>JASTWQ010000054.1:600000-959581 GCA_035220615.1 Leptothorax acervorum | reverse complement strand
AATGTAATGGTTACATAACTGTGTTTGCTGGGTTGGTTGTGAAGGGCCGAAGTCAAAGCAATGTTTATGATTTTTTATCGAATCATTTATATGATTATAAAAATAGATACGCATCACAAAGCTTCGTAACGAACGTAAAAAGACCATTAGTAAGTAATTTTTTACGTTGTAGAAATAATATTTTGCCCGAAATAGATTAAAATAAAGTGTGTGGTTAACGCGTCGCTTGACTAGTTTTCAACTTGTGCCAACTCTTGAGTGTTCTACTTTCGGAGATTATTTCGATTAAAATTATTGCGTTATTATGGCGATTACTGAAGTACAATAATTTCGTATTAATATTTTTGATGGAAAAAGTCGATATGATATCACGAGGTGCATATAATTTGTTACATAAACAATTTTCCTCATGCACGAGATGAGGGCAGCGACTTGGCAACGCCGCACAGTTTGTGTGGTTGGTACTTGTGATATACCCTAACCTAAGTGTCAGAACACATCACGAACTCGGCGTAAACATTCACTCACACAGCACTCACACCTAACTTTACGCCGACGATCCCAGCGTGCGGCGTTGCCACGTCGCCACGCTCGAGTTTGTGAAAGTCAGCGCTTGAGCACCGAAAGACAAACTTTAATTATTAATTTAAAAAAAACTATACGGTGTTCACCTTCAACTATAGGCTTCCTCACAGTTTCCTCTTTCCATCGATATATATTGTTCGAACATTTTTGGCAAAGGTTTTTTGCAAACTCGTGTTATTCATAGGAAAATATCTCTTTTCCTATTAGACCAATGTTAAAATCACCTAATTTTGAAATTAATATCTTGAGAACGGGACGGTGAATTATCTTTTTTCTGGGCTCAATCGATTCAGGACAGTTCCTTCTTTCGATATAAAAAATCAAATCTATCACTTTTGGCAAAAGTTTTTCACGACCGAACTACCTTAACACACACTTTATTTTAATTTATTTCAGGCAAAATATTATTCTCCAAAGAAAAAAATTACTTACTAATGGTCTTTTTACGTCGTAACGAAGCTTTGCGACGCGTTATCCTATTTTTATAATCACATAAATTATTCGATAAAAAAATCATAAACATTGCTTTGACTTCGGCCCTTCACACCAAACTACCTTAAACCCAGCTGATCGCGGAAATCAATATTGACAGAAGAATCACATGATCCTTAACGACGAGCAAAATATTGATTAGACAGACAGCTAAGAGAGTTTGACACGCACTGTAAACTGGAGGCTAATCGCTAATTAAAACGTTGTTGTTCCCTTTAATCGTGTTTCTTTCTTTCGCGTTTGAAAGCAGCGAGTGCAAGAGTGCCGATTCAGTAGTGCGATTCTGTAAGAATCGCGGCCCAGGTGCGCGAGTGCCGAAACGAGAACGGTGATTGTCTCTTCTCGAGAAGTGCGGCAATCGCATCAATATATATAATATTTTTATATAGGACGCCGATTATATTAGTAGTTTTTTTCCAAACACTGCAGAATAACAAAGGTGCTTAAAACGTGAGTGAAATAATCAGAGAGAAGAAAGTAAGGAGAAAACAACAAAGGACTATTTCTATAAGGAGCACATCAACTACGGAATATATTTTTACATTATAAACGCTTGGAACGAAAGTTATTCTTTTATACATAATCGGTCTTGCTAGAATTTTGTCTTTCAATTTCGAATGCAAAAAAAAATTCAGAAAAGCATATATTGTCGACATTTGAACTGTGGTGCCAACTCGACAGAAAGATCGTACTTGTGCTCGACATCCTGATTAAAAGGTAGCAGGTCAGTTGTAAGGCATTAAGGAGGTGTATATAATCAAAAAAGTCAAAAATAAATCAATCTGTCCACATTTGTCTACCCAAAATGTTCGTTTGTTTATGTATTGATATTCTGAAATTCTCGCAGATGACGATGCATTTACGTGGTAAATATCTCAGTAGTCTACTATTATTTTAATCATGTTGGAAAGTCTTTGTTAAAAACAAGGAAGAGGCCGTTTTACACATATTTCCCCTACTACGTATAGCTTAATATAGTTAATTACTTATCATAGTTTAAAATAATATAACTTCAAAGTTTAAATTACTTAACTTCAAGTATAGCTTAGTATAGTTAATTACTTATCAATAGTTTAAAATAATATAACTTCAAAGTTTAAATTACTTAACTTCTCATTAGTTTTTAAGTTACATAAAATTACAATCCTGGTTACGAGTCTGGCGCTTTACCACTAGATCATACTGCTACCAGTATAATGCAACACTGTAACATAAAACAAAAACAATAATTATTATTTATATCTGATTATATTTTAAACATAAGAGTACAATAAGCACGTGCCGTATAAGTTTAGTTTAAATATAAGTTATATGTTCAATACAGTTTGGGTTTTTAAATATCGTGATTATTTACTTTATATTTGTAAGATATACACATATTATTTGATTAAAGCTTATTTTATTTCTTATTTTATTTTACATCTGTTCATGAAGATTTGAAATATCAAAAAAATAAATATTTATAATAATTATAATTATAAATATATATCTGCATATTCTTTGCAAATTTTTATAAATTTTTGAATATTTTCACATATTCTTTGCATATTTTTTTAAATTTTATTTGAGAAAGCTATTCGGAATTAAAAATCAGGCCTGTATACCAAATTTTAAGTCAATCGGAATGCAAAAAAGCAAGAATATCAAAATGAGCTAATTGATTCAGGTATGCGGGCCTAATTTTTAACTCCAAACAGTTTTCTCAAATAAAATTTTTCGCTATCTTTTACCGAAAAGGTACTTTACCTATACAAAAAATAAGTAACTTCACAGCCGTGTAGCACGGAAACGAGGTTTCAGCAGGCATGCATTCCTATACTCAAATTACTTATATCAATTCCCCCTACAAGCACACAAAGTCTGTCCCCATTTTTTTGTTACATCCTGTATAGTAAGAGTAAACGACGTAATTATAAAGGATATTTCCCATTATGATAGTCTAAATACCGGAATACCCTCACTCCGCTTTTCGAAAAAAACCTATTGAAACTTATTTGTACACTAAAAGAATAACTTCTGTCACCCTGCCCCCATCCTCCTCCTAGCTCTCCTTCCGAGAGTGGCTAAAAACCCCTTTTCTTGTATACTAATTTTTTTCTCGAAAACCTCCTGATAAAAAAATCTGTAAAAATTTGAGTATATAGGAGACATACACTAAAATATACCTAAATTTTTTTAGATTTTTTCAAGGTCACCTTCAAGGTAAAAAAATTCAAAATTGTAGATTTTTTTTAACGTATTTTAATTAATTTCGGTAATTATGCATAAAAGGGGCATTCTCTCCGATTTGCTTGATTTTTTAATATGTTGTTGGGGATGTCTTCCCGAGTCATTTCATATATATATAATGATCGGACTTAAATAGCTTCGGAGATACAGGCTGAGAAAGGATAAAAATAATAAATACAAAAATAAACGTTTAATGATGATTTATTCAACACTATCATTAGGAATCTGAAAGATTTCAGCCATTGCATCAAAGAATGCGGTAATCCGAGCGTAAACAAACCAATAGAGTCACTTTGAAAACATAAACAAACAGGCTGTACTACACAGGGACTGCCGCACTTCTCCGCATGCAGGGATGGGTATTTATATACCAACTATTCATCGTACATATAAATATGTACTTTTCATATACCAACTGTTCTCTGCTTTAACAAATATGTGCTTTCTAAGTTGAAGCACATACAAAGCACACACTTGGTTGAAATCCTTCAGATTCCTAATGATAGTGTTGAATAAATCATCATTGAACGTTTATTTTTGTATTTATTATTTTTATCCTTTCTCAGCCTGTATTTCCAAAACTATTTAAGTCCGGCCCTTATATATATATATGTATATGAAATGACTCGGGAAAACCCCCCCAACAACATATTAAAAAATAAACCAAATCGGAGAGGGAGTCGCTTTTATGCATAAATACCTCCTTTCTCAGCTTGTATCTCCGAAGCTATTTGAGTCCGACCCTTATATATATATATGAAATGACTCGGGAAGACATCCCCCAACAACATACTAAAATATGAAGCAAATCGGAGAGGATGCCCCTTTTATGCATAATTACCTTAATTTCAAATTCTCAATAATTTTTATAAAGGTTTGACACCTTCCAGAATCGCTCTGAGACACCTTTAGATTCATTCAATAACCTTTTGTTAATTGGAGTTGGCAAACAGCCATGCAGTTTTTAAACGCTTTTCAATAAAAAAAGTAGGAAAAACTACTAAAAAATTAAAACTTGTGCATCAAAACTTATAAAATAATTAATAATTTTGCATTTTTTGCGTCGTATTTCTTTTCAAATCACAAAATTTTTAATGTGCAATTTCATATGTGTATTAAGGGGATCCTGCAGCCCAATGTTTTACCGACATATCGCATTAGAAAAAATCTTTAAATTGGCTTTACAGAATCGCAAAATTCTTTCACAGAATTAAAGTACGCGCAAAAATCTAACGCGCAGGGGTCGAGTTTGTATTAAAAACAAAAAAAAATTAAAAATCTTACTTATTTTTGAAACGTAGAGTTGTCACCTGATGACAATATTTGCTTAATACAAAAATACTGCAGTTTATATATACAAAATGAGATAGAGGCGCGCTAGGGAAAACATGTAAGAATAATATCGTGCAAGTAGAACTAAGATTTGAAGCCTAGAAAAAAAGATTTTCTCTAATTGCATTTTATGAATGCAATATAGGTTATTGTAGGTACTATCCTTGTCTAGATCATTGTCTATACAAGGACAGATATAGGTCGGTAACATAGAAAATGTTAGAAAATAGTAATTTTTTCGGTAAAACATTCGGCTGCAGGATCCCCTTAAAGCATTTTTTCAGAAATAGTTGAGAAATCTAATATGTCGTTAGTGCAAACTATTACATCACCAACTAAATAATCTTCTTTTGCCAAGTACTGGTCTTTTTTGTCGAATTACTTGCTTTTTACAGAATACTTTTGGCAAGCGTTTAAACTCAGACGAAGGCAAGTAGATAAAATTATAGAAAGAATAAACTTATCTCGAAATCATATTAATTCTCTATCAATTGAAGTAGCGCAGAAAATAATTGGAGTAAAAAACTAGACCATTCGCTCCATTATCATCAAACGACATATAAGATTTCCCAGAAATAACATTGACGGACTTAGAAATATTTTTTACGGGATCTTATCAATTAAAACAGTCCATTTCATATTTAGCGGGAATGCTGGACAAAAACGATTCTCTTGTCATTAATTATTTAAAAGAAATGCCAAATATTATAAAACTTGAAGTAAGATCAAAGCATATTAATAGTAAAACGTATAAATGCTACATACATTACGAGCCTAATACTATCAGCATGAGAGGTATCAAACGCTACTGCTGCAACAGTGCTAATGGAAATAGAACAGTCGGATGCTGTTCACACATAGCTGCTCTTATTTACTACTTATCAAATGCAAGATATTCATACAGAATTGTGCAACCAGCAGAGAAATTAAAACATCTTTTCGACTTCGACGAAGTGAGACCAGTTATCGAAAAAGACAGTGACAAAAATTAATAGTGTACATTTCTGATTTGAGTAAACTATTATTTTAATAAAAAGTTCTCCTGTTGTTTCTCCAATCAAAATAATAGCGTGCTTTTTTCTCCTTATTTGATTGAACACGTATATATTTGTATATATTTACTTAACTATATTTATATTTTTGAAACAATGTATAATTTAGCTACTTCTGAAAAAATGCTTTAATACACACATGAAATTGCACATTAAAACTTCTGTGATTTGAAAAGAAATACGACGCAAAAAATGCAAATTCATTAATTCTTTTACAAGTTTTGATGCACAAGTTTTAAACTTTTAGAAGATTTTCCTATTTCTTTTATTGGGAAGCGTTTAAATACTGCATGGCTATTTGCCATAATTGACAAACGGTTATTGAATGAATCTAAAGGTGTCTCAGAGTGATTCTAAAGGTGTCAAACCTGTATAAAAATTATTGAAGAATTTAAAATTAATTAAAATACATGTTTAAAAAAAATCTGGAGTTTAGAATTTCTTTTACCTTGAAGATGACCTTGGAAAAATCTAAAAAAATTTGGGTATATTTTGGTGTATGGCCTCTATATAGCCAATTTTTTTCAGATATTTTGACCTTGGCGTTCCCGAGATGGAGGGAAAAATAACCTAAAAAGTACGGTTTTTCGCATTTTTGAAGACGGCACCTACGAAAACTTAAAAAAATTAACAAAAATTTTTTAATCGACTTTAACTGGCAATATTTAATCATCTTTCCGAAATGAACGTTGAAAAACTGCGAGCCGACCAGATTTGTCAGATTCACACGGCACGTTTTTAGATAAAATCGAGACGATGAATTCGACCATGAATTTTGGTCAATTTAAATAGTTTTTAAATTATATTGCAAAAAATATTACCCTAGCCAGGGTTCGACCCTGGAACCTCGCGTATTCTTGTTAATTATCACTGGCAAAATAAATAATGTACTTGTTATTATACCCACACCTTTGACAAAAATATCGGTGTTCCATCTTATTATTGTTTAAAAGTCATCTTAATATGTGTTATTGCGATAAATATTACCACATGCCCCGGTAGTCAAATTGGTTACGACGCCCGAACGGAATGCGGAAGGTTCCAGGTTCGAACCCTGGCTGGGGTAATATTTTTCACAATATAAATTATAAACTATTTAAATTGACCAAAATCCATGGTCGAATTCATCGTCTCGATTTGATCTAAAAACGTGCTGTGTGAATCTGACAAATCTGGTCGGCTCGCAGTTTTTCAACGTTTATTTCGGAAAGATGACTAAATATTGCCAGTTAAAGTCGATTAAAAAATTCTTGTTAATTATCACTGGCAAAATAAATAATGCACTTGTTAAAAAAATTAGTTGGTATATTTATAACATATGAGAATACGTATTTTAAAAAGAAAAAATATGATTTATGTTTTTTTGTTTTAATGTTATAACAATTTATAATTTTTCGGAATTTTTTAACCCTTGAAGATAAACTTGAGAAAATCTGAAAAAATTTGGGTATATTTTGGTGTATGTCCCCTATATACTCAAATTTTTACAGATTTCTTTAGCAGGTTTTTGAGAAAAAAATTAGTATACAAGAAAACGGATTTTTAGCCACTCTCGGAAGGAGAGGGAGAAGGGGGACAGGGACAGGGTGACAGAAGTTATGCTATCACATTTCGTCCGAGTAGACAATGTAGTTATGCTCTCATTCAATCCCTTGCAACAAGCCGTTCAAAGCTCCCTCTGAAACTGAAAAACACTAGACAGAGAGGGAGCCCACAGCGCACGCGGCGCTCGCCATCTCATTATGTTTCTTGTTGCGGTCCCGAGCACAAGCAGATTTCGCGAGATGAAGAAACGTTCCAGAGAAGATTCCCGGGAACGCTCGCGAGACCATTCGCGACATCATCGTAAGAAGAAGCGCTTTAGAGGTAATTCGCGCGATAATTTGCGCGAACCCGGACATTCTTCGCAAGATGATTCGCTTGAGCAGCGTATCAGTGTCCTCGAACGGGGACTCACTGCCGTTTTGCAAACAATGGCACGGCCGCCGGTTGCCAACTCGTCGAGTTTTCCAGCCACGGAGGAGTCCTCGACGGGAGTTGCTACACAGGAGGAAAACGCGTCGCCCAGAGGTGAGCTGTTGGCTTTAAAATCGGCATAGTCGACCAGGTCCGTAGTAAACCTAACCTTAGAGACCAAGAACCGCGCCGCGGAGCGTCGGTCGAGTCTCTTGTCGACTTTAGCGGAAGAGACCATGAACCGGGCCGCTGAGTTCCGGTCGTGTCTCTTGTCGACATAACCAAAGAGGCCATGAACCGGGCCGCTGAGTTCCGGTCGAGCCTCTAGTAGACTCGTGCGTCCAGAAGGCATGCCACTAAGCACGACCGAACCCCTACTCGAGCTGTGTGCTCGCGCGTTATCCGCGTGCAACGCGCGCGGACGCGAGGGGCGCGTGTCGCTCCATACGAGCGACCGAACGCTCGAAGCAGCGGTATACATTAATGCGATGTATTCGTCAGTTAAGCGACTTGCTTGACGCTTGTATTTCCTTTTCAGAGGTTATCCAGCATGATAATTCCGCGATCGAGGCGGAGGATATTCCATCCACCGCTCAGAGTACTCGCTCTGTTGCGTTCACTGCGCCTGTGGCAGCAGAATTAGCGGAGGCTTCGGATCACGAACCGGGAAATTTAGTCCCTGATTTCAAGATGGATCTACTAGGGGACAATAATACTGATACGTCAATAGGTTCTCCGATACATAACCTAATTAATGAAAGATGGTCTTCCATATTTTCCAACGGCCTATCCAAGGAATCCAAAGATGCCTTATTAAAGAAATATCCGGTGCCGCAGAATTTACATATGGCAAAGGCGCCTACACTAAATACTGAGGTGCGTCACGTAATTCCGGCGTCGGCGGTCAAGCGCGACGACTACCAGTTGGCTACTCAACGCGTAGTTGAGGCATTAGTCGCGGCTCTGGCAAATCTAGTTTCAGAATTGCTAAAACCAGAGGATCAATGGGACACGAAGCGCATCTTTGAGTTAGCCAGCGATGCTGGTCGTATAGCAGCTCAAACGCAACATCATATCTCAAGATCACGTCGAGCTCTGATCGCGCCAATGCTTACCTTCTTGGCAAAAAATGCTTTGGACTTGTCTCCAATTGACAAAAAATTATTCGGCGAACAGTTCCTAGCTAAGATAAAGGAAACGTCAGCAGCGGACAAACTGGTTAAGACTTTAGCAAGACCGGCTTCCTTTGCTTCGAAACCCATTCAGCAAAAAACTAAACCTCAGGCGAACCTACCCCTGGGAAACCGGAGGGGCCCCGCTGTCAAGAAAACATCCAACTCGCTTCGTGCGGCGAGGGCCAATCAGTCAACAGCGAAGCGTCGAACGAGATCCCGGTCGAGATCATCGCGTCATCGTCGATAGGAGAAGAAGTTGCAGGAAGACTGACTAATTTTGTAAATATTTGGTCTACCATTACCGGTGACAGTACAATTCTAGAAACAGTTGCAGGTTATAAGATCCCCTTTAGGGGCAGTCTACCGTCTCGACCTCAACTGCCAGAACCAAGGTTGAGCAAAAACGACAGGATATCCTGCGCATTAGAGATTAATCGCCTCTTAGCTAAGGGAGCTATTCGTCAAGCCCAATGGTCTCAGGACCAATTTCTGTCGTCCTATTTTTTGATTGATAAGCCATCGGGAGGCAAGAGGTTTATTTTAAATTTAAAACCCTTAAATAAATTTGTGTCTACTCCGCATTTTAAAATGGAGGGTATTGACACAGTTTGTAAATTAATATCCCCTGGCTGTTTTATGGCCTCCCTTGATTTAGAGGACGCATATCTGTTAGTACCGATCCATGAGTCTCATAGGAAATACCTACGGTTTGTTTTCCAGGGTAAACTATACGAGTTTACAGCGTTGCCATTTGGGTTATCAACAGCACCGTTTATATTTACTAAAATTCTTAAGCCGGTGGCTGGCCTCTTAAGAGGAATGGGATTCTTATCCGTAATATATTTAGATGATTTTTTGTTATTTGGCGACTTAGTGGAAGAATGCGCTTCCAATGTGAGAACAACTCTTCAAATCTTAAGGAGTTTAGGATTCATTATTAATTATAACAAATCCGACTTAATTCCTCAACAAGTAAAACGCTTTCTGGGTTTTATTTTTAATTCTAGAGATATGTCTATTACACTACCAGAAGAAAAAAGATTGGACAACTTACAGCGTATTAAGAAGTTTTCCAAAATGAAATCTTGCAAGATTAGACAATTTGCGAGTTTAATCGGCTCTTTAATCTCGATTTGTCGGGCGACTCCTTACGGTTTCTTATATACTAGAGATTTTGAGAGAGAGAAGTTTCGGGCTTGCTGTAAATATAAGGACGATTTCGACAAAACTATGCGGTTGTCATCTTCTCTTCAGTTAGATTTTAAATGGTGGATTAACGCTCTGAGTCACCCGCTAATTTCCAGTCCACTAATTAGACCTAACTTTAGTTTTGAGATATATACGGATGCTTCCCTCACAGGTTGGGGTGCATCCATGGAAAATCGAACAACACATGGTTGGTGGTCAGAAGAAGAGAAGACTGAGCACATAAATTTTTTAGAACTAAAGGCGGTAGAATATGCATTAAAATGCTTTGTAAATAACGAATCCTCTAAGGAGATATTGCTACGAATTGACAACACTACGGCAATCGCATATATAAATAAAATGGGTTCAGTACAGTTTCCGAAACTCGCTTCTCTAGCTAAGGTCATTTGGCAATGGTGTGAAGCTAGAGCTCTATACCTATTCGCTTCATATATTTCTTCGGAGGATAACTATATCGCTGACGGCAAATCTAGAGTTATCTCGACAGAGACTGAGTGGGAGCTTAGCCCTTTGGCATTTGACGAAATTTTGAAACAACTTGGCCCATTTGATATTGATCTTTTCGCGACTTATGCTAACACTAAATGTGATAGTTTTTGTTCGTGGCTCCCTGACCCCTTCTCAGTCGCGGTGGACGCCTTTACAGTAGACTGGAGTTTAATTTACTTCTATGCTTTCCCCCCTTTTTCTATTATTACGAAAACTTTAAGTAAGATTGTAAAGGACAGGGCAGAAGGAGTTTTAATTGTCCCGTGGTGGCCAGCTCAACCTTGGTTCCCCCTTTTCAAGAAACTGTGCGTTACAAAACCGATTATCTTTGATCCGAGCCCTAATTTACTAACTTCACCTTTTAGGAAACAACATCCGGTTTGGTTCAACATTTCCCTGGCAGCAGGGAAATTATCAGCGAAGCGTTTCGCCGGAAGGGATTTCCTGAACAATCCTTAGATGTGGTCCTAGCGTCCTTAGCAAAGGGAACTATAGCCCAGTATTCAAAACCTATCAGGCTTTGGTGGAATTTTTGCGTTAAGCGCTCACTAGATTGGTTTCACCCGGACATACCGCTAGTATTGAAGTTTCTAACAGAACAACTAGAGACCATCGCGTCATACGGAACATTAAACTCATATCGGTCGGCACTTGCCTTAATAACAGATATAAATTTAGGCTCGGATGAGAGAATTAAGCGTTTTTGCAAAGGTGTGTCGGTTCTTAAACCTGCTAGACCTAAATATGCACTGACATGGGATCCTGCTCCCGTGGTAGCTTACTTAGCTTCGATATGGCCTTATGAGGACCTACATATTAATATTATTACAAAGAAATTAGCGACTTTGTTAGCCTTAGCGTCCGCTCAGAGAGTACAAACAATTTCACTTATAAAGCGTTCTAATATCCAATTAGGTAATCCAACTATCATAAAGATTCCAGATAGGGTAAAGACTTCCGGAATCAATCGTAACCAACCTTTTATGTCCTTTCCGAGGTTTGAGGATCATCCATCATTGTGTATAGTGACTATACTTCAGTACTATATGGATAAAACTAAACATGTATTACCAGACTCCTCGGACGCGCTTTTGTTAACCTATAGTAAGCAAATCCGAGCAGCTTCGTCACAAACGATCAGTAGGTGGATTAAGCAAATCCTCTTTGAGAGCGGAATCGATACATCAGTTTTTTCGTCGCATTCGACTCGTCATGCTTCCTCCTCGTCAGCTGCACGTCTTGGCGTTAGCATTGAGGAAATTCGTCGTACGGCAGGTTGGTCGCAAAATTCGGCTACCTTTGCCAGATTTTACAATCGCCCGTTATTGCCAACGGGAGACGTAGCGAGAGCGGTTATTCTTAATAAGCCTTAATAAGCTAAGTCTTGAAGAAGTAAACTAAAGGTTTACGTATATTCAGTTGTATTCTATTGAGATTTTCTTTTAAGTTTATATACGGCTTGAGGAAGTAAACTAATTGTTTACGTATATACTTAGGTTTTTGTAGCCTACATTTCTCAGTTATATGTATACCTGCGTATTATCTTTATGATGCAGTAATTACTCAACATTAATAAAATGTATTGAGTGAGATACAAATCATTATAGCTTTAAACAGCTACATTGTCTACTCGGACGAAATGTGATAGCATAATTGTATGATCAAACGAACTTTTGTGAAGTTCGATCATAATTATGCGTTCACTTTCGTCCGAGTAGACAATGTAGTTATGCTCTCATTCAATCCCTTGCAACAAGCCGTTCAAAGCTCCCTCTGAAACTGAAAAACACTAGACAGAGAGGGAGCCCACAGCGCACGCGGCGCTCGCCATCTCATTGTTTTAAAGCCGATACAAATCATGCTACTGGGCACAGTGAAGATTTTCCTTCCTGTGGGGTAATGGGTGGGAAAGAACTACTCGGACGAAAGTGAACGCATAATTATGATCGAACTTCACAAAAGTTCGTTTGATCATACAATTATTCTCTTTAGTGTACAAATAAGTTCCAAAAGATTTTTTTCGAAAAGCGGAGTATTTGCATTTCGACTATCATAATGGGAAATACCCTTTGCAAGAAACTGGAATTTCGTGCGTAATTAGTCGAAATTCATAGATATTTAATAAATTGTCGAAAATTACCACCGTAAATTTCGGTTTTGTAAAAAGATCTGAATACAATGACATAAAATATATATAAAAAAATTTCAATGTTTCTACAAGTAAAACAATTATTATAATACTTACTGAATTAGGAGTAAAAAATTAGACATAAATTTAACAAAGAAAATTTACCTTTGACATCACACTGTTGTACCACTGTACGGATGAGACAAAAGTATCCTTCCTCCCTGTGACAGTTGGTACATTCACCTTTTCGTTCATCTGAAATATACGTATTTCATTAAGTGATACAGTTTGAAATTATATATAAAACAAATGTAACAGTGAACAAATCAGTGTATGGTTATATATGTATATATTTGTACTTACAAATATAGGGTGATTTGAGGGCGAATCTCCAAACACGTGCATTAGCAGCAAAATCTGTCCATCGCCAGGGTATCTCTTGTACGAGGGCGAATCTCCGAACACGTGCAGCAGCAGCAAAATCTGTCCTTCGCCGGGGTCTCTCTCGTCCGAGGGCAAATCTCCGAACACGTCTCACGAAATCTGTCCTTCGCCAGTTATCTCTCGTACGAGGGCAAATCAGGCTTCGTGCCCGATCGACAGTCTTCGGCTTGCTTCGGCTTCCCAATCCTGCCTTGCCCTGCCGCCGTGATGTTTCTCCCCTTCTCCTACTACTTTCATTCCCGTGTGTAAAACACGCGGTTCAAAAAGTTGTCAACGTACGTCAAGTGCCATATCTGTAATAAAAGCCAAAGTGTAACAAACCATTAATAATTATTCCATCTAATACGTTGCTGGAATATCGAGAATCAAAACTGATCAAAACCGCGAGTTAACAAAACCAAATGGTAATATCAAGTCTAAAGTAAAAAATAAATAATTCTTGAAGCAATATATAGAAGCTGTTAAATTTCTAGTATCAAATTATACTCAATTTGAGTTATTTTTAACCATTCCTATAGATCCCCACTGCTCCTATTCAATATGTCGTTAATTTAACTAAACTAATCAAGTTAGAATAATAATATTTTGTATTAAAATAATAAATTTCAACATGGTAGTTAAAAATAAATCAATACTTTAAGTTAAATAACAAAATGTTTACAAAATGTTGTAAAATTTAAACCAATGCCTACACTCGAAAGAGAACTCGAATAATTTGGAGCACAAAGCTTTGTATCGATTCCCGTTGCAGTAGCCGATTAATCAAAACACATAATTATGTTCAGAAAATTTTACTAAAAACTATAATAATTTATGTTTATATATTTTTAATATAAAATATATTTATTGCTAAACGAAAAGCAATTATATATTCTTTTTCTCTTAATAACAAATGCTAAATGTACTTTTAGAATCTTGGAAATAATTTTTAGTTTTTTTATTTCTCAATCGCACAAAATTACTATAGACAAATTCTTAATTTTATAGTTATAGCAAAATTAATCGACTAATGCAAATGGAAACCTTTATTTATTTCGAGTTTCGAGTAGTTCTGACGAGCGTTCTGGCTAGTTATCGACGAGTTCTGACGAAAAGTCTTATGACACAAAGCGATCAGACCAACGGTTTGCAAGATACCAGATATTTGAACGATAATCGTGAAAATTTTCTTTTGTTACAAAATCTTTTTTTAATTAATCAAAATTATTTTTATGTATCAGGAACTATAGGTAATCGCAAAATGAGGCGTTTAGCCCATTCAGAACTATTTAACCTCAAAATCAAATTTTCAAAAAATTTTATTTTTTTTAATTAATTAAAATTTTCTTTATGTATCAGAAACTTTAGATAATCGCAACATAAAGCGTATAGGCTATTCAGAATTATTCGATCTCAAAATTCAATAAGAAGTTAGCATCCAATTATTTAAATATTAATTTTTAGCCTTTAATCGGTAGAACTCTTTTTAAAAACTATAAGAAACTCTTAATTTCTTTAAAATGAA
The DNA here is from genome assembly GCA_035220615.1 of Leptothorax acervorum. Classification (NCBI taxonomy): domain Eukaryota; kingdom Metazoa; phylum Arthropoda; class Insecta; order Hymenoptera; family Formicidae; genus Leptothorax; species Leptothorax acervorum. The sequence continues at coordinate 944,986 of JASTWQ010000054.1, read as the reverse complement.
GCAAAAACTCCGACAAGAACTACGGAACTGTAATGTTGGGGTGCTAACTTCACACAATAAAAAAAAAATTGTCCATATAAGATAATACTACAACGATAAAAATATAATAAGGACTGAAATAAACATCAATATTAAAAAGAAATTAAAAAAGAATTAAACATTGACAGTACCTATATTGATAAGCATATAATATTATGTATTAATCTTCTAAAAACCGATACAAATATGTATATAAACATGAACTATATATTTGTATATTAGAAAGAGTATCATAATAATTACTTTTTTATAAAAAGTAAAATTAAAAAACTATAAGTTAAATTTCAATAGATGCAGTTATTTGTTCCCTGGTCTTTGTAGTCGATAAAACAGCTTAAATCTCGAAGATAATTCACTGCTGTATAGAAATCCTACAGAAAGAGTAGGGGACTGGCAGTCCATATAGAGTCAGAGCTATCAAAGGTTAACTATGTTGTAAAAAATGTAAAGAATTCAGTATTAATTCAAGGTAAGTAAAATTACTTTTTGAAGTGAAACTTCTTAGGGCACGGGGGGTGATTCAAACCGGAAACGTTACGGAAGTCGCGTTATGGAAGTCCGTCACGAAAAGTCGAACCTTCTACGGAAGTGATTCGATTCGTCGCGTCACGCGTTCGCGTTATGGAAGTCCGTCACGAAAAGTCGAACCTTCTACGGGAGTGATTCGATTCGTCGCGTTACGCGTTCGCGTTATGGAAGTCCGTCACGAAAAGTCAAACCTTCTACGAGAGTGATTCGATGCGTCGCGTTACGCGTTCGCGTTATGGAAGTCCGTCACGAAAAGTCAAACCTACTACGAGAGCGATTCGGAGCGTCGCGTTACGCGTTCGCGTTATGAAAGTCCGTCGCGAAAAGTCAAAAAAGAAAATACGTGTGGCCTCCACGCGCGTCAGAAGTGAAACTTCTTAGCTGTGAGGAATAGGATAGTATCTCGTTTATAGTATCTGAATTAAAGCCTGTGTAATTCAGAAATCAAATTTTAATTATAAATTAAAGCCGATGCAATTTGCAAGTAAAAATTGATTTGTGCAGAATTGAAGCGTATATAAGTCACAAGTCAAATTTTAATTATAAATTAAAGCCGATGCAATTCACAAATGCAAATTGATTTGTGAATTAAAGCCGATATTATTCGCAAATCAAATTTTAATTATAAAAGTGAAGTTTCAGGTTAACAGTTGCCAACTGTTACATTTATATGTAATCATATATGGGAAAATTTTTCTCATAACCTGAAATTTCACTTTTATAATTAAAATTTGATTTGTGAATTATATAGGCTTTAATTCACAAATCAATTTTCATTTGTAAATTGCATCGGCTTTAATTTATAATTAAAATTTGATTTGTGATTTATATACGCTTTAATTCTTCACAAATCAATTTTTACTTGCAAACTGCATCGGCTTTAATTTATAATTAAAATTTGATTTCTGAATTACACAGGCTTTAATTCAGATACTATAAACGAGATACTATCCTATTCCTCACAGCTAAGAAGTTTCACTTCTGACGCGCGTGGAGGCCACACGTATTTTTACTTTTAAAAGCAATTATTTTCTAATTTAATATTTGTGATATTTTCTTTTATAGATATATTTCAAAAGAATCTTATTTAACACTTTCTAATATAAAGTTCGTAAGCTTTGCAATGTAAAAAATCTGGCTTTAATCTTTAACCTAATAGTTTTTACCAAGTTTTGATGTTTTAATATCAAAAAGACAATGAGAAAATGTTGGGATATTAAATTAAATTTTATTTTTTGTTTCTATTATAAATTTCTTTTAATTTTTGTGAAAAGAGAAAGAGACTAACTATAACTGTTTATTTTATGTGTGTTGCTTTCAAGTTTTATCTTTCATTATAAATATAATAAAACAAAAAAATTTTAATTCCTTTTTTTATATTTATTATTGTTGAACTGTGATTCATGGGTGATGTTTAATCATCATAAATTTTAACAAAAATAAATATATAAAATTTATGAAGATTAAGTATCATCCATGAATTACAGTTCAACAATATAAGTATTAAAATATTTAAAATAAAGAAGTAAACATTTTTCATATTTTAATATATTTATAATCACAGATAAAACTTGAAAGCAACACGTATAAAACAAACAACAGTAAGTCTCTTTCTTTTTTTACAAAATAAAAAATATAAAAAACCAAATAAAGTATTGAATAATTCTCAATTGTATAGTTCAAATAGACAAAAGTATAAAAAATTAAAGTAAAAAAACAATCTTTCTCTCTCTCTTTCAAAATTAAAATCTATAAAAAGACAAGAAAAATTCAGTAATTTAGTATAAAATTAATAACTACCAAATATAAAAGCAAAGCTTAACACTGAAATATAGAATTGCCTTAATAATCAAAGAAAATTTATATTAATTATTACAGCAATTATATGTATCAATGTTAAATTTTGCTTTTACTAAATTTATGTTATTTTGTATTCATTAATTTTATACTAAATTACTAAATTTCTGTCTAATTTTCTTGTAAACTTCAACTTGATTGTGTTCTTACTTTGATTTCTTACACATGTGTACCAACTATTTGAATTATAGACTTAAGTATTAATTAATACTTTATTTGATATCTAATTTGTTTATCTGATTAACTTATTCTGAAACACTTATTTTGTTCACTGCTTTATTTTATTACTCTACTCTATATAAACTATACTTTTCATATTCATTTTCTTTCAAATATTAATGAAAGAGCAGTTATATGTCTCAATGTTAAACCTTTCTTTAACCAAATTTAAATTATTTTATAAAAATTAATTTTATATTAAATTATTAAATTTCTCTTTAGACTTATTGTAAATTTCAACTTGATTATATTCTTCTTACTTTGATTTCTTATACTTGTGTCTCAATTATTTGAATTATAGACTTAAGTATTATTTCATACGTTATTAATATTTTCTTTGTTGAATACCTTATTCTAACGAATTTATTATGTATACTTTCTTTTTTATTATTACTTGTTTCTGGTCTTTAATTTTTATATTAATTTTTTTCATATATTACTATGTTAATATAAATTTTCTTTGATTATTAGGGTAATTATATTTATCAATGTTAAACTATGTTACCATCATGTTATTTGATAAATATTAATTTTAAATTAAATTGTTGAATTTCTCTCTAGTCTTATTGTAAATTGTTAATTTTGTTTGGTTTACTTTTATTTCTTATGCTTGTATCTGTAATTATTTGAATTACAGATTTAAGTATTATTTAATACTTTATAGGTATTAAATAAAGCTATAATTTAATACTTTCTATCAAATAATACTCAAATCTATAATTCAAATAGTTGAGAAACAAGCATGAAAAATCAAAGTAAGAAGAACACAATTAAGTTGAAATTTACAATAAGAATATAGAGAAATTCAATAATTAAATATAAAATTAATATATATATATATATATGTATATATTTCGGCATATGAAGGTACGGTTAAAAATATGTGTAGGTATATTTCGGAAGATAGTGCTAGTATTTTAGAAGAGACCATGTATTGAAAGAGCGCGAGAATAGTATATGTCGGTTTCGGAAAGATATTTCGGTGAGAGTGAAGTATTAACGGAACGCGGAACACGAATACGCAGCTATATATATTACACGCGAGCACAAACACGAAATCATCTACTCAATGCATGATTGCTAAGTACGAATACGCAGTCATACCCAACGCGAGATACACAATCATACGCCAAGTCGCTAATTGATATGTAGTCATACCCAACGCGAAATTTAAAATCACACGCCAAGTCGCTATTTAACGCGACACCCTTGCGGCACGCGCGAGAGTACGCGGAAATCTCGGAATGGACACTACTCCCCGCGACACGTTACCGCAGCACTCTCCGGATACGCTCAGGTCGGGTGCCCGCCGTACACATGCGACAGAAACCGATTTCCGGCGTATGCCACGCGGACGTGATACACTCACACGCAATACGCACAATCAACTTTGCCTCGCACACGTCCTACGCACGGCAATCTCCCGATGCTCTCCGGCGCAATTAATGGTCTGTCTCGCGACGCTATTTAGACGCGGAACGCGGTACATCGAACGAGCACGAGATTATATGCACGGCGCGCAAAACGACATTTGACTCACAAATACACAAAACGTTAACGCGATAACTGTCGGTCGTGACGGAATCCCCGAGGAGGGCAAAGATCCGCTCTCGACCGGCCCCCGTACGACGTCCTTTCGACGACCTGTACTTCGCGGTATTTACGGTACTTACTTCGCAAAACTTATTCGCGACACTTTGATCGGCGAACATTTTACTAGGGGCACCGGCCGTGGGCAAATACACTAAACACTGCATACCAGAGTAGCGGCCTTATAAGTTTCGCTGCGCTGCTGCTCTTCGGTTGGTCGGGGTTGGCGCCGTTGGCGGTACGCTCCGTGGCTGACACAACAGACGATGCTACGGCCTAGCACTCCCGGCAGTCCCGGCAGGACTATGCCCCCGCGCCTGCGTACCGAGCCCGCTGAGCCCGCTCCTTCTCCTGGCCATCCACGTCACATCCTGCTGCCGATGTCGCCTCTCGATTCGCCCCATTGGCCCGCGATATTTAACCGGGCGCGGGCGTACGGGTGAGTCCGGCTGTCCAGGCCTCGACTCCCGTGACCGGAGTCTGACGGGCCCGGCTGGCCAGGCCGTGGCTACATCGACCGGTATATGTATGCGTCCGGTGGAGGTAGCTCCAAGTATAGCGGCGTAGCACCCATGGCGTGAACCTCCTCGGGGCGTACCCCGTGAGCATCTTTGGTTCTCCTTTCCGTCGCGGTATGGCTAGAGATATTCTCCGTGCGGTGACTCGGCGATGGGCCCTTGCGTAACCCGTCCACCAGCCGCCTCGTCTCGTCCACCCGCTTGACAGCTCCTTTAATCCCGCGGTGCGACATTTACGTCGTTACATAAGATTTGGCACCACTCTGGCTGCAAGAATCCAAACTCTATTAGCTAAATTACCTTCCCCCGCTCGGGGTCGCGCCATTTCTATCGCTACCCTCGGCCGAGCTCCGTCCGGGTGGAGGACACGACTTTTGTCGCGTCACAAAATATGAAAAAGTGTAGCTTGTATAGAATAGAATAATAGAAAATAGTATTGTATAATAAATCTTTTGGAATAAGTTAATCAAATAAATAAAATACCAAATAGAGCATTAAATAATATATAAATCAATAATTCAAATAGTTGAGACACAGTCATAAAGAATTAAAGTAAGAAGAATACATAATCAAAGTTAGGATTTACAATAAGAAGATAAAGAGAAATTCAACAATTTAAAAACAAAGATGTACTAACAATTATCTTTCTACTCACCAACTTTTCAATTTACATACAAGACCAAGTTTTCCAGTATTTTAAAATATAAAAAAAACCACATATCTAACTTTTATACAGCTAATATTAATAGAATTTCATAAGGTGATAAGCAGCACAGAACTTACTTACACAACGATGGCGAATCTCCGAACACGTGCAGCAGCAGCAAAATCTGTCCTTTGCCAGGTTCTCTCTCGTACGATGGCAAATCTCCGAACATGTGCAGCAGCGGTCTCACGAAATCTGTCCTTCGCCAGGTTATCTCTCGTACGAGGGCAAATCTCCGAACACGTGCAGCAGCGGTCTTACGAAATCTGTCCTTCGCCAAGGAATAAATAATTCTTGAAGCTATATATACATATAAGCTGTTAAATTTCTAGTATCAAATTATACTCAATTTGAGTTATTTTTAACAATTTCTATAGATCCCCACTGCTCCTATTCAATACGTCGTTAATTTAACTAAACTAATCAAGTTAGAATAATAATATTTTGTAATGCATCATGTAGTACCTAGTCTTCCTGTTGCAACATAATATAGTTAAAAATAATTTTTAGTCTAAGAACAAAATACTGCAATCTTTGAAGACTAGTAAGTTTTACGCACAAGTTGAAACTGTTATATATTTATATATAATTATATATGGGCAATTTTTTCTCATAACCTTCACTTTTTATAAACTAAAACTTCACTTTTTATAAAAAATGCAATGCAAAAATTATCTATTTAATTATATTATATTCTTTCTTTGATTATTTTTCCTGTATATACTATATTTAAGAAGAAAAAGACATGTATGAACAAATTTGATATATAATTATATATATCTTTATATATTTATATCTATATATTTATGTTTTTATATGAAACATTTTTAACGGAAACTTATTGTTAGAAAATTTTCGCGATATTGTTTAAATATCTAGTAACTTGCAAACCGTTGGTCCAATCGCTTTGTATTATGAAACTTTTCGTCAGAACTCGTCGAGAACTACTTAGAACTCTAATCAGAACTACCTGAAACTTTCAAAAATTTTCGACCTTGGGACGAGATGGTAAAATAAAAATAATTTTTAGAGTTTTGAGTTGTTCTGATTAGAGTTCTGCATAGTTCTCAACGAGTTCTGACAAACAGTCTTATGACGCAAAGCAATCGGACCAACGGTTTGCAAGATACCAGATTTTTTTAACGATGATCGAAAATTCTTTTAGAGTTTTTAGTAGTTCTGATTAAGGTTTTATATAGGTAGTTCTTGACGAGTTCTGACAAAAAGTCTTATGACACAAAGCGATCGGACCAACGGTTTGCAAGGCACCAGATATTTGAACGATAATCGCGAAAAGAACCCCGCAAAAATCCACGGGAAAAAGCCTTTCGGTCGAATTGGCTAATACTGTGGGAATCAGTAGTTCATGTGATGCTGATCAAAAGTCTCAATAGGCGCGGTCCGAAAATGGCCAGTTTTCGAGATACGAGGGGTCAAAAGTTGGAAATATGGCCAACAGATCTATTGTAGCTTACATGGGCTATCTATGCACGCATCGACGGCAATCATTGAGACGGAACTTGTTCCGCATTGAGATGGGACTTGTCTAGAGAGAATGTGTATATATGTGTGTGCATGTACGCGCGCGCGCACGCTTGTCTGTGTATGTGTATGGGTGGCTCTGTGTGTAACTTCGTGTATGCATGTATGTATGTGAATGCGTGTGTATGTTTGTGTGTATGTTCCGTCTCAACGAATGCCGTCGATGCGTACGTAGATAACCCATGTAAGCTAGATCCATTGGCCATATTTCCAACTTTTGATCCCTCGTATTTTGAAAACTGGCCATTTTCGGACCGCGTCTATTGAGACTTCTGATCAGCATCACATGAACTACTGATTCCCACAGTTTTAGCCAATTCGACCGAAAGGCTTTTTCCGTGGATTTGTGCGGGGTTCTTTTCTAATTGTAAGTTCCAAAGTCGAAATTCTTTTCAGAGTTTCGAGTAGTTCTGACGAGCGTTCTGGCTAGTTCTCGACGAGTTCTGACGAAAAGTCTTATGACACAAAGCGATCAGACCACCGGTTTGCAAGATACCAGATATTTGAACGATAATCGTGAAAATTTTCTTTCGTTACAAAAGTTCTTTTTAATTAATCAAATTAAAATTATTTTTATGTATCAGAAACTATAGGTAATCGCAAAATGAAGCGTTTAGGCCATTCAGAACTATTTGACCTCAAAATCAAATTTTCAAAAATTTTTATTTTTTTTAATTAATTAAATTTTTTTTTATGTATCAGAAACTAGATAATCGCAACATAAAGCGTATAGGCTATTCACAATTATTCGATCTCAAAATTCGATACAAAGTTAGCACCCAATTATTTAAATATTAATTTTTAGCCTTTAATCAGCAGAACTCTTTTTAAAAACTATAAGGAACTCTTAATTTCTTTAAAATGAAACAAAAACTCCGATCAGAACTACGGAACTGTAATGTTGGGGTGCTAACTTCACACAATAAAAAAAAATTGTCCATATAAGATAATACTACAACAATAAAAATATAATAAGGACTGAAATAAACATCAATATTAAAAAGAAATTAAAAAAGAATTAAACATTGACAGTATCCTATATTGATAAGCATATAATATTATGTATTAATCTTCTAAAAACCGATACAAATATGTTTATAAACATGAACTATATATTTGTATATTAGAAAGAGTATCATAATAATTACTTTTTTATACAAAATAAAATTAAAAAACTATAAGTTAAATTTCAATAGATGAAGTTATTTGTTCCCTGGTCTTTGTAGTCGATAAAACAGCTTAAATCTCGAAGATAATACACTGCTGTATAGAAATCCTACAGAAAGAGTAGGGGACTGGCAGTCCATATAGAGTCAGAGCTATCAAAGGTTAACTACGTTGTAAAAAATATAAAGAATTCAGTATTAATTCAAGGTAAGTAAAATTACTTTTTACTTTTAAAAGCAATTATTTTTTAATTTAATATTTGTGATATTTTCTTTTATAGATATATTTCAAAAGAATCTTATTTAACACTTTCTAATATAAAGTTCGTAAGCTTTGCAATGTAAAAAATCTGGCTTTAATCTTTAACCTAAAAGTTTTTACCAAGTTTTAATGTTTTAATATCAAAAAGACAATGAGGAAATGTAGGTATATTAAATTAAATTTTATTTTTTGTTTCTATTATAAATTTCTTTTAATTTTTGTGAAAAGAGAAAGAGACTAACTATAACTGTTTATTTTATGTGTGTTGCTTTCAAGTTTTATCTTTCATTATAAATATAATAAAACATAAAATTTTAATTCCTTTTTTTATACTTATTATTGTCGAACTGTGATTCATGGGTGATGTTTAATCATCATAAATTTTAACAAAAATAAATATATAAAATTTATGAAGATTAAGCATCATCCATGAATTACAGTTCAACAATATAAGTATTAAAATATTTAAATAAAGAATTAAACATTTTTTATATTTTAATATATTTATAATAAAGGATAAAACTTGAAAGCAACACGTATAAAACGAACAACAGTAAGTCTCTTTCTTTTTTACAAAATAAAAAATATAAAAAAACCAAATAAAGTATTGAATAATTCTCAATTGTATAGTTCAAATAGACAAAAGTATAAAAAATTAAAGTAAAAAGACATAATCTTTCTCTCTCTCTCTCAAAATTAAAATCTATAAAAAGACAAAAAAATTCAGTAATTTAGTATAAAATTAATAACTTCCAAATATAAAAGCAAAGCTTAACACTAAAATATAGAATTGCCTTAATAATCAAAGAAAATTTATATTAATTATTACAGCAATTATATATATCAATGTTAAATTTTGCTTTTACTAAATTTATGTTATTTTGTATTCATTAATTTTATACTAAATTACTGAATTTCTGTCTGATTTTCTTGTAAACTTCAACTTGATTGTGTTCTTACTTTGATTTCTTACACATGTGTACCAACTATTTGAATTGTAGACTTAAGTATTAATTAATACTTTATTTGATATGTAATTTGTTTATCTGACTAACTTATTCTGAAACACTTATTTTGTGCACTGCTTTATTTTATTACTCTACTCTATATAAACTATACTTTCCATATTTATTTTCTTTCAAATATTAATCAAAGAGCAGTTATATGTCTCAATGTTAAACCTTTCTTTAACCAAATATAAATTATTTTATAAAAATTAATTTTATACTAAATTATTAAATTTCTCTTTAGACTTATTGTAAATTTCAACTTGATTATATTCTTCTTACTTTGATTTCTTATGCTTGTGTCTCAATTATTTGAATTATAGACTTAAGTATTATTTCATACGTTATTTTATATTTTTTTTGTTAAATAACTTATTCTAACAAATTTATTACGTATACTTTCTTTTTTATTATTATTTGTTTCTGGTCTTTAATTTTTATATTAATTTTTTTCGTATATTAATATATGTTAATATAAATTTTCTTTGATTATTAGGGTAATTATATTTATCAATGTTAAACTATGTTACCATCATGTTATTTGATAAATATTATTTTTAAATTAAATTGTTGAATTTCTCTCTAGTCTTATTGTAAATTGTTGATTATGTTTGGCTTACTTTTATTTCTTATGCTTGTATCTTAATTATTTGAATAACAGATTTAAGTATTATTTAATACTTTATAGGTATTAAATAAAGCTATAATTTAATACTTTCTATCAAATAATACTCAAATCTATAATTCAAATAGTTGAGAAACAAGCATAAAAAATCAAAGTAAGAAGAACACAATTAAGTTGAAATTTACAATAAGACTACAGAGAAATTCAATAATTTAATATAAAATTAATATATATATATATATATATGTATATATTTCGGCATATGAAGGTACGGGTAAAAATATTATTATAGGTATATTTCGGAAGATAGTGCTAGTATTTTAGAAGAGACCATGTATTGAAAGAGCGCGAGAATAGTATGTCGGTTTCGGAAAGATATTTCGGTGAGAGTGAAGTATTAACGGAACGCGGAACACGAATACGCAGCTATATATATTACACGCGAGCACAAACACGCAATCATCTACTCAATGCATGATTGCTAAGTACGAATACGCAGTCATACCCAACGCGAAATTTAAAATCACACGCCAAGTCGCTATTTAACGCGACACCCTTGGCTGCGTTCCAAAACATTACCCGAGTGCCCTCGAGTATCATTTTATCCTTGTTGTTCACCGAATGTTAAACAAGGATAAAATGATACTCGGAGGCACTCGGGTAATGTTTTGGAACGCAGCCCTTGCGGCACGCGCGAGAGTACGCGGAAATCTCGGAATGGACACTACTCCCCGCGACACGTTACCGCAGCACTCTCCGGATACGCTCAGGTCGCGTGCCCGCCGTACACACGCGACAGAAACCGATTTCCGGCGTATGCCACGCGGACGTGATGCACTCACACGCAATACGCACAATCAACATTGCCTCGCATACGTCCTACGCACGGCAATCTCCCGATGCTCTCCGGCGCAATTAATGGTCTGTCTCGCGGCGCTATTTAGACGCGGAACGCGGTACATCGAACGAGCACGAGATTATATGCACGGCGCGCAAAACGACATTTGACTCACGAATACACAACACGTTAACGCGATAACTGTCGGTCGTGACGGAATTCCCGATGAGTGCAAAGATCCGCTCTCGACCGGCCCCCGTACGACGTCCTTTCGACGACCTGAACTTCGCGGTATTTACGGTACTTACTTCGCAAAACTTATTCGCGACACTTTGATCGGCGAACATTTTACTAGGGGCACCGGCCGTGGGCGAATACACTAAACACTGCATATCAGAGTATAGCGGCCTTATAAGTTTTGCTGTGCTGCTGCTCGTCGGTTGGTCGGGGTTGGCGGTACGCTCCGTGGCTGACACGACAGACGATCCTACGGCCTAGCACTCCCGGCAGTCCCGGCAGGACTACGCCCCTGCGCCTGCGTACCGAGCCTGCTGAGCCCGCTCCTTCTCCTGGCCATCCACGTCACATCCCCCTCTCGGGGTCGCGCCATTTCTATCGCTACCCTCGGCCAAGCCACAGTATAACCATACCCAGTAGCGACACTGAGCGACACCTGACGTTCCCAATTTCTCCAAATTCCGTACACCTAGGAATATGGCGGCCTGTAGGTATGACAGAGAGAAAGATACTTTCCTCTCTTTCTCTCTTAAGCGTTTGTACATCTCAGAAGATGGCGGCGAGTCATGTGACCTGGGACCCTCTACATCAAAGGTGCCGACACTCAGTGTCGCTACTGGGTATAGTTATACTGTGGCCAAGCTCCGTCCGGGTGGAGGACGCGACTTTTGTCGCGTCACAAAATATGAAAAAGTGTAGTTTGTATAGAATAGAATAATAGAAGATAGTATATATAATAAATCTTTTGGAATAAGTTAATCAAATAAATAAAATATCAAATAGAGCATTAAATAATATATAAATCAATAATTCAAGTAGTTGAGACACAGTCATAAGGAATTAAAGTAAGAAGAATACATAATCAAAGTTAGGATTTACAATAAGAAGATAGAGAGAAATTCAACAATTTAAAAACAAAGATGTACTAACAATGATCTTTCTACTCACCAACTTTTCAATCCACGTACAAGACCAAGTTTTCCAGTATTTTAAAATATAAAAGAAACCACATATCTAATTTTCATACAGCTAATATTAATATAATTTCCTATGATGATAAGCAGCACAGCACTTACTTGTACATACAACACAATAACTTAGCAAATCTCCGACGGCAGATTCTACACATCCAGACTGGACCATGTACTGCAAAGCACTGGTGAGCACTGGCTAATAAGCAGAGTAATTAATTATTTTTTTAATTAATTTCCGTTTTTATTTGACAATTAATATTAAACAATGTAATTAAATTTGTTTGATTAAAAATTTAATTAAGCAGATTTAATCGAAAGCTGTTTAATTGACGATTAATATGAGCAAATTCAATCAAAAAAATTATTCGATTAACGATTAACTTAAGTAAAATTAATCGAAAATTGTTTGATTGACGATTGATTTAATCGGAGTTAATCAAGAGTCGTTTAATTGATGATTGATATGAGCGAATTTAATTGAAAAGATTTCAATTAACAACTAATTTGTGTGAATTTAAGTATATTTTTCTCCATTGGTTCTGGCAACTCTCTCACATGTAATGTAACAACCATTTAATAACTCGGCCTTACTTATAAACTTTATATATAAACAGAAAGTAATGGTATATTTCGCCAATAATTGATTAACGAGAAAATATATACCTATTAATTCCGACAACGATTGGCTAGCTAAAGGATGTTAATTAGAATTTAGAATTTATTGCGAAAAATATTGCCCCAGCCAGGGTTTGAACCTGGAATCTCCCGCTATCCGTGCAGGCGTCGCGTCGTCCCAATTCTCACATGCCTCAGTGGTCGAATTGGGGTACAACGCCTTGTACTTGACTTTAGTCAGTGTCGTTATACTCATCGTGACATTATCATCTTAAGCATTGTTCTTTTAAAATAATTGTATGATTCTTGTGCGGACGACATACCCAGATAGCCAAACCTGAGCAGCAGATTCTGAGCAGAGTCTGCATTAAATTTTTGATATCAGAGAGGCAACAAATTTCACGCAGAAACTGCTCTATCAGACGATGTTGTCAAACTGTAGCCAGAAATGCGACAGAGCCTGCTGACAGGCAATGTGAGCAGATTGGCAGCAGAAACCGCGCAGAGCCTGCACACATAACTTGGCAGCAGATTGACGGCAAAGATCGAGCAGAGCCTGCGCGCATGACCTGAGAACAGAGTGGCAGCAAAAACCGAGCAGATCCTGTCGACAATCAGCTGTTGAAGTGACGCGCATTATTATAGCTCTTTAAAAATTATTCCTGATCTATATTGTATATATTTAAACGTTTCTTTTTTACGAGAAATAATGCAAATGTGGAATAATATATATATAATTTCAAAAATAGAACATATACATATATTTAATTTATATATACTACAATACATGAAATAATGTATAAATTCGAATATTTTACAACTTAATAATATATGTATTATACATTATTGGAATGGCGCTATAATATTATACATACATTTGTTTCAATGTGTATGTGTATGTGTGTGGTGTAGAACACTATCATATTTAAAATTTTACAGGTAAGAAATTTAGCAGGCCAGAAATAATTGTTATCATAAATCAGATTTTATCTTGTTAGAAACAAAATAATAAAAAGATAAGAAAAAAATTAAATTATTCTAGTATATGTAGGTCAGTAAAGGATATTATAGAGAACAATTGTAATAACAACCAATTAATGAGAGGTAGTTAATAAAGAATATTATTTAAAAATCAGTAAAATTTTCTTTATTATATTCTCCACTAATTGGTTTCTAGTACAATATCTTTTATAGTTTCCTTTACTAAGCTATACATACTTGACACACACACACAACCATTTTAATTTTTTTCATTTTTTTATTCTCTATTTGTTTCTAACGAGATAACAATCACCACCATAATATGTGATAACACAATCACATCTGTTACGCGCTGTCTCGACATACGCTGGCTTTCCTCCTCACACCGACGTCATCTTCGCATGGAAAGATGAAGACTGCTGCTCCTCTTCAGATGTCCCTTTTGGCACAGGTTTACCTAAACACAGAAAATTACAATATAAAACTAGTAATCGGAAGGACGTGCATATTATAGTTGGAATGGCGCTAAAAAGGGCTGATTACTTATTGCGAACACGAGAAATTTCCATGTCTTATCGATTTAAAAAATGGGCACTGAAAAGTGCCGTTTCGTCTGTTGACACAGACAGAGACCACACTGGTCCCTCTCCTCCTTCTCCCCTCAACTCCTCCTTCATCACACAACTCCTTCTACCCTTCTCTCCTACTCCTTCTGTCCTTCTCCTCTCCTTCTCTTTCTTCTTCCTCTCCTCGCTCCTAGGATCCATTTTCCTTGGTACGTCACAGATTCTCCTGCGGAGAAAACGTACTATAAAAACAATGTATAAGTAAATTATACATAGAAGATTAAAAACTGTTAGAGTCATTGCGCAATACGTCGCAAACATCCCGTCGTCAGGATTGCAAAGGATGGCAACACGCTAGTTGAAAAGTGTAATTTCTGATTGCCGATTGCCAGTTGCTATTGCCAAAAAGTTCAAAAGTTCAACTTAACAACCGTAACTGTCAATAAGCGTAACCGGAATTAATAATTTCCAACTAGCTGTTGCCATTCTTCGCGATTGGCGACGGGGCGTTTGCGACGTATTGTAGAATGACTCTAAATGTTTCATATCTCAACGCTTAGTTAAACCTGGACATTCTAATTTATTTCGTCTCTAATTACGAATATTTAAACTTTCTACATAGAATATACATATACATTACATTGTTGTATACATATTTTATGTAAAATTGTATGTAAAAGTTGAAATATTACTAATATTTAAAAGCAAAAAACACAAATGTCCAGTTTTAGGTACTCGATCGGGCTTTGACATTTTTACCTAAAACAAATAAGGTAATTCTTATTCGTTTAACGTGTTTGTTCTTCAAGGTTGTCTTCCTCTCCTGTCCTTTCGTCACTCCAAAAGTCGTGATTGACCCCTCTCGCCTCGACTGTCCGTGTGCGTGGACCACGCATCTTGCTGCGATTTCTCTCCTTCGCAACGCGAACAGCCTCCCGCATCTGAGCCTGGAATTCAGATCGCGTTGGCTTTGGAAAGTGCCGGTTCCTGCATACAGCATCTGGAAAAAAGTATGAAATATATCAAAAACATAATATTAAAAATCTTTGTTAGTAAAAGTGGAAAAATTCGTACCGTATATTGCCGTAATCAAACGAGCATTATACAGGGGTCGCTGTCCTTCTTGTCGGCCCCACCAGGTGAATGACCGCGTCAGTGAATCGGTTAAGCTTTCCTTCAAACATAGATGTACGGCTTCCTTTAAATGGAAGCCACCGACATATTCGAAATAATTTACCTGAAAAAATTAAGATTAATCAAAATGCATAATAAATACATATTTGAGTTAATGAGGGCAAAAGTGTTCTTAACTTACAGCATCGGAATAACCATTCTGGTCAATGTTTTCGAATGCGTCCATCTCCTGTAATGTTGATATTGGAAATCCAGCAGGCTTTACTGTCGCGGAATGGCGATCCTGTACGCATTTAAATATTTTTTCCAATAGTCCTTTCATTTGTCTGAAAACAAAAACATTACACAAAGTTAGACTTTGAAAAAGAAAACGTTTTATATTAATATGTATATATTTCAATACTTACTTCAGCTCTGCCTCCATGCGATCGAGTCGCTCCTCTTTCCTGTAATTTATATATATAATTATTTACAAATAAACATTTTTTTAAGAAACTCATCTTTTTCTTATAAATCTTTGTACAAATAAGTATAAAACTACCTTTTGTCTGTACTTTTTTCTTGCATTGAAACTTCCTGTGGATAACGAACATCTCTCTCCTTTTGAGAACACCGTCTCTCATTTTCACTAGAACGTTGATGGCAACGTGTGTCTTGTTGGAACGACCTGGATCTTGCAACGGTATCCTGCAACTGAGGCAAAGTGTTATTAGTATAATATATTTTATCAGTACCTGCGGAAAGTGTAAAATTTGTGGCATTATTGTATGTGTGTTCTTGTATGACAGGCGGTGTGTACGGGTGTGGTGTATTTCCGTATGTCTGTATTTGTGGAGCGCACCCTGTGTATGATAAAATGTTTGTGTGCGGTTGTGTGTTTGTGTACGTGTACTGAGGTGTATGTTGTGTATATGGCTGTATCATGTCTGTATTAGTATCAGTAGGCGTAGGGCTCTCGCGCTCCAGCATCCTGTTGATGTCCTCGAAGTCGTCGTCAATCGTTCCTGGTACGATAGTAGCTGCTACTGCTGTGCTCCTCCTTTTCATAGGACTTTCATCCGAAGAAGACGTCGTTTGATACCGTATTGGCTTGCTAATGACACGCTTTGGCCGCGGCGCCGGATTCTGCATATCTATAATATCTGTAAGTATAAGAATGTATGTTAATATGTTTTGTATATTACAAGTACATCTATGTTGTTTGCATTCTACAACATGCGTATATGCACGTTTGCTGAAATGTTCAATCTTATAATATAATTATATGATATAAAAATGCATCTCACGCTTTATCTCAATTCCGTATCATAATTTCGACATACAACTATGGGTAACATTTTGCACATTTGACACTCTGCATTGAATAGCCCACATGTGCATGAATAACTGATTTGTCGTACACTTATCTGCATGCAATGTTCAAAGTGTGCATGAGTTCTAAATTATCATTAACAATATAGTTAGAAATGCATGAATTAGCTTTTGATAGGCTTTAACAATTTCTGTTTTAAGATTAAACTGAATATAATTCTTCTGGTTTGACATAATTAATTATTATACATACAACACAATATTGTGGTGTATTTAAAAGAATATTCTAACATTTGTGGGCCAATTTAGAGAAACAAGTATGTGTTTTTAGAACCGATGCAACACACTACTTGGAAATACGTTAAATTATTGTCTATAAAGCAAGAGGTTAAGTAATGTTCGTGAAAAGATGATTCTGATAAAGAAGTACAAAATAAAGAAAATCTATACACGAAAAACGTAAAGAAGTGGAAGAAAAGCAAAAGATAAATGTGTGATAAATGTCTCAATATCAACGTTAAAGATATAATTAATATTAATTATACTCAAAGAACTACATCTTGCAACCAATGAAGCTGAAATATCTTGCAATGCGGAATTATTTGATTCTATATGTCATGCAAACATTATAGTTCTACGTGTGAGAATTTTGCAAGTGGAATTTTCCCCTTACTTTAATTATAATTCTTACTTCGTTCTCTCGTGTACAATTTATATAGCGACTTTCGTGAGATGTAAAATAAAAATTAGGTTTCATATTTACGCACCTTCCCTGTTGTACGGGCAAAATGTGATATCCTCGCAGCACAAATCACAAATTCGTCGAGTGTAACTTATTGCTACCGCCACTGGTCACAGTTGAACTCGGAATAAGCGCCATAAGCAGTAACACGCCACGTGTAGCACACCGCGGAACTCAATATCCAATCACGAGGTTCTCCAATATGGCTCCACCAATCTGAGATCTCCCTTTTGGCGCCTAACCGATACACCGCAACAGTAATACAACAACTAATGACAATCGCGATGTATCGGTTAGGCGCGAAAAGGGAGATCTCAGATTGGTGGAGCCATATTGGAGAACCTCGTGATTGGATATTAAGTTCCGCGGCATGCTACACGTAGCCATTCGGAGTTTAACTGTCATTTCCTACCAAGAAGAAGAAGAAGAAGGATCAGTTCAACATCAGTGACTGCAGTGATCAGTACACTCAACGAATTTGTGACTTGTGATTCGAGGCTACTACATCTTTCGCGTTTCTGCAACAGGAAATATACGTAAATATGAAACCTCATTTTAAATTATCCACCTCGCGGAAGTTGCTGCATAAGTTGTCTATGAGACAACGAAGTAGGATTATGATTCAAGTAAGAAAGAATTTACGTTTGCAAAAATCTCAAACAATATGTAACGTTGCACGCATACAGTCAAGTAATAATTCCACATTGCAAGATATTATTCCTGCTTTACCCGTTGAAATAAGAGGTTATAGTTCTTCGAGTAATATTAATGTCTTACATAATAATAATATTGATCTTGAAGAAAGTTGCGTTAACGTAGAAGATGATACGGTATCTTGCTCTTCTTCCACCTCTTCACATGATTCTCGTGCATGCTCTTTACTTTTTACTAGTTCATCAAAATCATCCTTTTCCGAACATTTAGCGTCTTGCTTTGTTGACAATAATCTGACACATTCCCAAGGTAACAGTGTATTGTCGGTTTTGAAAACACATTCCTGCTTGTCTAGTTTGCCCAAGGATGTTAGAACTCTTCTAAATACACCACGACATCGTGTTGTTGTATGTAATGTCGAACCAGGAGAATACATTCACTTTAACCTTGATACTGCAATTGTTGAAAATCTCTCAAATGCCTCATTTATTGTAGGTGCAGTTGTTAAAGAATTGGAACTCGATTTTAGTACAGATGGATGTACGTTAGATAAATCGGCTAGTATTCATATCTGGCCGATCCAATGCAGAGTGTCAAATGTACAAAATATGAAACCAATAGTTGTAGGAATTTATAAAGGCGCACAAAAGCCACATGATCCCAATATTTTCTTCGAAAAATTTGTTTCCGATGTGAAAGCAATTATGTCCAATGGAGGTATACATTTTCGTGGCAGTAAAATACCAATAAAGTTAAGGTGTTTCATAGCTGATGCACCAGCTCGAGCTTTTATTTTAAATCATCGTGGTCATATGTCTTTTCACCCCTGTTCGAAGTGCAAAGTTTCTGGCACACAAAGCGATGGTCGCTGTGTCTTTAATGGTGTTGATCATCCTCTTCGCACTGATGAAGAATATGCATTATGCATAGATGAAAATCATCACAAAGAGGGTAGAAGCCCGTTATCGGCACTGCCAATGGGAATGGTTTCGCAAGTCCCTTTTGAATATATGCATTCTGTGAATTTAGGTGTTATGAAGAAAAAGTTGTCTGCGTGGGTGCATGGAAAATACTCACGGAAGGCGAAGCTTTCGGGAAGATCTATTTCTAGAATTTCTAATCGTTTAAATATTTTAAAAAAGTATTGTCCTACGGAATTTGCAAGACAACCTAGACCTTTAGATGTATATTCGAAATACAAAGCAACAGAGTTTCGCCAATTTCTTCTCTATACAGGACCAGTTGTATTGTATGGTATATTGGATGAACAATTGTACAAGCACTTCTTACTCTTACACTGTGCTATAAGAGTCTTGGTCTCAAAGTGTCCATCGAGAAAAGATCTCAAGTTTGCAGAACTTGCGTTGCAAAAATATGTGCTTCGTTGTAACTCTCTTTATGGTCCAAATTTCAATAGCTACAATGTCCATTGTCTTGTTCATCTTGTCAATGACGTTAGACGTCTTGGCAATTTAGATTCATTTTCCGCCTTTCCGTACGAAAATAATATGTCAATTTTTAGGAAGTATTGTAGAAAACCAGATCTACCTCTTCAACAATTCTTTAATAGAATGACAGAGCAACAACTTCACGGGTCTAAACCTAATCTCAATATTGAGTCATCCATTCGTGTATCAATGCCACGTAATAATGGTCTTCATTATTGTAAAATACAATTTAATGGACTATACCTAAGTACTGAGGTGCGAGACAATTGTTGTATTTTGCTCGATGGATCAATTTGTATCGTTTCAAATATTGTCGCAGACAACAATTCATATCGTTTGGCTGTTAAACGATTTTTAGAGGTGGATAATTTTTATAACATAGGCGGCACGGTATCCTCAGCCTTTGGCGTATATAAATGTGGCAATATTAGTAGTGATATCGTTCTTGTGAAGCTAAACGAAGTCAAAGCGAAATGTTATAGAATGCCTTTTTGGGAAAATACATTACTTGATGACAGGGACAGTGATGGAGACGACGAGGTGGAATCGTCTAAATACATTGTTGCAACCATGATACACATGGAATCGACATAAAACGTGAGATGCATTATTCTTTTATCATATAATTATAAGATTGAACATTTTGGCAAATTATTAATGTGCACCCAGTGAAAACAGCCTAATCAAAATGATGTCAATATGACATCAAAACCGTCGTTTATCTTCACTTTCTCTGTTCTACCTGGGAGTCGATTGTGTACTTCAAAACAGTGTAAATTAAAAAAGTAAGCGAATTTACTAAAATATTTATAATTTTATTGGTTAACACCTGGTGAATTCGCTTACATTTTTTAAATTTACTAAGTTTTGAAATACACAATCGATCTTCTGGAATACAAGAAAAATTCGGTATTATTTATGTGTAAATTCATAAATAATAATTGATAATCATATTTTAATTCAACGATTAATTATTATATATATGTATATGTGATTTCGTAGCCATTTTTTATCCCAATTGACAGTTAATACACCTTGTACGAATACGAAGAATGAAGCAATGTCAGACTTGAATAACGCTGATGTGCGAGAAAGCAATAGTAGCCCATTATTATTGGATACCGATACGGAAATTGCATCAGATGCAATTGAATCTTTGTATAAAAATACAGACGGAAATAACAGTCCATCAATGCTCGACTCTAGACGATATCTAAGGAAGAGATCTCGACTTGCATTTTATTCAGTCAGGAATAATGCAACAGCAAATGCAACTGCAATTACTGAAAATAGTGCTACAACACTAGTTAACAACACTAGTGACATTTCCGAAGATGTGATAGAAGCTAGTCCTACGCAAATAACTAAGGCGTCTAAAGTTAAAGAGTATTTAAAACTTAAGAGAAATATTGCAACTGTTACTGAAAATAGTGCTACAGCACTAGGGCACAACACTAGTGAAATTTTTGACGATGTCATAGAAGCTAGTCCTACGCAAATAAGTAAGGCGTCTAAACTTAAAGAGTATTTAAAACTCAAGAGAAAAATTCCTGTAAGACGTCTAAATTTTGAATTATGTCCTTCGCCTAAACATACTTGTACGCAAATAACAAATGTTAATACATTGAAAGATAACGTTAACATAAATTATCTTTCACCAATAAAAATGCATGACAAGACCGATATCGAAGACGAAACTTTTATCTGCCTGCAGAACAAACTGCAAGTAGAAATAAAATGGATAATTTGAATTTGGATGGCACAGAAAACAAGCCACCTAAAAAAAAAAAGTTATTGGATAAGTTTAATGGGTAAATATTACTTAATAATTGTGATAATGTTTGTGTTTGTAAGTTGCTTTTATATATCTAATGAAAACATTATTTACAGATGGTCAAAAAGAAAGGACATTTCAGAGCAGCTTAACATGCGACGTAAAGCTGACAGAGCAAAGTTAAACGGCTCGGATTGTTGGGAATGCAGAGAAGTAATACAATATTAACAGTAGTTATATGAGATATGAATAAATAAAAAAATAAATATAAATAAATAAATAAAAATATTTTTCTCAGAAAAGAGTAATTCATGATATTTGATTTTCAGTATTATAACAATATGTCATTGTCAAAAGAAGAATTGCAAAAACGGAAAAAATCAATGCTCGCGACATCGACGCAAATATGAGCGACCAAATACACCAGAAGGTATATTTTATTTTATTATCACTTTTTTATGTTATATGTATATAATAAATATAATCTTTTTAAAGGTTTTTGGGATCCGGAATTTCCTGAGACATCAGACACTTTATTGACAGAATAAAAGGTGATATGTGATAAGCCAAGTGATGGCTCGTATCATTTTGATTAGGTTGTTTTCACTGGGCATATACGCATATTTTAGAACGCAAACAACATTATAGATATACTTCTAATGTACAAAATATATTAACATATATTCTTATACTTACAAATATAGATATGGATCGGCCAAAACGCATAATTAGCAAGTCATCGCGGTACGAAACGACGTCTTCGGATGAAAATCTAGCAAAGCAGAGGAGGAGCACAGCAACAGCTACTATCGTATCAGGGATGATTGACGTCGACATCGAGGACATCAACAGGATGCTGGACGAGAACCCTACGCCTACTAATATTAATATACACACATGACACATCCATATACACAACACGCACATAACACACACATACATACAACCGCACGTAACACACAAACACTTCACCTTGCATCGAGTACGCTTCACAAATACAGGCATACTCAAATACACACGTATACACATTGTCTATCATACAACTACACATACACACACACATACACACAATGCACAAAATTTGACACTTTCCGCAGGTACTGATAAAATATATTAATAATACTTTGCTCAAGTTACAGAATGCCGCAAGATCCAGGTCTATTTAACAAGAAAACACACGTTGCCATTACCGTGTGGTGAAAACGAGGGACATGATATCCATTATTCACAGGAAATCCCGAAACAAAATACAGACAAAAGGTACTTTTATATTTATATGTACAAAGATTTATAAGAAACAGATAAGTTTGTCAAAAGGATGTATACTTGTAAATAATATAAACATATATATAAATTACAGAAAATTAGAGGAGCGACTCGATCACGTAAAGGCAGAGCTGAAGTAAGAATGAAATGTATATTAATATAAAACTCCTCTTTTTCTAACTTTGTGAAATCTTTTTGTTTTCATAAAAATGAAAGGACTATTAGAAAAAATATTTACATGCGTACAGGATCGCCATTCCGCGACAGTAAAGCCTGCTGGATTTCCAATATCAACATTACAGGAGATGGACGCATTCGAAAATATCGACCACAACGGTTATTCGCCGATGCTGTAAGAACAATTTTACCCTCATTAATTCTTAAATATGTATATTACGCATTTTAATTATTCTTTTCTTTTTTTAGGTAATTTATTTCAAATACATCGATGGCTTCTATCGTATTTAAAGGAAGCCGTAAATCTATGCTTGAAGGAAGGGACTGACTGATGCTGTCGTTTACCTGGTAGGGCCGAGAGGAAGGGCAGCGATTCTTGTACAATAACGCTCGTCTGATTAAGGCAATATACGGTACGAATTTTTCCATTTTTACTAACAAAGATTTTAAATATTATGTTTCTGATGTATCTCACACTTTCTTCCAGAAACTGTATGCAGGAACCGGCACTTTCAGAAGCCAACGCGATCTGAATTCCAAGTTCAGATGTGGGAGGCTGTGCGCATTGCAAAGGAGAGACATTGCAGCAAGATGCGTGATCCACGCACACGGACAGTCGTAAGAAGAGCCATCTGCAACTTTTGGAGCGACGAGAGGACAAGAGAGAAAGACGACCCTGAAGAAACGATAAACGACTAAGATTTATATTATTCTAAGGTAAAAATATCAATTCCCGGCCGAGTACCTAAAACTGGGCATTCGTATTGTTTTTGCTTTTAAATACTAATATTTCAACTTTCAACATAAAATATGTATACACAAATTTAATGTATTTTATGTAGAAAGTTTAAATATTCTTAATTAAAAACGAAATCGATTAGAATGTCTAGGTTTAGCTATACGCGTTAACGACATGAGACACTTAGGTCCATTCTACAACATATCGCAAACGGCCCGTTGCCAATCACGAAGAATGGCAGCGGTTAGTTAAAAAGTGTTATTTTCGGTTGCGCTTGACAGTTATGATTGCCAAGAGAAAGTTTCCCAACTCTCGTTTGGTAACCGTAATTGCTAGCGCAACCAGAAATAACACTTTTTAACTAGCAGTTGCCATCCTTCGCGACTGGTGACGGGGTGTTTGTGACTTATTGTAGAATGACTGTGATATATAGTTTTTATCTTCTTTCGGAACTTTTATTTCTCTAGCTATAAGCAACACAAATTGACACATTTATCATACTGTCTTTATTGCTCATTGGATATTGAACAAGAACAGAATGATACTTGTATTGATTTATGTCGCTAGCTGAAAAGCTCGTTCCTTTGTATAATTTGCTTATATATTGTTTTCATGTGTATATTTTCTCCGCAGAAACACGATTATATGGAAAACCAAAAAGCGAGGAGAGGAAAAAGTAGGAGGAGAGAAAAGAAAGGAGGAGAGGAAGAGAGGAGGAGTTGAGGGGAGAAGGAGAGAGACCAGTGTGGTCTCTGTCTGTGTCAACAGACGAAACGGCACTTTTCAGCGCCCATTTTTTAAATTGATAAAACATGGAATTTTCTCGTGTTCGCAATAAATAATCGGCCCTTTTTAGCGCCATTCAAACTATAATGCACGTTCTTCCAATTTCTACTTTTATATTGTAATTTTCTGTGTTTAGGTAAACCTGTGCCAAAGACAAAGGAACATCTGAAGAGGAGCAGCAGTCCTCATCTCACCATACGAAGACGACGTCGGGATGAGGATGTCGAGATTGCATATGTAATAGATGTCATTGTAATATATTACATATATTACGGTGGTAATTGTTATCTTGTTAGAAGTAAACAAAAAGTAATGTGAAAAGATAAGAAAAATTAAAATGTTTGTCAAGTAAGTATAGGTTGTGATAAAGGATTTCACAAAAAACAGTTGTAGAACCCAACTAGTGAGGAATAATTTATAAAGGATAGTTTTACTGTTCTTTTAAATTATCCTTTATTACTATCTTTTATTAATTGAGTGTTAATACAATTTTTCTTTGTGGTATCCTTTACTGACTTATATATACTTGAATAATATTATCATTTTTTCTCATTTTTTCATTATTTTATTTCTGACAAGATAACAATTTCATTTATGATAATTTATTTCTGGCCTTTAAATTTCTTATCTATACAATTTTGATTATAACAGCGTTCTACACACACACATACACACACACATACATACACATTAAAATTTTATAATATTAGCTCTTGAGTTGTAATGTTTTATATGTATTTCATGTATTATAATATATAAAATATATTTTTATTTTTAAAATTATTGTATTCCACATTTGCATTTCTTTCTCATAAAAAAACGCTTAATTAACCGTATATAGGTCAGGAATCATTTAAAGGGCTAATGCACGTCATTTAAACAGCTGATTATGGACAAAGTTTGCTCGGTTTTTGCTGCCAATCTGTTCTCAGGTCGTGCGCGCAGGCTCTGCTCGGTTTTTGCTGCCAATCTGCTGCCAGGTTATGTATGCAGGCTCTGCGCGGTTTCTGCTGGCAATCTGCTTACATTGCCTGTCAGCAGGCTCTGTCGGCAGAACACGAGCTTAATGCGGACACAGATGGCTATGGTTTTGGTGTGGGATTCTGATCAAATTTGCTGCCAATCTGCGCGCATCCTGCTAACATTTTGCTATCTGGGTAGTTATTCCCAGATAGCCAAACCTGAGCAGCAGATTCTGAGCAGAGTCTGTATTAAATTTTTGGTATCAGAAAGGCAACAAATTTCACGCAAAAACTGCTCTATCAGACGATGTTGTCAAACTGTAGCCAGAAATGCAACAGAGCCTGCTGACAGGCAATGTGAGCAGATTGGCAGCAGAAACCGGGCAGAGCCTGCACACATAACTTGGCAGCAGATTGACGACAAAGATCGAGCAGAGCCTGCGCGCATTTGACCTGAGAACAGAGTGGCAGCAAAAACCGAGCATGTGCCCCGGTAGTCGAATTGGTTAAGACACCCGAACGGAATGCGGGAGATTCCAGGTTCGAGCCCTGGCTGGGGTAATATTTTTCGCAATAAGTTTTTACAGTGATTTTAATATTAAATCGATATCGATTTAATTAGGGAAGGGACAGGGAATTTTTAATGTTCCAATGATAGTTGTGTTTAAAGTCCGACAAATAATCGGCGCGCAGTTATAATATGTTGGAAACTTACGGAATATAATTTAATCAGTTTGATTAAAAATACGCACTAAGTACCGCGTTTGACTCTCATGGCCAATTATATTGTATTTGAATTTTCGAGAGTCCTTAAGAAAATATTGTTTATTCACGTCGCCTGAGAAAGACGTTCAAATTATTATTATCTGGTTATTGCGATGAATATTACCACATGCCCCGGTAGTCGAATTGGTTAAGACGCCCGAGTGGAGTGCGGGGGATTCCGGGTTCGAGCCCTGGCTGGGGTAATATTTTTCGCAATGGGTTTTTACAGTGATTTTAATATTGAATCGATATCGATTTGATTGGGGAGGGGACAGGGAGTTTTTGATGTTCCAATGATGGTTGTGTTTGGGGTCCGACAAGTGGTCGGCGCGCAGTTATAATGTGTTGGAAACTTACGGAATATAATTTAATCAGTTTGATTAAAAATACGCACTAAGTACCGCGTTTGACTCTCATGGCCAATTATATTGTATTTGAATTTTCGAGAGTCCTTAAGAATATATTGTTTATTCACGTCGCCTGAGAAAGACGTTCAAATTATTATTATCTGGTTATTGCGATAAATGTTACCACATGCCCCGGTAGTCGAATTGGTTAAGACACCCGAACGGAATGCGGGAGATTCCAGGTTCGAGCCCTGGCTGGGGTAATATTTTTCGCAATAAGTTTTTACAGTGATTTTAATATTAAATCGATATCGATTTAATTAGGGAAGGGACAGGGAATTTTTAATGTTCCAATGATAGTTGTGTTTAAAGTCCGACAAATAATCGGCGCGCAGTTATAATATGTTGGAAACTTACGGAATATAATTTAATCAGTTTGATTAAAAATACGCACTAAGTACCGCGTTTGACTCTCATGGCCAATTATATTGTATTTGAATTTTCGAGAGTCCTTAAGAATATATTGTTTATTCACGTCGCCTGAGAAAGACGTTCAAATTATTATTATCTGGTTATTGCGATGAATATTACCACATGCCCCGGTAGTCGAATTGGTTAAGACGCCCGAGCGGAGTGCGGGGGATTCCGGGTTCGAGCCCTGGCTGGGGTAATATTTTTCGCAATGGGTTTTTACAGTGATTTTAATATTGAATCGATATCGATTTGATTGGGGAGGGGACAGGGAGTTTTTGATGTTCCAATGATGGTTGTGTTTGGGGTCCGACAAGTGGTCGGCGCGCAGTTATAATGTGTTGGAAACTTACGGAATATAATTTAATCAGTTTGATTAAAAATACGCACTAAGTACCGCGTTTGACTTTCATGGCCAATTATATTGTATTTGAATTTTCGAGAGTCCTTAAGAATATATTGTTTATTCACGTCGCCTGAGAAAGACGTTCAAATTATTATTATCTGGTTATTGCGAATAAATGTTACCACATGCCCCGGTAGTCGAATTGGTTAAGACACCCGAAAGGAATGCGGGAGATTCCAGGTTCGAGCCCTGGCTGGGGTAATATTTTTCGCAATAAGTTTTTACAGTGATTTTAATATTAAACCGATATCGATTTAATTAGGGAAGGGACAGGGAATTTTTAATGTTCCAATGATAGTTGTGTTTAAAGTCCGACAAATAATCGGCGCGCAGTTATAATATGTTGGAAACTTACGGAATATAATTTAATCAGTTTGATTAAAAATACGCACTAAGTACCGCGTTTGACTCTCATGGCCAATTATATTGTATTTGAATTTTCGAGAGTCCTTAAGAATATATTGTTTATTCACGTCGCCTGAGAAAGACGTTCAAATTATTATTATCTGGTTATTGCGATGAATATTACCACATGCCCCGGTAGTCGAATTGGTTAAGACGCCCGAGCGGAGTGCGGGGGATTCCGGGTTCGAGCCCTGGCTGGGGTAATATTTTTCGCAATGGGTTTTTACAGTGATTTTAATATTGAATCGATATCGATTTGATTGGGGAGGGGACAGGGAGTTTTTGATGTTCCAATGATGGTTGTGTTTGAGGTCCGACAAGTGGTCGGCGCGCAGTTATAATGTGTTGGAAACTTACGGAATATAATTTAATCAGTTTGATTAAAAATACGCACTAAGTACCGCGTTTGACTCTCATGGCCAATTATATTGTATTTGAATTTTCGAGAGTCCTTAAGAATATATTGTTTATTCACGTCGCCTGAGAAAGACGTTCAAATTATTATTATCTGGTTATTGCGATAAATGTTACCACATGCCCCGGTAGTCGAATTGGTTAAGACACCCGAACGGAATGCGGGAGATTCCAGGTTCGAGCCCTGGCTGGGGTAATATTTTTCGCAATAAGTTTTTACAGTGATTTTAATATTAAATCGATATCGATTTAATTAGGGAAGGGACAGGGAATTTTTAATGTTCCAATGATAGTTGTGTTTAAAGTCCGACAAATAATCGGCGCGCAGTTATAATATGTTGGAAACTTACGGAATATAATTTAATCAGTTTGATTAAAAATACGCACTAAGTACCGCGTTTGACTCTCATGGCCAATTATATTGTATTTGAATTTTCGAGAGTCCTTAAGAATATATTGAATATAAATTTATTTAGTTAAGCTTGGACGTAATCAAGATTTTCAGCAATAAAATAATGGTTTACGAGAAGTAAATTTTATATTTTATTTTGCAACGTATTTTCAAACGTTCGTAAAACGTTCATGCGAACGTCAAACGAACGTTTTCGTGGTGGCACTTCCGAACCGTTTCCGAACGGCTCAGGTTCGAACGTTCCCTGAACGTTTTCTCGGCGTGCGTGTGCTGGTGGGGTACCTTGCGGAAGTTGAGTTGTTAACGGAGACGATATAGTTGTGAAATTTAACTCCTTGGAGCCATAGTGCACCGGCAGCTGCCTTCCCTTGTAACCATCTCCGATAGAAAACGATTAAAAACGGCTATATATACAGATATCTGTATCGTTTTTAATCGTATCTTATCGGTTCTATCGTTGCATATTCAGAAGAGATAAAACATTAATCGAATCGAATCGGTTTCTATCGTTTTCGATCCGAATAAGAAAATAACTATACAAATTTTATAGTTATGAATCGTTTTCTATATGTACAATTATTGCCCGTCTTAATCAATCGTATATACACGATATAATATATATCGTTATTTATGGTAATAATTTTGCCGCATGCATTAATACGGATATATAAGAATAAAATGATAGACATCTCATCGATATTGATATGACTTAACCGAACCGATACATCTATCGTTTCTTATCACAATTATCTGACATACAACTTATCATCTTCTTTACGACAGCAAATCGGTTCGTTTTCTATCGTATATCAATGATATAAATTGAATCGTTTGAAAGCCCTCTACTTTGCATATGTTTTTATAAGGTTAAAACAATAGACATCTCGTTGATATTTATACAACTTAACCGAACCGACACATCTATCGTTTCTTATCAGGATTTTCCGACAGACAACTTATCATCTTCTTTACGGCAGCAAATCGGTTCGTTTTCTATCGTATATCAATGATATAAATTGTATTGTTTGAAAGCCCTCTACTTTGCATATGTTTTTATAAGGTTAAAACGATAGACATCTCGTCGATATTTATACAACTTAACCGAACCGATACATCTATCGTTTCTTATCAGGATTTTCCGACAGACAACTTATCATCTTCTTTACGGCAGCAAATCGGTTCGTTTTCTATCGTACATCAATGATATAAATTGAATCGTTTGAAAACCAAGTATCCCAGAATCTCAAGCCAGAATCCCAAGTATTTTGTAACGTGAGTTTCTAATAGAATATAGTAAATAAACTCCTTACAAAAAAGTATTACTGGTTGGTCAGTAATTTATTACTGAGTCTGGTGATTTTTTACTGGCGATTAGTATTTTATTCTTGTATTTAGTCAGTAGTTTAACTACTGGCAAATGAGTAATATCTAGTATTATTAGTAGTTCTTCCGGGATTCGAAATACTGATACAAGTACTTCAGTATTTGCTTATATAGTAAAAAAGTACTGAAGTATTAGAGATTCTAGTAGTTGAGCTTAGACGTGAAGTACTGATAGAATGAGTAAGTAGTTTTCCTAGTAATTCATTACTTGGTCTAGTACTTAAGTATTGGTATAGATGAGATTCAACACTGGGGCGGCAAACGCCTGAAGTACTGAATTCATATAATTCATTTAAGGATCGACAGGAGTCATTTATTACTAGAATCATAAAATCCGTATTATGGCATAAATTATTCACTTACAATAATGATTTAAAAAAAACATTTATTTAACATTTATTCAACATTAATTTAATATTTGTGTTATATTGATTAATTATTTGCAATAATGATTTTAAAAAACATTTATTTAACGTTTATTCAACATTAATTTAATATTTATTTTATATTAATTATTCATTTGCAATAATAATTTGAAAAAACATGTATTTAACATTTATTAAACATTATTTGATATTTATTTTACATAAATTATTCAAACACGATGAAACACATTTACTTCGCCAGCGTATAAAAAATTTAATTTGATAAATTATTCATTTACAATAATGATTTTAAAAAACATTTATTTAACATTTATTCGGCAATAATATAATATTTATGTAATATTGATTATTTATTTGTAACAATAATTTAAAAAAACATTTATTTAACATTTATTTGACATTAATTTAATATTTATTTTATATTAATTATTTATTTGCAATAATGATTTAAAGAAAACGTATATTTTACATTTATTTGACATTAATTTAATATTAATTTTACAATAATTATTTATTTACTATAATAATTTTAAAAAAACATTTATTTAATATTAATATTTACTTAAAATATTATTTAACAATAACTATTTAATTATAAGAAATCATCATTTTTCTGTTATCTCGTTTTGCTCTATAAATTATGTGGCGGTAGGGGCCTATTGCACAATAATTTACAAGTTAATAATATTAGTGAAAGATCTTTGTTTTTCACTAATATTATTAATTGGAAATTATTGTGCAATAAGCCCTTGCTGTCCGCTATGAACATACGACGGAGACCGTGCGGCGCGGCACGACAGCGCGGGCTTACGCGCCGGGAATAGTACGGCTCGCGCTCAATATGCGGCGCATCGCCGAGCCCGTAACCCGTATTCAAGATTCAACATCAATCCCTATATATAGAGAGACGTCTTCGCGAGGTGCTTCAGCGTGTGCAGGATCGTCAGTCAGAGCGTGCTCACTCTTCGGGCCTCTGATAAGTGATGTAATCTTTTGAGGAGTATGCTTTCTTGCGGCCTCCGTTCATACCTGCATTAAAACCGATTATAAATAATATCATGTTCTGTAAAGTTTCATGACGATTTAAGGCTCCTGGATGCTCAGCCGAGAACTCCGCGTTGACGGTGGCGACATCGGTAGAATCGGTAGAAATAAGAACTATAAGGCGAGAAAATAGCCATATTCGTGGAAAGTGACATGTCGACAAGCCTATTTTGTTGTCCGTGCCATTTCCTTATTATTCGCTCTGTACTTGTGCTCTAACGTTTGACGTATTCGTGAAAGTCGTAAAATTTACCGAAAAGTAAGATTTGCTTGCGGAAGGAACGTTTTCACCTTTTTTCGATAGTTGTTAAACGGCTGTTTTCTCGTATATTTAGGCTTCGTTTTATGGCTGTTTGTTTATTGTCGTAGGAAAAGGATAGTTTTCGGTAAATTTTGGAAGTGTTCTGAAACGATCTAGAGTGATGTTTTATTGAAATGTCTTTTTATTTGCAAATGGCACGGACGACAAAATTGGGTGTTTTCCTCGCCTCGATAGTAAGAATCCAATATGGCCGCGGTGACCATCCAGGAGCCTTAATATGTATCCTGTAATTCAGTACCTACTTTTCACAGCAAGTAGTTTCAGTAATTTTTCACCAGTACTCAATATCCAGTAATTCAAAACTAAGCATCAGTAGTTCTGTGTAATAAATTACTCCCAGTAATCCAGTACTGCCCAGTATTTCTGAAGTACCGGCCAAAATATTACTGCCAGTATTTACAATAATTTATTACTGAGTACTTTTAGTGCTTTTTTTCTGTAAGGGACGATTCACTAACCATATTAAGGCTCCTGGATACTCAGCCGAGAACTCCGCGTTGACGGTGGCGACATCGGTAGAATCGGTAGAAATAAGAACTATAAGGCGAGAAAATAGCCATATTCGTGGAAAGTGACATGTTGACAAGCCTATTTTATTGTGCGTGCCATTTCCTTATTATTCGCTTTGTACTTGTGCTCTAACGTTTGACGTATTCGTGAAAGTCGTAAAATTTACCGAAAAGTAAGATTTGCTTGCGGAAGGAACGTTTTCACCTCCTTTCGATAGTCGTAAAACGGCTGTTTTCCCGTATATTTAGGCTTCGTTTTATGGCTGTTTGTTTATTGTCGTAGGAAAAGGATAGTTTTCGGTAAATTTTGGAAGTGTTCTGAAACGATCTAGAGTGATGTTTTATTGAAATGTTTTTTTATTTGAAAATGGCACGCACAACAAAATTGGGTGTTTTCCTCGCCTCGATAGTAAGAATTCAATATGGCCGCGGTGACTATCCAGGAGCCTTAAAAACGATAGAAACTGATGTGCAGCTGATAAGACATTTACGATAGGATCCCAAGTATTTTGTAACGTGAGTTTCTGATAGAGTACCGTAAATAAACGATTCTCTAAGCATATTAAAAACGATAAAAACTGATGTATAGCTGATAAGACATTTACGATAGGATCCCAAGTATTTTGTAACGTGAATTTCTGATAGAGTACCGTAAATAAACGATTCACAAACCGTATTAAAAACGATAAGAAATTTTTTATCGTTTTCTATCGGAGATGGTTACAAGGGTTCCTTTACCGTCATCCTCGCAGTTACCGTAACATTGATGAACTTCACTAATGGACCCGCGCCAGCAACACGGCTACTATTACATCAGTATACAATATTTTAGATGCATGTAACGACAGACGAATAACGCACAATGCAATAATTTCATACCAGCCTCGCGATATTGTGGGTAAATCTGGTCTTCCAGCGTTAAAGCGGCTGCGGACCCGATCTGCACAGCCTCTTCGCCAGTGTTCGTCATGTAAAACGAGATGCGGCCTTGCCTCTGCGACTCGTACAATATTAAAGTTATAGCCAAAAGAATGAATTAATTGTACAATTTCATTTTATATGTTATAGACTTTAATATTAAAATCAAACGTTGAAAGTATTGATACTGATAAAAAAAAATATTAAAATAGAGATTATTTGAGAGACAATAATTTCAAATCAATTTACAATATAAAAGTGTCCGGTCTCTCTCTCTCTCTCTCTTTCTTTATCTGTATTATTAAAATTTTAAATTTCGCGATTGGTTTAATCTCGTAACATCTATGATTTACACCCCAACCAAAAAGATAAGTAGGTATGCAAAGTTATATGACACAAGTATGAAAATCATACAATTTGCAAATAAAATGTACATTTCTCTTATAATTTCGCATCTTCTTAAAATACACTGTGCCACGTAGAAACTGGCTTATCGCTATTTCTTCAAAGACAAACGCTGATCAAGGAAAATTAATAAAAATCATTTTTTATATGCGTATCATTTTTAATTCTTTAATGATCAAGTCTCATAACGTATAAAAATTTTTTATATAACATAATCACAAAGAATTTTTATTGACAGATATTTATGGACAGATGAGATATAACAAATAAGGTATTTAATCATTATTATGTAGGGTAAGGTTGCCTATATTGTACCGGCTCCTAAATTATACCATCTCTATATTTCATATAATCCGAAGGCGCTAACCCCTACATACGAGTATCAGCAATACGTTATGCATGCGTTTACGTATTCCATAAAAAAAAATATTAAGTGATTCGAAAGGAGACTCTGCGTCTAAAAAAGTTTAAAAGTCGGAAAAGTGACTTTTTTCACAAAAACCTTTATCTATTCGTTAAAGTCACTGTTCCAGCCTGCTGATTAAGCAAGTCATAGGTAGCATAGGCGGCTACAACTAACTTCCCCGAAAAAGCAATACCCACTTCTAGTACTTCATGTACATGAGAATGCCGTAATAATTCGGTACGATACTCATTCTCTTGTATTTGATTTAGCGCAAGTCTAGCTGCTTTTTCCATTTTTTGCTTCCTCATAAGGGAAGTTTGGTTTCTTTTTTTAAGTACATGCTTAAATTCCAATACAAGTGCTTTTGCATCCTGTTTAGGGATGACCACTACATCATATCTTCCATATCCACTTTCTTCATTGGACCTTACGTGGTATCTATCAATGACGCTAAACAGTATACCCATAGTAAGAACATGGTAAAAAGTTTCTCCTTTACCCGCATCTAAATAATTAACACTTTGCATAATGACATTAAATTCTTGTGTAAACTCATTTAATTTACCCTCTAGCAGATAATTTACAAAGACATCAAACCTAGACGGACTATTAAACTTGCTTTCTAACCATTCCTTAAAAAAACGGGTATAGAGCCTGTATACTTCATTATTAGGGATCCTAAGTTCACAATTATATGAACAACCATCTCCTAAACTACACGTTTTCCAAGTTAAATAGCCAGAAAATAACAAGAGACCCCAAAAAGCGCTTTCACCTTTATTTATAAAATCAAAAGAAATATGCTTATTTATAGAAACAGACACTGATTCTCTTTGCAGCAATTTTTCAAATTTTGCTTTGATACTACCCTTAGAAGAAAAAATGTGCCGCTTAATGATTTCATTACTATTCGTATGTATCCAATACAAATCACAATTATTTCTATTAAAAAATTCCATAATAGACCATGGATTATAAATCATATCTATATCGCCAATCTTATAGCCATTATACCAACTTTTTACTTCATCCAGCCTATTAAAAAGTTTTTTTTTTTTTAACAAATCTTCCACTTCTTCTTGGCTAAACCCAAAATAACTGCTATAACCTTCATCTAAAAGGGTATAAGGAAGTAGGTTATTTAAACCAGAAAGCATAGTATCTTTAGAGACAGGTAATATGCCCGTTAATATGCCTTTTTCTAAAGTAGAATTCCCTTTTAAAGCAGGACTAAATAGGTTACCCATAAATTTTACCATACCTTCCAAGTATGCCTCATTAACGCGTGTTTTTTTAAGCTCTAAAGCTTTATGAATAGGCGTATCATATTCATCTATGATAATATATACTGTTTGGCCATGATGTTTGTGAAGGCAGTGACTGAGAAGCTCTAAAGATGATTCTAATTCTTGTTGATTAGCTTTCTCATTTAGAATATTATTTAAATCTGTAATATTTGCTTCATGTATTTTATCGCTTTTTAATAAATAGGCATATGAATCTATCAAAGTTCTTATCAACTGATACACCGCACGGTAAGCCCCTTCAAAACAATTTGAATTGATATCTTTAAAACTGATCATAATGACAGGGTGCTTACCTTGATGCTCAAGATATTTACCACCATCTAACTTTCCAATAGCTAAATCATTAAATAAACCTTCTGTACTTATACCATTAACCTCTGACGCAAAAAAATGGTGTAACATGGACATATTTAGTGTCTTGCCCCAACGGCGAGGACGGGTAATTAAGGTAACTTTAACGCTTTGCTGAGTAACTCAGCAATCATAGCTGTTTTATCACAAAAAAGAAAATCTCTTTTACTAACTTTTTAAAGTTATCCACCCCAATCGGTATCTTTTTCGTGATACTGTCATCTTCATTGAAAACGCGTTGCTGATTTGAATCGTCACTGCTGACGTCTTGACCTTCTATCTCAATGTCTTCACGTTCAGCCAGCATCTCTACCTTGTCCATGCTATTGTCTTCTGCCATGCCCTCTGACCTTATATTGGAATGCCGCTAAAGAATAAACTAGTTTTAAATACAACATAATACAAAGTGGTAAAATAGTGATTGTTTATTTTTCTAGGTTCAAATATATTAAGAAAAATAAGATGTCGCATATATTATTTACCATGTCTTCTACATCTTGCTCCATTTCTTCATCTTGACCCATATTTATTTCTTCATTCATATTAATTTCTTGACCCATATTCATTTCTTGTATATTAGCATCTTTAGAGTCCTCCAATTCCAAGTGCAACGTAGGAGTGTCTTCCTCGCTGCGTTGCTCCACACTAACGTCCGCTAGACGTTGAACTCCGTCCTCGGGCATACTTTCCATCATGCCTTCTTTTAACGTAGATGTAGTTTCTTCCTGCAATTATAAAATTAGTTATTTAAAAAATTGTTTCCATATTACTTCCCAGTTATGCAAATATCATCATTTACATATATTATACAACATAAAAGATAATATTACAACCATTCAACATTTCAATATTGTATAAACATTATTTTATGCTATCGTTGTTCTAACGAGATATATCTGATTAATGGATTGTTTGCTCCGCTTTGGATCACAACTCCAAATGTTTACATTAAAGGAAAATAAACAAAGTCCAGCTTTACTATTTTGCTTCAGTCTTATCGCCAGACGATGAAGATCATATCAATCACCGATGACGTTTTACCATGTCAATGCAACCGGTTTCGAAAAGTCCAACCCTTACCTCAACTTCCTCGATCTCATGAACCTTCCTCGAAAAGCGTGTCGCCCGGGCGGAGAGCTCCTTCACCGATGATTTCTTGGCCACCACCGCTGTCATTCCGGCCCGACCCGATCTGGTGCGTCTCACTGAAAGAAATAGCGAAATATTTATACTGCTCCAAGCTGCGCGAGACGCCGTCTCGTCGAAATGGCAGTCTCGTGGGCTGGGCGGCACGTCCTTGGTGACGCGCGGTTTCTCGGCAACGACCCGACGATCGATCGGGGGTGATCGACACGTTTCTCGGAGCTTCGCTCTTTACCTGGTTCGGCAAGCTCGATCTCGGCCTCGTCACCGCTCCCTGAAGACATCGTGCTCTCGCTGAAATTTCCGGAATGTGAAGCGCACTAACAACCGCGGACGGAAAATGGCGGCGTAACACTCGAAACAGAGTTGCCAATCGAAAAACGCAGTCTCGTCAAAAACGTGCGTTCAAAACCATGGTGTAAGTAATGGCGTTTTCGATTTGCAACTCGACCCGACTCGGGCACAGTATAACCATACCCAGTAGCGACACTGAGCGACACCTGACGTTCTCAATTTCTCCAAATTCCGTACACCTAGGAATATGGCGGCCTGTAGGTATGACAGAGAGAAAGATACTTTCCTCTCTTTCTCTCTTAAGCGTTTGTACATCTCAGAAGATGGCGGCGAGTCATGTGACCTGGGACCCTCTACATCAAAGGTGCCGACACTCAGTGTCGCTACTGGGTATAGTTATACTGTGACTCGGGTCGCATCAATGGACGTGGAATACATACATAGGTATGTATGTATTCCACGTCAATGATGCTAGAGTCCTGTATACATGATGCGACCCGAGCACGGTCTTCTACTCAGGTCTGGAAACTCCAGTGGTGGGGGTGTCCCGCTTAACGTTCA
Organism: Leptothorax acervorum; assembly: GCA_035220615.1. Classification (NCBI taxonomy): domain Eukaryota; kingdom Metazoa; phylum Arthropoda; class Insecta; order Hymenoptera; family Formicidae; genus Leptothorax; species Leptothorax acervorum. The sequence goes on along the minus strand of JASTWQ010000054.1, from coordinate 907,474 downwards.
CGTTTTCGGTAGTTCGCTCCGGTGTCGTGTCGATCGAAAAGTCGTCTAGAGACCATGTAATAAGAGTCTGGCCATAAGCGATTTTGTCAAAATCCTGCGAGAGAAACGGATATACATTTTCTCTTTAACCTAGCACATATGATACTCTAACCTCTTTCTTTAACCAATTTTTCTTCATAGAACCGAAAAATTAGTAATTTCGAGTGTAGTTGTTATACAAATGTTTAATAATATTTATTTTCTTTATATAAATAATACATTTTATTACTTTTTACCTTTAAATAGCATTTCCGATTTTAACAAGTTCTGATTTTTCTTCAATTTTCCTATTTTTTAGCTTGCATGGGACGCCTGAAGTTGAAAAAAAGTAACGGAATAAGCAGACGACGCGCTGTGCAGCTGCGCATGCTCTATTTCCATTTTGCGGTTCCCTTTTTGTCGTTTCCGATTTTTCGCTGTGCATGGGACTGCACCCTTAACGTCTCTTCCGAAAGACGGACCCACTTTTCTCCTTCTCCGGAACCCTGGCCCTCGCACGAGAGTTTCCTCCTCCCGCACGAGAGGGCGGCAGTTTGGGATGCTATGCATCATTACTTCAGAAAATTGAGTCGCAACTTGCGAGCGAGCGTGTTCGGACGTGGCTCGGTGGAGTCCGTCTTGGGCCGGCGTCCGGTACGGACGTTGGCCCTGGCGCTTGCTTTCGGATGGACAATGAAGATACCTTGCGGCGGACTCCCTTTCTGTGTTTAATGTAGTTAAATTTGTTTTTTATTTTCGCTTTGTTTACTTGAACTCTGTTGAGCAGTGTTTGTCCGTGTGAAATGTGGATGTGAAAGGCGTTGGAATCGCATAGTGCAAATAGACGATTTGTATAATTGTGACCTATATCGGAAGAGAAACTTTAAACTTCCTTGCTTCAATGAACAATATTTGCCCGTGTAAAACGACAAGTGGAAGTAGAACCGCATAGTGCATATCGATGTATAGCATAATTGGGTTGAATACCGGAAGAGGCAGACTTTTTGACGCTCTATATTTATGGTTCGAGACTCTCAGTGCTAATTGCTTTATTTTTGCGGTCTAATATCGTGAAAGAGATGGGCCTTTGGCTCTCTAATTTGGTAGTCTTAAGATTCTCTATGTAATTCAATGGTTTCTGAGGAGATGATTTTGTTTTTTGGTTTATTACATTTATTTACTTGAATCTCGAGGATTCTCAATGCGTAGTGATGGGTGTTGAATACGCGATAGATTGCATCTATAATAGTTGATTATGTAATTATTATTATCACTTATTGAGAGCTGGTCGATCTCTTGGGCGTCTCTGCTCGAGGGGGACGCTCTGGATTTCGACCAAGCGTTTCGGTTATACTTGTTAGGATTAAATATTCTGTTTTAAGTTTAGTTTTTGTCATTATTTTCTAATATCTAGAGAAATTTCTTTTGCGTTTTTCAAATCATTTTTGCGTTATTTCACGTGATTGTCTTTTGAGGTTCAAGCGTGCGAGTTTGGTATTATATTCGAAATCATATCTTTCTCGCGTGATTAGATAGTGTTTATAGTTTTCTTATGTGTTTTTCTCTTGCGTGCGGATTTCTTTCGTGGAATTTGCTTGATTATATGCGATGTTTATTTTGGCTTGAATTCGCGGTGGCTGTATCACGTGATCATATTGTGAGGGATCATGCGTGAGTAGGAGTACAGTATACACTTTGAAATGATGGAAGCTCCCTCCGGGGGGTCGGGACGGGCCGCAGTGAGTTGTGGGGATAGCCGTGAGGGGTGGGCGAGAGGCAGGTGGGCGACGAGGGGAAAATTTCTTTCCCCTTACCGCAGCGGACCTCCCCGCGCCCAGGGGCGGATCGTCGAGATCATCCCCCTGGGCTCGGTCAGGGGCGGCGCGGTGAGATTTTTTTTTTTTCGCCCCGGGGTGAGATTTTGTTCTCTCTCTCGCGGGGCGGCAGAGGTCGCCACCGTTTTATTTTTCCGTCCCTCGCCGCGGACTCTCCCCGCCCGCTGGGCGCGAGCGGTCGCGCGACGGCTTGCGACTCTCGGGGACGGGGGTGCGGTCGCCCCCGGCGCGCGCGGACGCCGGGGGTGCGCGAGGGCGCCGGATGCGGTCGGGGCGATAGCGGGGCGTTCTGGAGTCGCGTTTTATCGGGGCGATTACCGGCGGAGAGGACTCTTCGTTTTATCGGACAGATTTCCCGCGGTTCGGCGATTGTCGGCGGAGAGGACTTCTCGTTTTATCGGACCGATCGATCCTATATAAATCGCGGGGTAGCGCGAGAGACGTCTGTCGAGACTCGGTCGAGAGCGCGAGGAACGTCGACATGAACGTCGCGGAGAGTCAGCAGAAGGACGCGGAGATAATGGCGATCCTGGACGATTCGCCGTTGGGCGCGGAGGTCGAGTCGCCGACCTTCGCCCTGGTCGATCTGCTGAACGAGATATGGAGACCCGAGCGCTCGGCGACGCGGAACCTGAGAGATTTTCTCGCGAGCGTGTCGAGATACCTGACGAATCAGAGGGACACCGGTGCGCGCCGCGTGCGCGAGGGCGAGGAGATAAGAAGCGCGATCACGGAGCTCTACGGATTGTGGCTGAAGGAAGGTCCGGTGAGTCCGACCTGTTCCGTGGACGACATGTATCGTTTCGTTCGCGCCCAATTTCCGTCTAAGGTGTACTCGTCGCTGGTGAAGGGTCTGATGACGCACGATACGTTCTACGAGTGGATCAGCGAACACGAGAGTCACGTCAACGGCGCGTCGACCGTCAAGGCGGCGGACGCTTCCGCGTCGGGCGCGGTCTCGACGGATTCGACCGTCAAGGCGGCGGACGCTTCCGCGTCGGGCGCGGTCCCGACGGATCACGCGTACGGCGCGAACGAGGACGAGGAGAACGGCGGCGGGTTCGACGCGCTGTTCGATCTGTCGTCGGATCGCGATCTGGATCGCGTACCGCAGTACGTCTCGAGCATGAAGGACCGAAGACTCTTCACCCTCAGGTCGCCGGGGGAGATCGGGTCTCAGCTGGTTCGCATGGACGTCTTCGACGTCAAGGATATCGTCAGCAAGGACAAGCGCGAATGGTGGAGATACGCGAAGGTGAGAGCTCAGTTTCTCACCTCTCTCTCGCGCGCGGATCGCAAGCGACAGTTGATGCTGCAGATGATGGATCTCGTGGCGGACGATCTGAAGAAGGTTCCGGGGATCCAGAAGGAGACGAAGAATCTTACCTACGACAGCGGGCGAGGCAACTTTTGAGATGTATCTCAAGGGAAAAAATATACGCTTGTTCGAAGAAAAAACGTTGGTTTTTTCATTTTCCCCGCTTTCCTCCCGTCCCGTTTTTCTTAGATATAGGGAAAAAATAAAGAGTTGTACAAGGTTTTGTTTTTTTTTTTTTTTTTTTCTTTATTATTGTTTCACCGCTATCGCTACACCGTTACGATCTCTCTCTACCGAAGCACAGAGCGGCCAACTCGCAGTCGACGATATCGCCGCGGTCGAAGGTCTCGCTCTCGCGTATCGCCCTCGAGACGTTCGCGGGATCCGCCACGGTGGCCGCGATGGCGAGGAAGCGCGACAGCCTCGAGTCGATTCTGCCGGTCATCGACGACAGAGTGACGATGACGCGGTTGACGCACAGCTCCAGGTCGAACAGGAACAGCACCGTGCTCATCGACGCGACGAGACGCGTCGTCGACGTGTCTATGCGCAGGATAGGCTGGTTGTGTATCCTTCCGAATCGCAGCGTCAGGTTTCCGTCGGCTAGGCACATCGGAGGCGGCGGAGCGTGGTTCTCGCCGCTGTGCAGGTGGGACAGCACGACGCGTCTCTGGTCGAGAAACTCCCTCCACGTCTCGGGCGAGAGCGATATCTCCTTGCCGTGGCAATCCCCTATGACGATGGTCACGTAGCAGGGGAGCACGACGGTGACACCGACCTCGACGAACTTGTATCCCGTTCTCGTCAGCTCGTATCTCCTTCCCAGAATCCGCTGCGGACGCTCCGCGTCGCGCTTCGAGACCCTGCGTCTGTGAAACGACGAGAATCGTGACAACGACGAGAAGAGTCGCGACAGCTAGATCGCGCGTCGACTTACGTCTTTTTCCGCTCGTCGCCGTTGCTCCGGCTCGGTTCCGCCGATCGCTCGTCGAGTCCTCTCTTTCTCGCTCCACCCGCGACGTTATCGCGGTCTCCGTCCGAGTAGCCGTCGAGTCCTCTCTTTCTCGCTCCACCCGCGACGTTATCGCGGTCTCCGTCCGAGTAGCGCGCCTCGAGGTGCGTGGGCTGCGGCGGCGGCGAATACATATCGTCGCGAGACTGATCGCGCAATAATGGCAGTCTCAGGGGATGATGGTATATATATCGCAACCCTCCTCGCCGATTCAAGGGTGACGCGACGCGCGAAACCGCGATTTATCGCTCCGTTTCCCGTTCCTCCCCTTCCTCCGACAGATTATCGCCGCTCGCGAGCGCGTCGATTCTGACGAGTCGATTCAAGAGATCCCGCAACTGCTGCAGCAGTCCGTCTCTCGGGCAAGCGACGCCGAGGATCCCCAGGTCGAATCTACCGGCCGCCGTCACGGTCCTCGCGAAGTCGTTGAATCTGTAGAACTGTTTCCTCCCGACGAAATACAGATTACCGTCCGTGTACCGAAACGCCAACGTCACACCGGAGGGTATCCCCGGAAATATCTTCTCGATCGTGTAAAATTTTACGATTCTCATCGAGCAATCGTCCATCTCGCCCACGATCTCATTGTTGTATATCACGAAGGTCCGCCCTTTGTTCGTGCTCACCACGGCGTTGATCCTCGCGTCCGCGGGAATTCCGAGCTCGGCGTAGGATTTCGGCCAGGTCGGCACCAGCGCCAGACGCGGATCATAGGTGACCATGTAGACTCTCCTGTCCGCGAACAGCACGAGACTGCCCGAGGGTGTCTCGTACGCGGCCGTCAGACGCGTGAAGTTCTCGGGGAGAAAATTCATGTAGTCCGTCAGCAGCATCGGCCTCTTGTAGGTTTTTCCGTCGAGATCAACCGACCATAGGCGTCGTTCGTGCGCGACGTACAATCGGCCGTTCGACACCAGCACGACGTCCGGGCGCCGCAGGGCGCACAGGTCCGTCTCGACGTCCACCGTCGTGGTCCTCGTCGTCGTCGTCGTCGTCGTCGGTGGCGGCGCGGTCGTTGTCGTCGGCGCGGTCGTCGTCGTTCTCGGAAATTTGGCGCTTTTCTTAGCGCCGTATAGATGCTGAATAGAAAGAACGTCCTCTAGACCAAGTTTAACGGGGAACGACTTATCGGGCGCGAACGCGTACATCACCGCGTCCGGGTTGGGCGTGTGCATCAGACCTAGAGCGTGACCGATCTCGTGCGTCAGAGTTTGAAGCAGATGCTGCGTTCCCGCGGGATTGTCGGTCAGGTATATGTGCCACGGTTCCGCTCTGTCGACGTGCACCTCCGAGACGAAGTCGACGTCTCCGGTCGGGTAGAACGCGTGAGCCAGTACCCCGCCGCGACCGTCCAGATCCGCCGAGCACATTCCGTCCGATCGAGAGCCCGCGTACGTGTGAAGACCCTCGCGAAACGATATCAGAATGTCGGGGTTCTGCGAATCGCGCTCGAAGGTCAGCGACGAATTCGCCGTCCACAGATCGAACGCGGCTCGAGCCGTCTTCAGCATCTGCGTAGTGGCCAGGTGGAAGTTCCACCTGAGATGCGTCTTCGGCCATTTGCGCCCGAGCGGGGCGTACGTGCGCTCCGACACGTCCTCGACGCCGCATCGCGGTTTGCGCATCAGATTCAGCGTCTCCTCGTTCAATTCGCCGTTGCCGGGTAGTCGGTAGTATTCCTGGAACAGCTCGACAGCCTGACGGAGATCTCGGTCGGTGTTCCCGGACGGGGACCTCTGTAGATCGTTGTCCAGATATCCATATTTCTGCAGATATCGGGTCGCCGTCTCGCTCTCGTTGGACTCGCGGTTCGCCGCGACGACGACGGCGATCGCGCACAGAGCGACGCGCGCGAGCGACATCGCCGAGAAGAGGGGTGGAAACGAGAAGCGACGCGCGTCACGGCCGGAGCGCGATTGACGGAGGTACAGGTGTCGAGGAGCGTCGTGACGCGGGGTAGGGGAATATTTTTAGGGCGAGAATCGCTAGACGCGCGAGACAGGGCGTTGTCGCGTCGGACGAGGAGAGTCGTTTTTCGCGTTTCAGGAAAATCGACATCCGGGAGATGAGTCTATCTCGCGGTCAGGAAATCGGCGTCCGGGGGAACGAGCGTATTTTTTTCGCGATTGACGTCAGGGGGATGACTGTTTTTCGCGGTCAGGAAATCGACGTCCGGGGGATGACTCTGTCCACGAGTCGCGTTTTCCGTTCGAGATAAGCGATTCTTCCAACAAAGAAAAAAGGGGGTAGGGGTATTGCGTTTTTCCCGTTTCGCAGGAAAGAAACGTCCGGAGACGAGATCTATTTTTCGCGCTTCTACCGCAGATATCGTCATTCGCGCGGTATATAAGATCTACGAGTTCGCGGGTCTTCGTCAAAGTTTTCCAGTGTTCGTCGCGATATCGTAGCGTTTTTTTTATAATGGAGCAGCTCCGAGATCTTGTAATGGCGTGCCACGCGTTGAGAGTCAACGCGGAGGGCGCGTCTAATCAGGCGAGGGCCATGGCCAGGAGCGCCGACGGCTTGTACCACGCAGTGGAGAACATTACCAATAACACGCCGTCGTCTCTGCGAGTGAAGTTTTTCCTCGATGAGAGGAAAAAAATATTTCAGAGAGTGTAAGTACTCGTGTTCGCGTTCTCTCTCGATCTCGCGAAACGAGCGATAGTAATCTCATGTTTTTTTTCTTTTCCTCCAGATACAGCGCTATAAAGCTGGTGAAAGACCTGAGGAAAGAACTGCTCGACGGGGCGCTGACCGAGCTGCAGACTCTCGAACGCGAGTCGCGCAGGGTCAGCGCTCTGTTCGGAGACGCCGGATCCTCGCGATCCTCTGGAGCTAGGGACGACGACGCGGGACCGTCGCGAAGCGACGACGACGACACCGCTAGTGTTAGCACGGAGAGGCGACCCAGTACGGAAGAGAGGCGAGCCAGTACCGAGAGGAGAGTCTGCGACGACGACAACGGTGCCAACAAGCGGGTCAGACGCGACGACACCGCTGTCGTTGTCGAGCCTTCGATCGTGACGCTGGATTGAGAATAACGAGTATAAAAATAATAAGTAATAAGTAATAATCCAGCGTTATTTGTATTGATGTTTACGTATTAAAAAAAATGATATTACAATCGTCTATTTATTTCTCGACTCCTCTCTTTCCTCTCCGTGCATTAGTCACGCTCGCGATATCGCGCGGCGTCTCCGAGATAAAATAAAAAATAAATAAGAAGTATAAAAATAAATAAATAACAAGTATAATAAATAACAAGTATAATAAATAACAAGTATAATGAATAATAAATAATAATAAATAATAATAAATAATAAGAATAATAAAATAAGAATAAATAATAAATAACAATAATAAATAATAAGTAGTAATAAGTAATGTAGTAATAAGTAGTAATATATATAAATAGCAATAAGTAATGTAGTAATAAGTAGTAATATATAAGTAGCAATAAGTATAAATAATATATTCTCGCTTCTCGTCGCGCGTACGTCGCGCGCGTCTTATCGCTGTTATCGCTCTCTTCGTCGCACCACGCACCTTCTCTCTCGCACTCGTCTTATCGTTTCCTCTCGCGGCATTGCGTGTCTCGTATAGTATAAATACAAGCATACAAATATTCTCGCGACGCGAAGGAACGAATGAGCGTAGCGCGAGTACAGAAAAACGCGCGTCACATCGCGCTCTCCTCGTCGCACCGCGAATCTCTCTCTTTCGCGCCCTATCGTACCGCTCTCGCCGTAAAAATGGCCAGTGGACAAACGAGCGAACAGGCGTATCGCGAGATGTATATTTTTATTCGTATAATTCATATTATAGAGTGCAAAATAATATATTTTATTTATGTATAATTCATATTTTATTCGTATAATTCATAGAGTACAAAATAATATATTTTATTCGTGTATAATTCATATTTTATTCGTTATATAATTCATAGAGTACAAAATAATATATTTTATTCGTAGGTAAATCATATTTTATTCGTATAATTCATAGAGTACAAAATAATATATTTTATTCGTATATAATTGAGTACAAAATACGGGGATGTCGACGCGATGTTACACGTCGTCGAGACGCGCTTGTCGTTCCCTCCACCAGTCGTGCATCTTGCAGACGTTCTCCATGGCGCAGCTCCTCTCGTGTCGCCCGCAGCGGAAGGCTCGAGTCGCGTCGAGAGTCTCCAGACGACCGATGCTGTCGAAATCGGTGTCCATCGACTCGATCGTCGCCTCGACGTCCCCGAGAATCTCCCTCAGCCATCTCTTCTTCTCCGAGCCTTTCACGTACACGACCGTCGAATCGTCTCGATTCAACCCGTCGTCCACGACGCGTCGGACGATCGCCTTCCCGCGTTTGTACTCCACGTCCCCGTCCTCCCATCTCAAGCCGTGATGATTCGTCGTCAGCCAGTGCGCCCGCGACTTTTCCGCCCTCGTTAAAAGATCCCATTCTAGCGGGGCGCAAAACACGTGATGACTCAGCTCTTTTCCACTCTTGAGCACCGCCACCTCCTTGACAATGAATTTATCGCGGACGACGAATCCCTGCAGATCCACGAAGATCGGCGCGCCGGCCATGAATGGGGAAACGCGCGTTTTCTCGTTTCAGCAATCTAATACCGCTCCACCGACGTCCTCCCCGCGCGGCATTCGCGCGCGGCACGCGCTGCAATCCTTGATGAGCGGCGGTGGGCCGTCCACGTGCGATTGCGCCCACGGAGGGTTGTGATGCTCCAGACACGAACGATAGGTCCTCACCTCGGGGTCATACCTCAGGTGATCGGGCAGTCTCTCCCACACTCGCTCGACGTAGTCCGGAAATTCGCGCAGCAGAACGATCTTCGGCACGTATTGAAGATGCTCGGCGGACAGATTGAGAATGTCGCGCCTGTCGACCAACAGAAGAAACATATCTTGCTCGCGAGATTCGGCGTCAGCGACGGAGAGAGGATCGAAACGAGACTCAGCTCGACCGCTCTCCGCTCGACTATTTATTCGCGCCCTCTTTTCCGGCGCGTCTCTCTTATCGCCGATCGATCGTCGTGTAACTTGTCGTTTTATCTCTCGACGACTTTGCCGCCTTATCTCTCGAACATTTTCGCTTATCGTTCTTCCTGTGTGCCTTCTACCGATAATTCCGTAGTCTAAGTTGTCGTGTGGTTATCCAAATGACTCGTTCAACCACTTCCGTTCTACACTATTTTGCGAACGATGTTGGTCAGCGGGTTGTACTCGACCACGCGATCGTGAATGATAAGACAGTAGGCTGTCGTGTTGGGAGCTACGTTGCGTTTACAATCGAACTCTACGCGAACGTCCACGGTACCGCTCTTCGTCGACTCATTCTGACGCGAGCAATCGATCACCGCGAACGGATTCCTCGCGAAGTCGCGCGGCGTTAGAAACGCGCCGTCGCGCTCGCATCCGTAGTACGATCTTCGAAATTTCACGTACATGTCGTACAGCACGGCGATTCTCTTCTTCTCGAAATCTAAGTTCATGTCGTCGTAGGGATAAAATTCCGAATTCAGATACAACTTCACGTCCGTGAGATTACCGCTGTCGAACTCGGAGGCGCGCTTCACCGGATTGTTGTGCCTCTCGGTCTGCAGCGCGAAAATGACGTATCGCGGTTTCTCCAGCTGCGTCGCGGCTTTCACGGCCCACGAATGTTTGTTGGTGTTCGGTAGCAGGGGATACTCGTACAGATCCCACGAGCGAAACCCCATGCTCAGGTATCGCCCGCTCTCCAGTGTTCGCAAAAGGGACAATTTATTCACGTCGTTGAGCATCACGTGCGGCATTCGCCACTGTATCTTCGACAGAACGATCCTAGGATCCTCGTGACGGTTCGTCACGATGGAATTGGCGTCGCTCCGCGAACGTATGAGAACGAGCTCGTGTCGCGCGTTTATCACCACGCGTTTGTAATCCTCGCAAAAACCCAGAAGCGTGTTGAGGGGCACGCAAAAGTTGAAATCGCCGAACCTGATCTCGGAATCGTCGCTGCTCCATCCCGCGTTCCACAGTCTCCTGCTCCTCTCGGCGGTCAGCGACGCGAGACTCTTGATCGTGCTGGTCACTCCGACGTTTCTGTTCCTGTCGATCTCCACGCCGTTGAGCTCGTACCTGATCTCGTCGAACATAAACGCCACGCAATTGTTGTCCAGACTCGTGTCGTTTTCTGGAAGATCGTCGGTGAGCGTTCCCTCGACGTAGAGAAAACTCTCGCAGGGTAGCGTGTACAGATCCTGCTGCTGTATCGGTATTCGTATCTCGTCGCTGTGCCCGAGCGAGGTGTTGGCGTACGGATTGTACGTGTGAGTCTCGATCTTGACGATGCGATCGTCGAAGATCGGTTCACCCCCGATACCCAGAATGTCGGCCATGGCCGTTTCTCACGGCGAAACCCAGAGATCGCAGAAAAGCGACGTTCTCGGCGCTCAGTCCGTTTCTCCTCCTCCCTCTCGCTCCGCGCGCTTCTCTCGCGGGCGCGACGACGGATGCGCTCTTCCGGTCTCTCACCGACGACTCGTTCAGAACGAGCATTTCTCACTCGCGCACATGTCACTCAGTGTTTTCTGCGCCGCACGTGCAACCGAACCGTTATCTCCTCCCCGCGAAAATCGATCAATCGACCGATCTGATCCACGACGCGCACCGTTATATCGGTGATGCTCCGCGCGATGACCGGGAGATAAATGATCTGCGTCGGGGTCTCCGACAGCTTATATCCCGGCGGAACGTTCGGCGCGAATTCGTGCACGGTGTGCACCGGTACACCGTCGCTGTAAGCTCCCGCGGTAACGTTGCACTCCACGCGAATGACGTTCACGCGCATGATGTTCACCGGTCCGTCGGACGCGTACCATTTTTTCGGTTCTAGCGCGCGAAGCGCCGAGAAACCCAGCAGAGAGCCAATGTTGTTCGGTTTGGCGAAATTCACTCTGTAGGCGCACCTGATCTCGCTTCTCATGGTATTCTCGTTAGCCCGGAGAATTATCGAGCGTTCGCCCTCTTTGTCGTCGTCATCGTCGTCGACGTATATGTAATCGTCCTCGGCTTGCTCGGAGCTGCCGCGTCTGCGAAGAATGGCCGATCGCAGATATCTCTCTATAGCGCGCAATTCGTAAGATCCCTCGGGAATAACGATCGCGAGATCCTCGGTGTCGAAGTAAAACGTATTGTTGGTAGAGTCGATGTTCGGTATCGTGTTGTACGTCTCGAAATTCGCGAGACCTATCTCGTATTCGCCGTCGTTCAGATCCAGGGCGGGAAAGTAGCTCGAGGTGAGAACGCTGGTCCTCCCGGTCAACGTGAGAGTCAGCGACATGACCGGGGGCGACTCAGAGACGCTTCCAATCGATCTCTCGCAGAAATCGCAGACACAACTGACCGCAGATACTCTGATCGAACCTCTGATACGATCGACGATTGTACGCGACGCTCGCGTCGCGTCCGAGATATCGCTCGAGTTCCACCGGGGGTCGAAGATTTCCGAAAGCGTCGAAGTAGATCGCGCTGTTTCCCTTCTTCGCGTAGGCGACCCAGTGCGTACCCGGACCCACCGCGTCGTCGAGATTCACGATTCCGCTCTCGTTGCGACGCGCTCTCGACGGTAGCGCGTCGCGCATGAACACGCCCCTGAAATAAGGTATTCGCGAGCGACGCGCGATCCGATTCAACTGCTCGTCCGTCGTGGCACCGGACGCCGACAGATCGGGCGTCACTGGCGTCTCTTTCCGCGAGATTTTTTTTTACTCCTTCTCGCTCTTCTGGTCGTCGCGCCGCTACCGCGTTTGTACGGCGCGAGATACAACCCGCGACCCTCCATCGCGCGATTGTGACGCGCCAGCTCCTCGAGCTGGCGTCTGGCGGCCTTGCCGTCGTTCACGGCCTTGGCCACGCCGGCCGCTCCACCGATCAAAGATCCGAGCGCCCCCAACATCGGTAGAAGAGGCAAGAAACCTCCGCGTTTCGCCGCCGGAAGAACTCTCTTCCTCGTCGTCGTCGTCTTTCTTCTCCTCTTCCTCATACCCATACCTAGCTTCGTCTTTGCTCTCATAGCAGCCCATACGGCAGCCGCGGCGGCTCTCTCCCCGAGGGTCGCGTCGCTCGCCGAAACGCGCTCGCGCGCTCTCTCAGCGAGCGCTCGATCGGCGACGTGTCGATCGGCGAGTTCGCTGTTTCGAGAGTAAGCGATGTCGTGCTCGCGACACGCCGCGTCCAACGGATTGACGCCTCGATCGCCGCGAGCCAGTCGTTTCGCGAGACGAGTACCGGGTCCGCAGAACTGATATCCGGGAATGTGCAGCTCGAAGGGGAGCGCGTTTATCGCCCTGTTCAACAGTCCGCCGCCGACTCTCCGCGTCGCGTACGACATTCGTCGCGCTTGTCCGTCGGTAAGAGAGACATCGCGATCACTGCGCGAACGATCGGTCGTTCGCGCGTATAAACAAAAACGAGCGCGCACGCGCGCGATACGCGACAGATGCGATTCGTGAGACAATCGACGACGATAGGCGTGCCCAATCTCGATCGCAAGACGCGACTGGGGTCGGGTCTAGCGGTCAGAGAGACGCGACGACACGGCCCTTTGCTGCCGAACGCGATACGCTGCGTCATCTGTGGCCCCTCCAACTGCGGTAAGACGAACGTCCTGATAAGTCTGTTGGAAAGCCCGAACGGCCTGCGTTTCGAGAACGTGTACGTGTACTCGAAATCTCTGCATCAACCGAAGTATCGATACCTCGAGAGACTGCTCGAATCGATGGACGAGATCGGTTATCACGCGTTCTCCAACAATCGGGACGTGCCGCCGAGCGAGGCGCTCCCCGATTCGATATTCGTCTTCGACGACGTGGCCTGCGACAGGCAAGACGCGATCAGGGAGTACTTCGCGATGGGTCGACACTCGAACATCGATTGTTTCTATCTCTGTCAGACGTACGCTAAGATACCGAAGCACCTGATACGCGACAACGCTAACATGCTGATTCTCTTCAGACAGGACGGCACCAATCTGAGGCACGTGTACGACGATCACGTGAACCCCGATATGCCGTTCGAGGATTTCTGCGCGCTGTGTCGCGAGTGTTGGCGACGCAGACACGGCTTCGCGGTGATAGACAAGGACAGCGCGCTGCAAAACGGCAGGTACAGACGAGGATTCAACGACTTCGCCGTGCTGTAGATCGATCAGTCGGGAACGATGAGCGGCGCGGAGATAACCTCGAAGGACGCCGTCGAGCGGGAGAGAACCGCGAGGGAGATCGCCAAGACGCGCGCCTCGATTCGCAAGAAATACAGAGCGTTGAAGACCGGCAAGATCGAGAGCGAGATCGCTCTCGAGAGGCAGTTCAAGCCGATCGTCGATCCGCTGAAGCAGATCGCCGAACGCGGAGGCGAGCCCGAGGACGACGGCGTCGTCGTTAAGAAGAAGCGCGAGGAGAGCGACGACGACGACGATGGAGAAATCGCGTGGGAAACGAAGCCCAAGAGGAAAAGATCGAGCGCCGCGTCGGACATGCTCGCGATTCGTTCCGCGCCTCTGGAACCGCGGAGGTTGTCGAGCGTCGCGTCGGACGCGCTCGCGGTTCGATCCAGCACGCCTCTGGAACCGCGAAGGTTGTCGCTGAGGGAGGAGGACGTCTTCCAGTCGCCGCAACCCTCTCTCGAAACGTCCATCAGAGAGGCTCTGCAAACGCCGGAGGGTCGCGAGGATCTGCGGAGGAGTCAATTGGGACCCTTGGGAAAGAGATACGTGGACGCTCTTTTCCTCGGCGGGGACACGATCGATCACGTTTACGGCGTGTACGTCGCGAACGACGGCCCGATGCTCGGCGACAAACGGTTCGAGATACTCGCGGACGATTCCGTGATCGTGGACGGGGTGACGTACAAGGGCACGCCAGGCTTGTACGAATTGATCTTCAAGAGACTCCCCGACGACGCGATCTACACCAAGGATGATCTGCACAAATATAGAAGTCTACTGTTGGCGACGAACGCTCATAAACGCGGTTACAAAGCCGAAAATCCTATCAAGGGTAGCAAGGGACACAAATACAAGAATATCATCGCTCCGCTCCTGCCTCGCGAGAGAATCGGCAGCGCTAGAAGAGGCGCCGGCGTGACCGATCTACCGTCGAACATGAGATTGAATCGCAACAAGATAGATTACGTTCACTGGGACGATCCAAACGAACTCGTAGATCGTCTTCGACTGCTCGACGCCTCTCGTCGAGCCGGCAACGACGCGCACGACAACGAGATTCTGTCGATAATCGAGGAGCTCCGAGAGGCCGGGATCATAAATTGAACCGTCGCGACGATCTCGACGGCAGTGCGACGATGTCGGTGAACAAGTTCGGAATGTCTCTGGAGAGACGCGGCGACGACGGAGGACCCGCGACGGGGAGACTGCGATCCTCGATCGAATCCTTGCGGAGCTACGTGCGCGACAGCGCGCTCTGTTCGGAGCAGGACTCCTTCGACGCGAAGAAGCGCAAGATTCGACACGTGGGCGCGCCGGAGTGGGACGCCGACGCGACGAACAAGAGCTACGTCGAGCGCGGGCTCGGGGATCTGAGACGCGAGATGGAGACGTTTCACGAGAGAACGAGCGAGGCGCTGTCGGCGACGAGAGAGGAGGTGAACCTTTTGAACGCTCTCGGGAGCAAGGTGGCCACTCTGAAGGACAACGTCGAGCGCGGGATCGCGAGTGTCAGAGAGGACAACGAGAGAGCAAACCTGACGGCGAAAAAAGAGACGGCGGACGATTTGATCGGTCTCAGGAGCAGGGTGAACAGTTTGAAGAACAGCGTCGAGCGCGAGTTCAGTAATTTGAGACGCGAGATCGGGAGAACGGACTCGGCGGTGAAAAACGAGGCGCAGTCGTTGTCGGCGGTGAAGAAAGAGGTCGACGGTCTGACGGCGGCGAGGAAAGAGGTCGACGGTTTGACGGCGGCGTTGAAAAAGGAGGCCGACGGTCTGACGGCGGTGAGGAAAGAGGTCGACGGTTTGACGGCGGCGTTGAAAAAGGAGGCCGACGGTCTGACGGCGGTGAGGACAGAGGTGGGCAATAACGTCGATCGCGTGGTCGAGCTCAGATATGAGGTCGGGAGTGCGAAACGCGAGATCGGGAAAATGAACACGACGGCGAAATCGTTGTCGGCGGAGTTGCGGCGATTGGAGGAGAAAACGGCCACCAAGGAGTCGCTCGAGAGAGAGATAGCGAAGCTGAGAGCGGAGGTTCGCGGGAGCAGGGGCGCGCACGCCGGCGCGGAAGAGGAGAAGGCGAGCATACTGGAGCTCAACCGTCTCTTGAAGAACAAGAGCCACTCGAACTCGTGAGAGAGACGATGAGCGCCGAGAGGCGAAGACTCGCGCGGGAGCTGCACGCACCGGCGCGAAGAAACTTTCCGCGGCGTCGCGTCGTGGTGCGCGGTTACGACGACCTGTGGCAGGCCGACGTGGTCGAGATGCGTCCGTACGCGCGACACAACAAGGGTCACAACTACATTTTAACGGTTATCGATGTGCTGAGCAAGTACGCGTGGGCCTTGCCGCTCAAGAGCAAGAGCGGGAGCGAGGTGGCCGCGGCCCTGTCGAGGATATTTCGCGAGGACGCGCGATCTCCGAGGAACCTGCAGACGGACGAGGGAAAGGAGTTCTACAACGCCGACGTGCGAGAGATCACGAGGAAGCGCGACATAAATCACTACTCGACGTACTCGGTGATGAAGGCGTCGGTTGTGGAGAGATTCAATCGCACGCTCAAGAACGACATGTGGAGGCTCTTCACGGTCAACGGATCGTACGCGTGGCTCGACGCGCTGCCGAGTCTGCTGTCGGATTACAACCGTCGCAGGCACCGAACGATCGGGATGCGACCGGCGGACGTGACGCCCGCCGTCGCCGAGAGACTTCTGTCCACGGTGTACAGTCGCGTGAAGATCGCCGCTCCGGGCAGATTCAAGGTCGACGACCCGGTACGCGTCAGCAAGTTCAAGACGGTGTTCGAGAAGGGCTACACCCCGAACTGGACCACCGAGGTCTTTCGCGTCGCCAAGGTGCAGCGGACCAATCCCGTGACGTATCTGCTGAAGGACTACCGCGGGGAGCCCGTGGCCGGAGGATTCTACGAGCACGAGCTTCAGCGCGCGTCCAACCCCGACGTTTATCTCGTGGAGAAAGTGCTGCGCAGACGAGGCGACGAGGTGTTCGTGAAGTGGCTGGGAATGGACAGTTCGCACAACTCTTGGATAAATAAGGCGGCTGTGTTGTAAAATATATCGAATAAGGCAGCTGTGTTGTAAAATATTTATTTATTCGTAAATAAAGCGTACATACGATATCTATTTTTTTATCTTACCAGCGACGGTATATTTATTCGTAAATAAAGCGTACGCGCGATATCTCTCTTATCTCGCGAGCTTCCGGTATATCTCGAAACGCGAAAGGAAAAGTTTGCGCGCGTCGACGAGAGAGCTCACGGCAACGGGAACCTCGCGTCGAGGCGCGAAAAGTTCGCGGGCGGCAACGGGGAACCTGCCCAGATTCGTCGAAAATTCGTCGGAGGGATCCGAATCGTCGAACTCTCTCGCCAGAGAGAATGAGGAAAACGCAGAAAAAACCGTTTTTGACACCGAGCGAAAAAATACGCGCGTCCGTGCAACCGTTGCCTCTCGTCGATCCTCTCGAGGCTGTCGCCGATCTCGTTTCGCGCATATGCAAAACCTACTAAACGGATCCTTCGATCCGCCTATGAACCAACCGCGTGTCGCGCTCGCGAAAAAAGTTCGCTCCCCTTTGGATGAGTCAGAGTTTTATGTATATTGTCCGTTGTCCGATCCTCCAATATTCAATCTCGGTACGCACCGCGCGACACGCATGTTTTTCGCGGCAATCGGGAGTTGGGGAGCGGAGATACGAAACATCCCGTACGGGACGCGATACGACGAAGCTGGAGCGAAAGGTCGGAACGGAAAACCGCGACGAGCGATCGCGCTACACTCGAATCCGCGTCGCACGATTCTTCGACTAGATATTTTGAACGAGCGTTACGGACGTGTTTTCCGAGCGGTCAGGTTAGACTCGAATCATCCACGACTACCAACTCGCTCGAGAGGCGACAGACTTTTTTTCTCGCGAGTCATCCGATTTCGACGTGTTTGAACGTCCATAACGCTCGTTCAAAATACTCAGCTGAAGAATCCCCGCGAGACGGATTCGAGTGTAACGCGATGGCGCACGTGGAGGTTTTTCGTTAATTTTTCGATCCAGCTCCTACTGGCGACGTGTTCTATACAAGATATTTATATATAGCTATTTCCTAACTCTGCAGATTGCCGCAAAAAATATACGCGTCGCACAGTCCATATCGAAAGTGAACGTTGGTTAGACCGAGCAACGGACAACATACACAGAACTTTAACTCATCCAAAGGGGAATGAACTTTTTAGCGAACGCGAAACACGGTTGCTTCATCGGCGGATAGGACGATCGGTCGAGTGGGTTCTGCGTATGCGCGAAAACAGACTCAACGATAGCCTCGAAAAAATTGAAGAGAGGCGGCGATAAGTCGGACGCGCGTATTTTTTCGACCGTATCAAATACGGTTTTCCGCGTCGTCCCCACCCTCGCCGGCGAAAGAGCTCACGCGGTTCGGACCTCTCCAACGATCTTCCGCGAAGCGAGACAGGTTTCCCCGTTGACGCGAGCGAACCTCTTCGCGTTTCAAGATATACGAACAGCGCCACGGAGATCGTCGAGGTACGCGCAAAGGCACGGATCAGTTTTCGAGAGACGTTCCTTGGTCAACTTTCGAGAGATGTCGCTGGAATCCTTTCCATTTTTTTTTGTCCTTGGCGACACGAGGTTTATGTCTCGAAAAACTGAACAATCCTTACTTAATTCTCTCAAGAAGACGCTAAATCAAACATGCCAAAGGTTCACGCGAAAGGATGGAAGGAAATTTCTGACAGAGATAGGCGAAAGAGCGTGGGCGGCGCGGAGGCAATGATCGCTGAACCAAATTTCTCGCGAGAATCATTAGCGCTTGCATGTTTCTTATGGGTCGATCGCTAATCTTGGTTATCAGCCTGAATTATCCAGCTCCTCTATTCGACCCATAAGAAACATGCAAGCGCTAATGATTCTCGCGAGAAATTTGGTTCAGCGATCATTGTCTCCGCGCCGCCCACGCTCTTTCGCCTATCTCTGTCAGAAGTTTCCTTCCATGCCGCTTGACGCAATCTTTGATATGTTTGATTTAGCGTCCTCTCTAAACAATTGTGTAAGGCTTCTTCAGATTTTCGAGACAATAAGCCTCGTGTCGCCAAAGAAAAAAAGGAGAAAGGGGATTCCAGCGCTTCCAAAAAACATCTCTCGAAAACCGATCCCCGTCCTTGCGCGTATCTCGGCGATTCTCTATGGCGCTATTCGTATATCCACCTCCAAGGACCCCTGTAAAACTACGATGATAACAATAACAATAATAATAATAAATTCTTCACGCCTCCTCCTCGCGCGGTATCCCGTAATGTCCCCACGGAAGAGTGTCGAACGAGCCGGGAACGACGAATCGCTTGTCGTCGTGGGGGCTGAGCGCGAGCTTCACCTCGGACACGGTGCGCACCTGGTGCAATCTCGAGCGGATGCACGACTGGCGCCTAGACTGCTCCATATGGTCGTTGAGACACCGCATGTAGTCCTCGAACGATATCGTTCTCGCGACCACGTTCCTCTTGACGCCCTTCACCCTCTTCGTGTCGCTCCTCCCCGCTACCCTCGTGGCGTACATCTTCGACCTGAGCCCCACGAACTCGGTCATGACGGCGCCGTCGTTCTCGTCCTTCATGAGACCCGGTATCTTCTCGTTCGCGAGCGGCATGCCGTACGCGTTGTTCTCGGGGTAACCGCTCGTGTCGAACCTGGCGATGTCGCGCTTCATGTCCTCGTACGCGTCGTCGCACTCGAGGAGGTACACGAGACTGTCGGTGTCCGTGTACATTATCTTGCATCCCCCGCCGTGCAACGGCACCATGTAGTCGTAGTGAAAATCGTACACGCGCGTCTTCGATATCTCGAGAACGCACATCCCGACGTAGATCGGCTTGCAGAGCTTCACCTCGAGCCTGCGCAGCTCGACGGCGACGAGGTCCTCCGCGAAGACGCTCCGGCTGTGAAAGCTCGGTCTCGCGATCAGAGCCTCCGCGCCGTATCTCCCGTCCCAGCGCGTCACGAGGCGCACGTCGACGTGATCCCGCACGTTCTCCATGGTCTTACCGAAGACCGCGTTGTTCATCAACTTGTAGAGATTCCTCTCGAAGTCGTTGCTCGCGCGAGTTCTGAATCCCGTGTTGAGCTCGATGTAACCGCGAAGCCACGCGGATTGCGCGAACCGCAGAACGCGGTGAATCCTCGTGACGAGCAATCCGTGTCGAACGCATTGCTGCAGATTACGGTAGTGCAACACGTAACGCGACTTGTCGAGCAGCGTGGCGAGGAGCTTATCGCACCGCTTTCCGGGAGGCTTATCGCGCGTCGGGCAGAACGGAAGGTCCCTGTGAGCGTCGTGGAGCTCTCGCGGATACGCAAGGTCGACCTCAAGGATGTAGCCGATAGCGGAGTCTGACGTCACGGAAGTCACGTCGAAGCTCTCCGGGTCGTCGACCCACTGAAACTCCGCGCGCGGCAACGGCTCGCGCATCGCCCAGCCGTACAGATTGTTCACGTCGAAGTACATGAGGTACGTCGACGGTCGCGACGGGTCGTGCGACGGCGCGTACCTGTTGTTGGCCCGCGCGTACCTGTTCGAACACTGGCTGAGACCGCCGCGCACGCCGCGCTCCACGAACAACGCCATGTCGATGTCGGTCAGCAGTTCCAATCGCACGCCGGTGTATCTCAGCATAGCGTCCCACGCGTATCCCGGTAGAGTGTAATAATGCGCCGGATCCAACCCGTAACTCTCGATACAGGTGTCGCGAAAATTTTCGAACACGTCCGCCAGAAGAAGCACGTCGGTCTTCAGGTACAGATCGCTGTACTCGCCGAGACTCTCGACGCGGAAACGCCGCCAGACGTTGCGCGCGCGCTCGTAATCGCTATCGCTCGCGGTCTCGCCGGTCAACGAACTGTAGAAGGCCTCTCGCGGCGGTAACTCCGTCTCCAGCAGCTTGTCGAGACTGTCGACGTACTCGTACGGAAACACGCCTTTGCGCGTGAGCAGGTCGAAATCCCCCTCGTCGAGCTCCGAAAACTCCGACCGCGCGATTCGCATCTCGCTCCTGTCGAGATACGACGCCAGTCTATCGAGACTCTCGCCGAGAAATCTGAACGAGTCCACGAATCGCAGCTTCGCGCACTTTCTCCATCCGTCGCCCGACGCGTCCTTCACGTTCTTCGTGAACGATATGTACGTCTCCTTGGTGATCGGCAGCAGATCTATTCTACCCTCGAAGCCGTTGGCCAGATCTCTGATGATGAAGTGAGCGTCGTAACCCGACAGATTGTGAAAAAACACGGGAATGACGTACGAATCTCTGTAATTCAGGTTGCAGCGCGGATGCGCGGGACCTCTGTAACGCCCGGTGAGATGACTGTGATCGCGCGCGCGCTGATCCTCCGGTCCGAACGGTCTCTCGCACACGTGGCAACGCGGCGCGCTCCAAAAATCGCGCGACTCCTCCGGAGTCAGTTCCGCCATGGCCACGTTGGCGGAGAGAAACGTCTTCGCTCGACGCGCGATATCGTTGAGCTCGCCGACGAACCACGACAGACAGTCCTCGCCGCGACGAGATCTGTACGCGGACGGGATCTCCTCGTGCGCGGAGCGCAGATAGTATCCCACGCTGAAGGCTCTGTGACGCTGATAGACGTAGCTGTTGACGTTAGCCGCGTCCACGTCTCCTTCCTTTTCCAGCACGCACTCGAGATCGGCGTACACCGCGAAGGGAAGTCGCTCCTTTCCGTTGTGGTTGCGAAAAAAGAGCCACTTTTCGTCGTCGCTCGGGAGAACGATGGCGCAGTTGTTCATCCTTCCGCAGTCGACGCTGTGAGCGGCCAGTTTTTCGCTCGTGTAGAAGTAGTGCAGACATCGATCGCACACGTGCTTCCTCCTGCGGGTCCTGTTCAACTGACATCCCACCAATCGCGACAGATTCCTTATGCACGCGAAATGACCGACGTTCGCGCGGTCGCGCGAATCCGGCAGATACAGCAGATTGACGTGTCTGTCCCTCTTGTCGTCGGTGAGCCGCAGAGGAACGATCACGTTGCCCTTCCGCCCTTCCTCTCTCTCGCTGAAGACGTTGACGGACACGTCGTTGAGTCGCTCGAACCTCGTGATCTGTCTCAGAGTCACGGGAAACTCGATCCCGTCGAGATTCAGTTTCGTCGAGTAGTGGGGATACGCGGAAGGTCGGTTCACGTACCTCTCAGCGGGGTACAGAGAGGCGACCACGGCCCACGCGAAACACGCGTTGTCGTTGGAGCGCACGTTGACCACCGCGCGTTTTCCTCTCACGCGTCGCGGTATCTCCACCCAACATCCCACGCGCATCGGATTGCACCTGTTCACGTTCACCATCAGATTCAACACGCGCGACAACGCCCAACCGCTGTCCCGCTCCTGAAACTCGTCCAGATCGGCCAGAGTCTTGTCGATCACGCATCTGTCGTACCACTCTCGCAGATCGGACGCGAGAAAGAGCTGACGATTCCTCGTGGCGACGCTCTTGACGGCGGTTCGGCCGCCCGCGACGAACTCGCCGTTGAAAACGGTGTTGACCTTCAGGCACGCGTGTCTCTCGAGATTGACGCGCACCCGATCGAGCACGGTGTCTCTCGCGTCCTCGAGAAATCGTCGAGGTTCCAGATAACTCGAGTTTATCACCGCGCCCGTCAGCACGCGACTCTCGAAGGCCGTTTCGATCTCCGCCCACGAGAACCCTCTCGCGTCGCCGTGACCGGCACCCACGCGCGCGAAACGCCGTCGCAGGGCGTCTCTCGCGCCCTCCAGAAGAGCGATTCGCGTGGCCAGAGAGGTCACGGTTCCGGTGGGCCTAGGCTCTCGCCTGTCTCGACACCTCTCGCGCAGAGACTCGAGAAGCTCGTCGCACCGTCGTTCCCACGCGCGATACGCGTCCGACGAGACGACGCCTCTCGCGCGTTCGACGAGATCGCGATCGTCCTCCGTCATGCCTGTCTCGTCAGGCGTCTCAGCTCGGTGGTCAACCACACGGTCCAACCCCGACTGTCCACGGGTACGTCTAATCTGACTCTTCGACGAATCTCTCGGCGACCCTCACCGCCCGTCTCGCTCCTTCTCGAACGTCTCGGAATCTTACTCTCGTAGATCCACGCTCTGTTGCTGCAGGCCAGCATCGTCTCCGTCCACAGTTCCTCTCGGGGACATCGAAAACCGATCTCTCTTCTCAGAACGTACGTCGTTGGATTCCATCGAGCGTTCTCTCGCACGGGGACCGCTCGAAAACGAAAGATCTCCGCCGGTGGAGTGGAACGGAGGAGAGAGTCGTCGCTGGAGTCGCTGTCCGGTATTACCTCCTCGCAATAGACATCGTCGATCGCCTCGCTATGACTGATCGCGATAAAAATTAATCTGTTAGCGGTGTAATTTTCAAACAGTTTGTCGCAGCGAAAAAAATTGTTACCTCGTCCGAGCGGAGCGAAGACCGTCGTCCATCGAACCGCGAACCGTCGCGCGTCTCGAGCGAGTCGTTCGAGCGTCGAGACACCCCGCATTTATACCACGCGAGGGATCCGCCCCGGAAATTCCGAGGGAGAGACGCGCGCTAGAAAACACCGTTATCGCCCGATAAAACGAGAGGGCACCTTCAGACTTCCGCTGGAGAAGGATGCGCCGGTAATCGCCCCGATAAAACGCGACTCCAGAACGCCCCGCTATCGCCCGACCGCATCCGTCGCCCTCGCGCACCCCCGACGTACGCGCGCGCCGAGGGCGACCGCACCCCCGTCCCCGAGAGTCGCGAGCCGTCGGGCGACCGCTCGCGCCCGCGAGGGACGGAGAGAGAGAGAAAAAAACGGTGGCGACCTCTGCCGCCCCGCGAGAGAGAGAACAAAATCTCACCCCGGGGCGAAAAAAAAAAAATCTCACCGCGCCGCCCCTGACCGAGCCCAGGGGGATGATCTCGACGATCCGCCCCTGGGCGCGGGGAGGTCCGCTGCGGTAAGGGGAAAGAAATTTTCCTCTCGTCGCCCACCTGCCTCTCGCCCACCCCTCACGGCTATCCCCACAACTCACTGCGGCCCGTCCCGACCCCCCGGAGGGAGCTTCCATCATTTCAAAGTGTATACTGTACTCCTACTTGCGTGCAAGTGGTTTGTATCACCCTGTGTTTGCGTATTTACTTTTGACGAAATTAGTAACACGTTTGCGAGTGAATTTAAGAAAGCTGAGAGTTATAATGAGTTATACATGTCGCTTAGTCTCTCAAATTATTGAATGATTTATATGCCGCTTTTATTGTTATGAATTATTGATTTTTGTATGTCGCTTAGTTACTCAATTTAATTGAGTGGTGTGTATGCCGCTTATTAGGAATTCGTCGCTTATTTGATATTATATATATTATTATTAGAAATTAGTAACACGTTAGCGGGTGAATTAAAGAAAGCTGAGAGTTATAATGAGTTATGCATGTCGCTTAGTCTCTCAAATTATTGAATGATTTATATGCCGTTTATTGTTAAAAATTATTAACTTATGTATGTCGCTTAGTTACTCAAATTATTGAAATTAGTAACACGTTAGCGAGTGAATTAAAGAAAGCTGAGAGTTATAATGAGGTATGCATGTCGCTTAGTATCTCAAATTATTGAACAATTTATATGCCGCTTATTGTTAAGAATTATTGACTTATGTATGTCGCTTAGTTACTCAAATTATTGAGTGGTGTGTATGCCGCTTATTATGAATTCGTCGCTTATTGTCGCTTATATTGAGTTATTTGAATTGTACGTGTGCCGCTTATTTTGAATTTGCCGCTTAAAAGTGTCATTCATTAATGTAATTGGTGTATGACTTCGATATCTTTATCGTCGTTTGGAGTCTTTGACTTTCCTTGGATTTCTACAAGAGGGCGCCTCTCTTCCCCCCTGAGTGGCCTCCATTTTATATCTTGTCGAACGCGTGGTACTGTGGCTCCCACTGGAGCCAGATATCCATCGGGGGTTTAAAGAAGAAGAAGAAGAAGACGTGGCTCGGTTTCGACCGTTCGACCGTTACATTTTTTGAGGCTGCAGGGGGAAGTGATCCGCGCAATTCTCTGGGCATAGCACACCCACGGCAACCCGCGCTCATCACCGCGGACACTCACACACACGGACACGCACACACACACGCTTAAGAAGTTTGCCGCTAATTTAGAGAGCCAGATACACGCTACACATACACCACGAAGTAAGAGAGAAGGAGATCGAACTTCATAGCGCGCGAGTAGCAAAAGTGGTCCCGATTCGTGGCACCCAATTGGGAGGGAGTCCGCTGAAAGGAATGGATTCTTATCGATGGGCGCCATTTTCAACCTATAGTGCATGCAGCATATACTGTAGGATTTTCAGCCACGGTCGTATACACAGGTCTGGAAACGAAGTGAAATTTCAGGTGGTGGGGGTAGTCCTCTTAGCGTTGAAAATTTCATGTCTCCGGCCGCCACTACGCGTCGCTTTTGGTTATCCTCCTGGTTAAGATAAAGCGCGTAAATAACCTTACATAACTGATTTAATGTCATTAATACCACGTGTGATTGTGTGATACTGTGCGATATAATGCCTAGATCATGCGCGGTTCCAATGTGCAATTCGCGAAATTATTCAGCAAAGAAGTGTTCGTTGTTTCAAGTGCCGTCAAATATCGAACAATTGTAGAAAATGGATTGCTGCAATTCCGGGCATTGTTGATCTGAAGCCGTCGCAAGTCGTTTGCGAGAAGCATTTCGAAGAACATCAAATCCTCAGGAAATGGGTCAAATACGATAATGATCGGGTTATCGCCGAAGTAAGTTTAATGATGATTACATTTTTTCTATGTTATAATTATATTATAATTATATATACAAATTTGACGCGTGACTATTGACATAAGTAAATATTTGGACTCGTTCTTGCTCGGTTAACTTTCAAATGATCTTATGTTACCTCATTGCATGTTTATTGAAGGCTCCTTACATGCGCACTCGACTCCATCCGTTGGCTGTTCCTTCAAAATTTGACAGTCACAGAAAGGTGGAAAGTATTGCCACTGCTGGGGATTCTTCAATTGGCCAACGCATCAGTGCAGTGCATAATTATTTCTCTTTGGACGAGCCCTCGATGAATACAATGGTCGACGAGTCTTGCAATGAGAAAATACATTCTTCGATGGTCCGTCTTCCTCCGTCTACAGAATTCTCGAACATTGCTCTGATCCAGGAGCCTTCTTTCGTACAAGGTATACTTATTATTTATTGATTCCTTAGAATAGATATGGACATCGTGGCATCTGAAACAAAGAGTGACTAAATATTAAAATTGCATGAGTGTATATTTAAATTTGAATTCTTTTTACAGATGTAAAAACCAATGGGTCTTCGGTAATGGATGGAGTTGATATAAAAACCACGAATATAATACTCCATGAGGATCTTTCGCCAAGCGATGTAGCCACTGTCGAGTCAATTCAGGAGCAACAAATTCAGGATGTAGCCACTGTCGAGTCAGTTCAGGAGCAACAAATTCAGGATGTAGCCACTGTCGAGTCAATTTAGGAGCAACAAATTCAGGATTATCCGATGGCACATTGTGCACCTGAAGTGTGTAAACGTCGCTTTCACTTTTCACAAGTCACTTTCAGCACTTTGTTTCTGATTCACGCAAATTTGAGTTTTTTCAACTTAATTCGTCACGTAGAGGCATGTTTTGCTAAATATGCATCCCGGCACGATGTTTTTGATTGCACGCTAGATGAAGTTATGTCTTCTTTTAAATTCACTTTTCTTTGCAAAGAGCACGCCTCAGACATTTTGTCATATTCGATAATATATTACATACGGCTAAGAATGAGGCAAAATGCCCACCAGGAAAATCTCAAAGTCGCAAAGAAAGTTGTAAAAAAAAATTGTCGAAATTGACGAATCAATAAAATTTTTTAATGATTTTCAATGTTATGTTTCACCCTCTTCCCCCTTCTAAATAAAAATCGTACATGCTTATCAGCGTCGTTTAGATTAACGAAATTTTAGATTTATTTCAATATTTATAATGATAAAATTATTCATTTATGCAACGTATAATAGGCATATTAATTTTCGTTTGATTTCTTATTCTCTATTTTTCCGGAAATATCCATACATATACATATATCATACACACGGTCTTATAATATATCATACACATACATATATACATAAGATTTCATGCGCAGGGCGCTTGCGCTATGCGAACCAGGACTCAGGAGGATAACACGCAGCGCAGCCCTTGTGGCCACAAGCCAAATAAATTTTTCAACGCTAAGAGAACCATCCCCCACCACCTTCGTTTCCAGACCTGTGTATACGACCGTGTTTTCAGCACTCGTGAACGCACCCCAACCTTACCCGGCCAGCCCGGTCTCTTACTTCGTGTTCAGTTTGTTTACGTGCATTTGCATCGTGAAATCGCGTGCTTCGTGCGTGAAATAGAGTCCGTTGGTGACTGTTGGTGACTGTGGTGACTGTATAATAGAGTCCGTTGGTGACTGTTGGTGACTGTTGTTGCTTTTGATGTGGATATTTTGCCGTCTCCTGCTGTCGGATCACGTTATAGAACACGATGCATGCAATAAAAGGGATTTCTTTTTAATGCTTTCTCAGTTTATTTGGCTTTATAATTGCAAATCGGAGTACAGCGACCAGTGACGCAACGTGTATGTACATACAGCACGGAGTAAGAGACCGGGCTGGCCGGGTAAGGTTGGGGTGCGTTCACGAGTGCTGAAAATCCTACAGTATATGTTGCATGCACTATAGGTTGAAAATGGCGCCCATCGATAAGAATCCATTCCTTTCAGCGGACTCCCTCCCAATTAGGTGCCACGAATCGGGACCACTTTTGTTTCACGGAGTTCGACCTCCTTCTCTCTTACTTCGTGACATACACACAGGAACACATACAGACGTAGTTAGGGGTAATTAGCCTGCCGTACCAGGAGGCAGAAAGGCCCGGAAGCAAGAAGAAGAAGAAGAGAAGCTTTCATCCTTCTCTCTGCTGCTACTGCCTCCTTCCTCCTCCGTTCCTCCTTTTGTTTACGAAAGGCGAAGACGAAAGGCTGTTAAATTATAATTATATATGTTCTGTGGCTGTTAGCGCGGAAGGTGCGCGGTGTGCGTCGTGTGAATTGTGTGCGATTGTGTAATCGATGCGTGTTTTGGTTTGAGCTCGCTTGAGGATTAATTCTAACCTATCTTAACCTACAAAATTAGTATAAAATTAGTACTGTGTCATATAGCTTCGCGGAGAAGCTGAAGGCACCTAATTTCCTCAACCGAGGGAAACAACTCCCAAAAAAAAAAAATTAAAAAATTAGTACAAAACTGGAGTTAAACATGTCACATCGTGATACCGATAACAACAGTATGCACAGCTTGCTGGACGAGAAGATCATCGACCTGGAAAATTGTAGGAAACTAGTAAAATCGTACATTGACCTGGTGAGCATCTTCAAGGTAAAATGCCGTGTCTGCCGTCGCAAATCTTAAAACCCCTTTGTATTTATCTTTTAGCACCTGTACAGTGCCGCCTTGTTCTGGGCTGACAAAGTGGTCTCGCTGAGCAATGAGGACCCAAAGGATATATGCACTCTGGCGCAGTGTATGTATCTCATGAAGCAGTATCATCGTGCTGCGCACCTTATAAAGAGATATGGATTAGAGAAGGTAATTTCAATAACCACTTACCTTCCCTGGATGTGATATTCAAACACTTTAATTTACGATGTTTATTAAATTAAATTAAATAATAATTTCTTGATATAGAGCGACGTAATGTGCCATTACTTAACCGTGAGATGTTTGCTGGAGGCAAAGGAATATAACGATGCGCTTCAAGTAATTAATGAATCCGAAATATGCACAAATATAACGCAAGCAGGTATCACCTTCGCCGATCGCACGGACATTTTTCAGGATGCTCCAAAAAACGTATGAGTACACTTATCCTATGTGTGTGTATACAAATCTTTATTTACAATAATATAATTAATTTATATTTTATTATTTTAATCCATCTATAGTTATATTTTTACGTTAGAATTTAAAATAATTGATATAAAATCTTTTTACAGGTTCAAAGTTCAATATTGTACGTGAAAGGAAGAGTATATGAAGCTATGGATAATAGAGCGGTGGCGACGGAGTGCTATAAGCAAGCCTTACAGTGTGACGTTTATTCATACGAGGCATTTGAAGCCTTGGTGCAAAACCAGATGCTTTCAGCTTCCGAAGGTATATTAATTCTGTCAAATGTGATATAATTTTCTTGAATAAATTGCTTTTATATATATGTATATACACATGCAATTGTTAACTTAGAGCGAGAATTGTTGGAATCTTTACCATTTGCTGAGCAATGTACGAAAGGTGAAGCGGAACTCTTGCGACTGTTGTACGATAGCAAATTGAAGAAGTATCAAGAGCCGAACACAAAACAGTCATTAATTACATGTAGCGTAATGGGAATATGCGTCACCGACAGATTAGCGGACAATTTGGACATGGAAGTCGCAAAAGCTGAGAGATTATATTACAATTGTGATTATCATCAATGTTTCTCGCTTACAGAGAAGTAGGTATCTATCGAAATATTGTATCTAATCTTATATCTCGTAACAAAATGTAACATGATATTTCTAATGTTTAGAATCTTGAAAAAAGATCCGTATCACAATTCCTGTCTTCCAGTGCACATTGCCTGTTTAGTTGAGCTTAAGAAGACCAACGGTAAGTTTGCATTCTGCCGCAATAAATAAAAAAACGCTAGAATTCGTTAACAATGAAACTTTATTCCTTAGCTCTGTTTTATCTGGCGCATAGATTGGTTGATTTATACCCGGAAATGGCCTTAGCATGGTTTGCAGTCGGATGCTATTATTATACTATAGGTAAGTGATTACTGTTTAATAATAAATCTTTTTTAGACTAAACAAGAGATTAGATATTAATTCGAAAGATATTAAATTCAAATAATTGAAAATTTTATGATAAATAAATTTGTAAATTAAAAAAAAAAAGTTTAAAATTGCTTAATGATAATTTCCGTTGCACTATAGGCAAAAGCGATCAAGCAAGGAGGTACTTGGCAAAGGCTACCGCACTGGACAGATTGTTTGGTCCTGCTTGGTTGGCATACGGACATTCCTTCGCAGTTGAAAATGAACACGATCAAGCTATGGCTGCTTATTTTAAAGCGTCGCAATTAATGAAAGGTTGCCATCTTCCCCTTTTATATATCGGATTAGAGTGCGGTTTGACGAATAATCTAAAACTGGCTGACAAGTTCTTTCAACAAGCTCAAGGAATAGCACCGAACGATCCGTTCGTAATACACGAAATGGGCGTTATATGCTTTTATAATTTAGAGTAAGTATTATCTCGGTATTCAGTTTTCTCCTGCTTTATTTATATTTGAAATACAAAGATTACGGATCTTTGCTCGCTCAATTTACCAATAAATTATCACGAGAATTATTCCTGTTAAATACAGTTACAAAAATGCAGAACGATTATTTAAGGAAGCTATGAAAAGCATTCAAGGCGACCTAAGGAACGTGATTCTGCCCAGTAAGTGGGAAGCGCTACTGAATAATCTGGGCCATACTTGTAGAAAAATGAAAAAATACGACGAGGCATTAGAATACCATCAGCAGGCGCTAGTCTTAGATCCTCTGAACCCATCGACTTACTCGTCGATCGGATTTATTCATGCGCTAATGGGTAACATCCAAGAGGCAGTGGATGCTTTCCACAGGGCGCTCGGTCTTAGGAGGGACGACACATTTACCGCGACCATGTTGGGTTACGTTATGGAGCAATTGATTGATGAGGCACCCCCATATCCTGGTACGTATATAATTGAATCCGGTATTATAGAAAGGATTATGTTAAAAGAGGGAATAATTACTAGTTGAACGGAAAATTTATTTTTTAATTCGATTGCAGCAGTTCGTCAGGAAAAACTAATTAATACTCCCGAATCTTTGCGAGACGATTTAATTTAACTGTCCCTTTTGTAGTAATCGACTTAATTTGTACGCATTATACTGCAAAAAAAATTGTTTAAAATTATACTCCAAAATTTATGCTAAAATCGCGACACTTGCAAATTTTTCAGATGCGCCTACGGAGATACCGAAATATAAATCCGAGGAAAGCGAAATCAGATTATCTGAGGATAGCGAAGTTAGATTGTCTGTGGAGAATCCTAGCAACGTGGGCGGCAGCAGCACGAGTGGTCAAAATATTGATAAATTGAGAGTGAATCTGTTCTCTGGGAGCTGGGGGGAGAATTCCGGCAAAGGAGAAGCCAGTACTACGCCCGGCAAGTTGGAGCAGCAAACGCGAGACGTACTGGTCGTTAATTACTCGAACGGCGATAGTTCCGAAGTTGAAATGTTAGATTCTTCGACCGCACATATAGAATATAATTAGCCTGCAAACATCTTTTTAATCGCGATAAAGGTAATGGTGATTTCTTTTTCACCGAGCTGTAGCTTTGTTTAAGATATATCCAGTGTAGCAAATTGATTGTAAATAGCGTGTATATACTTTTCTTTTTATATATACTCTAATTTTGATACATCTTAGTCACACAAGCTTCTCGTGGCAAGATACTATATTTCGTTGGTATCGTATCAGTCTGTAACAAATTTGTTAGCTTAAAAATAAAGAATGTGAGGACGATTCTAATAATCTCTTCAAAAATCAGTTATAACTAATTTTTGAAGAAGGCGCTTTTCTCGCATATCTCATTTTGTCTCAAACGGGCTTAAAAATTTTCTTTTTTTTTCCTTACTCTTTTTTGTTTTATAAAAGCGGTCTCGAAGAAGCGTGTGAGAAGTAAATAAAGCGTTTATTAATATTTTAGAGCAAACCTAATTATAAGTAAATAAATAAATAAATAAAAACAAAGAAAATAAGAAAAAATGATATGGGAGAAAATAAAATTAAAAATAAAACAGAATTGGAGAAGTAGTAGAGTGGTGGAGGTAAAGAAGAGGGAAGGAAGCGAGGGGACGAAGATCTTTAAGTACAACTCGTGGCGGGATGGGTGGTGCAGCATCTGAAAGAGGGGAATTTCGTTTCCGTCGTCGTGTCATCTGCAATAAATCGGAGAATAGGGGTCAGGACGATCCTCATTTATCGGGGGGAAACGACGGGCGGGGGCAGCGGGAATTCGCGCGGCCCGTTAAAATCTCCCACCGCGATTCCCGCGATTCCGAGAAACCACCCCTCGCCGGGGCTCGCCGCTGCTGCCGCGGCGCCGGTCGCCGTCGTCACTCGTCACTCGCAGTCCTCGTAGGACGCAGAGTCACTTGCGCGTAACTTCTCGCGGAGCGCGCAGCGCGTGAAGTTTACCATTACCGCTTAATCGCACGTTGTTGTTAGTGGCGGACGGGATCGAGACGATCGAGTCGGCTCCCACTCGCTCGTGTCCCTCGAGACCGTGCGGGAGCGAGCCGCGTCGAAGTGACTGAATATCCTAACGTCGCGCATCCTCGAGGCTTCCTCGCGACGGGACCAGACGGGACGCTCTCCGCGGACATGCCCACGCTGATGCAACCGGTAAGTCTCGTCTCGCCCATCCGGTGAATTATCGCGCTAGGAAAGGACGCGGGATCGCGATTAATCGACCGGTGACTCCGAGGGCTCGAGGGAGATTCGCGCTGGGGCGCCTTGTGATTCCAGTTAGATTCATCCACTTTTTACGTCGTGAAAGTACTATACGCGAATATTAATATATTACACAACTACGAGCAAGAAAGCATGCTGATCCTGCTGATCTAAAGATGGAGAGAGGGACGGAAGTATTTCGAGAGACAAAGCCATAACATTTTGGAAATTGGAAGCGGAATAGGAGCACCCTGATTCCGCGCTCGGTAGTCCCGGGGCATCGCGTTTTCTTTCAATTCCTTTCCCTGGCGATCCCGATCGGCCACCTCGCCGATTATCAGGTGCTAATTAATGCGCGGAATGCTCCGGTCCGCTAACTCGGTCGCGCCGCGCCGGATGTAGCCGATACACGTCGCGAAGGAATGTCCCGTGTCGCGCGAAAACGTAAATAAACACGGCGAAACATGCCAGAGCCGATGGTACACGTAAG
The DNA here is from genome assembly GCA_035220615.1 of Leptothorax acervorum. Taxonomy (NCBI): domain Eukaryota; kingdom Metazoa; phylum Arthropoda; class Insecta; order Hymenoptera; family Formicidae; genus Leptothorax; species Leptothorax acervorum. The sequence continues at coordinate 874,897 of JASTWQ010000054.1, read as the reverse complement.
TACGCGAGAATTCCTCCGTCCGTGTACTTATATATCCGTAACGCGCCATCTGAGACTCCGCTCCGAGGAAGATTCGGATTATATCCCCTCGCCGAGACGGGTCTACCGGGACATGGGCATGAGGGAGGGTGACTCTCCCGCGGGGTGCGCGGCCGCGCGACGAGAGAATCCGGGTCGGTCGCGCGGTCGCGGTCGATCCCCGGCCGCCGCGCCGGCGAGGGATGAGAGCCGCGATCGCGCGGCTTTATGATGGTAAACACGTGTCCCGCATTGCGATTTCCGATACCACCTCGGCAGTCGAATTCCGCGAAATTCCGATCGCAGGGAATGAGAGGCGGATTACAGGCGGATCTCCGGCTTGTGTCGAGCCGTCTCGCCCGTGTATCGTTATCGTCGACCTCGACGAACGAAGCAGCCCGCTTTCGGAGCACCTCGAATCTATTATCTATTCTCTGGCTGAATTCCGATATTCACTGCAAGTGCTGTAAGCATCGCTCCATCTTCGTTTGACATACGATGTGCAACGAAGACAGAATGATGCTTACAGTACTTGCAGCGAATATCGGAATGCAGCTTCTATGAGAAAAGGAGATCGCGCGATCCCGAAAACCCGCGCAATGAGCAACCGCGTACTTTAATATTCGTTTTGTCACGGTATCGGAGTACTTAATTACCTCGGCAGAGATGGAGAATTTGAGTAATTTAAGACGCACGCCAAGCGGCTAGAATTGAGAATATTTCCGATTAATGAGAAAGTATTCTAGGATTGTAATTAGTTATAAAGTAATTTTTTATGTAATTCTTATATTTATTATATTCTTATATTTTTACATTCTTATATATTTATAATTCTCTCTTTCTCTTTCTCGATTATAAATTACACATTCCATGCAGTTTGCCCACTTTGCAGGCGATCGATCTGGGTTACAATTGCGAAAGTTCTCGTCAATCGCGCGCGGGACGGATATAGAGGAATATATCCCGGAGTTCCCGGACGAGACACGCGGCGAAGACGCGACGACGACGTAGGACGTAGGGATTGATCGACCGCCGCCGACGCGACGGTTACTCGGCGAAAGCCGAAATTCCGGGAAAAGCTGCGGAATGTATTTTCCGGGCGTCTCCCCCACCCCCCCCGTCTCTAAAGAATTTTTGCTTTTTTTCGCGAATTCCACAAACACGTCGCGTAGCGCCGCACCGCGCGCTGGGAGCGCGACGTCCTTCAGGAGGAAAGCACTGTTTTCGACGCCGCGCCGCGTAGTCCGCCGGCGTCGCTCGTACAGTTCGTTCGCGCGCCGGAGAGGGTTCTACGAGGATTCTACATACGATTTCCGAGGTAAAGCGAGAGGCCGGTCTCTTCCCCCAGAGTTCCCCTTTGATCTTAACGATCACGGGGATCTAGCGAAAGCGAGCGCGACCGAGAACGTCGCGATATTCCGATATATAAGTGCAATGTATTCGGGACACCCGGAGTCTTCTGTTTATAAACTAGACCTATATTGAATCGCTCATACGTCAATCGCGTGTAATTCGGGACATCTGTTCTATCCAGCTGAAAGCGAGAATCCGAAAGACGCCGAGAGAGTTTATGGGGAGCCGGTAGTTTTTCGAGTTTTACGGTCCGATTGCTTCGGAAAGGACGAGCTAGGGACTTCCGGTAAATACGCGCTTTTACCGAAAGATAAAATGAATCTAGACTACGACGAAATTTATACTTTCTCGGAGAAATCAGTTTTATCGAATTTCCATTCACGTATTCGGCTTTACAGTACCGAGTACGTGTCGCTTTTACTATACTTGAACGGTAAGAATGTAGAAAGAAGTAGCTCAGCGTCCTTCAATTCTTCTTTCCCAGATTTGATCGTTTAAAACGAATCGGAAGCTCTCTCCGTGTTCGGGATATTTTTTTTTTTTTAAATACTTCGGCGTTGAGAAATGTTCACTCCAAGTCAGGCGGAGGAATCTCCGGAATATCGGGACGGCAATGTTTATCTCGAATTATTATTCGGGGCACGCGGGGCGCAGTGACCGACGAGTAAACGTCGATTTTCGACGAATTTTCGCAGTCAGACATCTCACTGGTGAGCGACGAGGTTGACGAGACGGACGCCGGATTCGAGCGAGGCATACCGATGCATCATCAGGATCCGCTGCACCACCAGGATGCGACGCAGAGTCGAGAGCGCAGCAAGCTGCTGCTGCGCAAGCTAAGCCAGACCTGTGAGCGGGAGCGCGGCAAGGAGCGCGAACAGGAACGCGAGAGGCTGCATCAGTTGCAGTCGATCAACAATCTGCTGCTCGACCTGCCAACACCTCCGTCGCCGTCGCATCTCCCGAATTTCTCGCAGGACGCCTCCTCATCCTTGTCCTCCCAGTCGGACAAGAACGTCAGCACCGACGGTAAGACGGCGATGCTCTTTGCCCCGCTCTCACGAGTTTTATTTGAACCGGGTCAATGGGAAGCTATTAACGATTTGTCGATGATGAAGTAAAATTGTCGAAAACTTGGAAGATTATCTTAGAAACCTAGAGATCGTTTTTTAAATACAATATAATTGGCCATGAGAGTCAAACGCGGTACTTAGTGCGTATTTTTAATCAAACTGATTAATTCCGTAAGTTTCCAACATATTATAACTGCGCGCCGTTTTTTAAAGTTTGGCCTTTAGGTCTTGACTCAAAAGGATCTTCGGAGTCTTTCTCTGGATCCTTGTATCTCATGATCAATGAGATATAATACAATGTGGTATAAAAACCCCGCGAGATAATTCGTAGCCGAGATGATGTAATTCGATAACCGACAAATAATGATTTAATTTAATTATACGGACCAAAAAAAAACTATAGGGATTATTTATTGATTGATTTATTGATTGATTTACAATTTGCTCGTAAGAAATGATCGATTCTTTTGTGTTCAGATTGTCTCTCTCGCGCGTTTGCTTCCATGTTTCTTCACGCGGTTGAGATAATTAAGGGTGTTTAATCACTCTTTTTTCCCACAGGCGACAGCGCGATCTCGGATATGTTCGGGCTGGGCCTGCCTCGAGGATCCCTGATGGGAAACCAATCGACGATCGGCTCCTCAAGCTATCGTAATTATCAATACGGCAGTTACGACCAAACGCAGGGATCCGCTTCACAACAACATGAGGTAAAGTCATGCACGCGGATCTACGCCTTCAGATTTGTTTTAGCGTAAGAGTTTTTGAGGTTCTTAATGAAATTGTTAAAAGCAACGAGAAGCTTGTTTATGGCGACGAATACGTTTGAATGATGCTTGAATTGAGAACACAGCAATAAACTCTACACGATAAAGTTATTTAACGCGGTTTTTATTACAACCGGATAATAGTATTAGAGTAGGTGGATCAGTAGGAGTCAATATAACTGGCACATCGTGATAAGGCGCATTATCATTTAGATACAAAACAACGTGGCGTGAAAACCTCGCGAGATGATTTCAAGCTGAGATGATATAATCCGGTAACCGACAAATGATGATCCAATTTAATTATACCGGCAAAAATAAACTATAGAATTATTTATTGATTGACAAAAAAAAAACCAGAATTTTCTGCACGTTGTCAAATAAATTTATTTATTACGAACAGAAATATCAAGCAGAAATTTTATCGTATGAAAGAAAGAAAGGTAGGTATATGTTTGCTTAATTTTATAATATTTTATATTATTTCGTTGCATTTTATTTCGCATTGATAATATCTCATGAGGATTACACTGCCATTCCGCTATTACTAACCGAGATTGCTTCACGCTTTGAAATAAGAATACATCCGACTCGACAACGATTTGATAAAAAAACGTGACTACGATGATAACTTCGGTGAATTGCAAATTTTACGTGGAGAATGGCGATAAAAATGATAAATGCAACATAAAGCATATTGAGCAACATAGAGGCATTTACTCGTCGGTGCAATAACCCGAACAATGAACATCCCTATTGGAATAACTCCAACTACCTTACCCCATTCTTTTTTTTTCCGATTCTAGCATCTGACTGTCGATGCTCGTATTATACCGTATTATGTATCATACGGATATCACAAAACTACTAACATGCTTTCTCTCAACGATTTATTTCGTAGCAAATCCGCAACCGATTCTTTCCTAGTTAAAATTTTATTTGTCATTCGTTTCTTTCGCTATGACGTACATCAAATATTTGAGTACTTCAAATATCGAAGAAAAAAATCGGTCTTCATTCATAACAGGTTTTCAGTAAAGAATTTAACGTAAGTGTAACTTAAATAAAATGTACGGTGCGCTAAGACAATCTTGATGATCGAGAATTCGTTGCTCCGAGCCAAACGGCTCTATTAGAATCCACGTCCTCTCGCCTTTCTTTAATCCGAGCCGACGCAAAATTTCTGCCATTTCAAAAGATCGCACTCTTCTCTCGCACTCTCGCACTCGTCGCGTAATATTGCGTTTCAATATTATTTGGACGTGTTCCAAGTACACCGAAACACACGTGCGCGGAAAACATTCCTCATCTCTTCCTGTTATCTTTTCGCAAAGTCCGGCATGCTGCTTAACTGGGATACGAAATTCTAAACTCGATGAGTCCAATTCAATTCAATTCTCTACGCTACTCTTGTCGCCACTTGTTATAAGTTAGCGTAACGTATTAATCTTTGTATTTCCGTGACGTCGAGATCTCTGAACGCACCGAGGCGATATCGATTTTTCATCTTGCGGTGGTCGCGTGAAGTACAATTTGTCTGAATAAATAAAGAGATACAAGAATGAAAGAATACAGGATGAGGAAAGAATTACTTTGGACGAGGACTCCGTATCTTGTCGATATCGTGACTTGACCTCGACGTGTAATTACCGTATCAATCGTGTGTGCGCAGTGTCATCGGAATCACGGCTTCTGCTCAAATACCTCAGGCCTGGATATTCCGAGCTCACCGAATTCGATGACTACACCCGGCAGTCCGAGCACACCCGGCAGCTTCACCTCGGATCCTTACAGTTACTCGTCCACTGCCAGTAATAGCACGAACACGCCGTCCTCACCAACTGGCCGACCGTCATTCCAGTATCCGGGCTCTTCGTCATCGCCCACTGATTCGTATTTCGGCCGTCCTATACGAGGCTGCTCTACACCATACAGGTAACTACAGAATCGGAACGTAATTAAGGAAAGCATCGCAAAAGCATATCAAGTTTAATAATGTAAAGTAAAACTTACAAAATAGCATTTCTTCAAATATTTAAATTAATATTGTAAATTTTAATATTTGCTACTTCTATACAAATTGATAGATGCATATCAATTCTATTCTATTTTATTATCTGTATTAAATTAATGTATATGTACATATAATTGAATTAATTACGCGCGTGCATTAAAGTACTGCTAAACTTTGATGAGTGATTATTAAATTCCTATATATTTCGTGTATCCCATAAATGGTGATTTATTGGTACTAGTGATTGTGGCAGCCCAACATTAGAGTTCTCTCATCTTCTGGGATGTAACGGCTCGCGTTCCAACTCACCGGCAGACTCGGAGACAAGCGGTATTGGTAGCGCGGATGGCTCCTTATCCGACATAATAATGGTGAGTGTTTCTCCCACGAGAATATATTTCATTACCTAAGTTATTGCGCCGCCCTCTAAACATTTCTGTCGAAAATGCTCATTTATAGAATTGTTTGTCACTGAATTCCTCGTCGAATTCTTGCTTCCCGCCGTCACTGGACTCTATAATATCGAAGACAAACACGTGCCCGAGCAACAGAACGGCATTCGAGCGTATAGCTGTAAAAAAATACTTATCGTCGTTACAACAGAACTCAACGAGCTCGCATTATTACCAGCATCATCACGGACTCGGACAAAATCGCAGCAATTTTCTCAATTCTCTCTTGAGTCACGAGAAAAATTGCTGCACCGGTCTTGGAAACGCCGCGCGTAGATTGGCACAACCAGTGTCGCTCGATCGGGTAGCGAGATCCCACCGAAATGCTGCTGGTGCGTATCGAAATATATATATATATATCTGTATAAAAGATTATTGCAGTTATCTCATTATCTCTTATTATCATTATTTATATGTATATCATACAGTACAATAAATTATTCAAATGATTTATACAAGATTGCTACAAATTTGCATCCATATTCTACGTACTAATGAGATGTTTTTTATATTTGGAGGAAATTTTTTTTTGATAAAAACATCGCAATATCGATCTTTGAATTTTAAGCTGAGAATAATAAGCTTTTCACGAACAAAGTGTTTTAAGACTATTAAATCTTTGAGAATTTAACTTTATACAAAATTTCAGACTTTAGATATTTTCAAACTTGTTGATTAGATAAATGATAAAATAGATTGAGACATATATTGATTTGTTTATTTCAGCACATTGTTATCCAACGTGCACATGGAGCGGTTTTCTGCCTCAAAGTACCGAGGAGCCAATCGCTTACTCTCCCAAGGTTTTTCTAGGAGGTGTACCGTGGGATGTTACAGAAGCTATCCTAATTTCAACATTTAAACAATTTGGGCCGGTTCGCGTGGAGTGGCCCGCGAAGGCACCGTCCGCTCAGCCGAAAGGATACGCTTATATTATATTCGAATCAGAGAAACAGGTATGCATTAATTAACATTCATATATTGAGTATTGATTTGATAAGTATTTGTTATAGAAAGTGAATTAATCTCAAATAATACTCAAATTATATAAATTATTTTTAGGTCAGGGCAATGCTGTCTTGTTGCACCCACGATATTACCAATGGAAGAAGATGGTATTACAAAATTATATCCAAGCGTTCAAAGCCGAAAGATGTACGTCAATTCATAACGTTGTACACATATCCGGAAAGATTATCATCAAGACTAAAGTCTCGCAATTTCACTATTTTAGGTACAAGTGATTCCATGGATTCTCGAGAATAGCAATTACATCAAATCTTCATCACAGAGACTCGATGCACACAAAACGGTATTTGTTGGCGCGCTACACGGAATGCTAACGGCCGCTGGATTGGCGAAAGTCATGGACGATCTTTTCCATGGAGTTATTTATGCAGGTAATTATTAATTTCATATTCATTAAATATTTTACTTATAATCTAAGATCTATCTTTCTCTTGCACACGTACACATTTAAAAAATTAATAAAAATATTTTATTTTAGGTATCGACACGGATAAGTATAAATATCCAATAGGGTCCGGCCGCGTTACATTCAGTACGAAACAATCGTATTTTAAAGCGATCACCGCTTCATTCATAGAAATTAAGACTGACAAATTTACCAAAAAGGTATGTTGGATAAAATTATATATTATTAAAGTGATTGACTTAACATAAAGCCTATATATATGTATATATCTGTATTGCAGGTACAAGTGGATCCGTACATCGAAGAATCGATTTGTTCCGTATGCGTTGTGCAACAAGGACATTATTTCTGCCGCGATGTGGTACGAAAACATTTTAATTCCTATGTAGTTTTATTTCATGCAGAATTCTAGTTTCTCACAAGCGGCTTCGCTTTCGGGATAATGTCGTATCCGTGATAGCCCTATTATATAGTTTTTTGTCTACAATTCACATACCCCTTTACGCATATATTAAATTCCATACGCATTTGTTTTTCAGGCATGCTTCCGATACTTTTGCCGCAGTTGCTGGCAATGGCAACACTCCGTGGAGTCGATGTCACATCACACACCTCTGACGCGGAACTCAAAGACGAATCAAGTGATAGGATTGAATCCGAATTTCGGAATGAACAACTGTCCCCGTATGTCAAATACGACGATGATGTAAAGGAGGCGACGTGCGAAAAGATCTTGTACGCGCGGTGCTTGTACGCGGCCGGTAAAATTGCTTTTTGTTCGCGCGGCCGTCGTCTTCCTCTCCTTTTTGTTCCCTTTTGACTCTACCGGTTAAACCGACGTTGCGCCGCCTGATCTAGAACATCGGGCAACAGGGTGCAGACTTAGTTTTTATCGCGTAGCCGCGGACAGCTTAGGACTAGTCCGACGATACGGGGACACGCCGATTCATACCGCCGATTTGAGCTTGCGAACGCGCAACGATTGGTTCATTATCGTTACCGTGCGTGCGAAAGGACAATATGAATAATTGAAAATCGTGTTTGTTCCAAAAGAAGTTCCTATTGCGAACGCAGTTTTTACTACGTTCGATAAAACCGATAAACTTTTATTTAGTACGAGTTTACTTAGAGAGACAGGTTCTCTTATTTTTTTTTTACCGCTAAATAATACTATATATCGTGCCAAAACAGTAGATGCTAGATTATGCCCGGGATAGTGCATTACGCACATGTACACACACGTGTATACAGATTTTTTTTCGTAAGAGTCGTGAGAGTTGTATTGTGGGCTTTCACAGTGACAATAATTTTTTACGCGAGACGATAGGGCTCCGTTATTGCAATTTTGAGCTGGGCTCAATAAAACACGTAGAATTCTCAGGAAATCTATAATAGCATCGCCATCATCATGCGTTTATCGTGTTTAAAGTATTACGCTTTATTATGTATTGTTACGATAATGCTAGAAAAGATTATTCTGATGTGGCGAGATAATAATTATGCGATAATTATTTGTCATTGCTACATTGCGCGTGTGATTCGATAGTAATGTGATATAACGGGAGACTTACCGTAGATTTACCGTATAACTCGCTGATCGTTCATCCATTACGATACTTGTCAATGACGTTAAACATTGTTAATTTTACGTTAGATTACAATGTATTTCTACATTCGATCGCGGTGTAACGCAAACGTGTGTTGCGTTATTTACCGCGATCGACTGGATTTTGTATTATTAGCCGAGGCGAGCGGCTGTCACAGGTATTTCGCTCACATGGACTGTTTAACGGTTGACGAAATGGAGAAGTACATGGTCTACGATTCTGGCGCGGATTGTAGGGGAATTGAGTCGTTTTTATTTTTTTTTCTTTTTTTTCTTACTATGTACAATTGTGTTGCACCTCTTCTTTGAATAAGGTTCATCCTCCATTCGCGTTTCTCCCGTTTTGATACGATTTTGTTGAATTAAAAACCAGATTTTTGCAGATACCCGATGCCTGTTTTTATTTTTTATTTGCCATTCCACTTTCGTATTCACCAATAACTCCCTTTCAGCTTTGTCTGTGATAAATGCTATTGAGACAGTATTGAATATATGTTCTTAAAATTGAATATATTATTTCCTTATCCATATCATCTTTTACAAACTATAATTTTAACTGATTAAGCTAACAAAAATCGATTTAAAAAGGAATTAACTTGAGTAAATATGTCAATTTTATTTTAATCTTTTTATATTAATAACAAACTGACTAAAATATTTATTGCAAAGCTGAAACAATCTTACAGCAACCTTCTTTTTACTCACATTTCACATTCTTGTGCATTAATTTGTTTATTTTTATGTTACAATGATATCTCGTTATGTCGAGTTTTATTATTATGCGTATATTTATTTTAGCGGTGAATGACGATAAAACTGGGTTGTTAAGAAAAAGTAATCGTTTCGATAGAAATAAAGGCGATGTATTTAGCCTGCAAGTGCACAATACATGACAATGCATCGCTAAAAGAATCCAAAACTGTCCATTTGAATGATAATAATGAATTTACATGCGGCAGTTAGACGTGAAGTTAATATTCTCTGAAAAATATTTGTGGATGATTCCTAATATATATCCCGTTAAATGTATATCACTGTCTATAATTCACAAATGATATGGTTGCTACATATATAAGCAATTATTGAAGAAAAGTGCTTTACAAAATACATCGATACAAATATATATTATATATACGTATATACTCAAAGTGCTTCAGATATATTTCAAAGACACGTTTAATCTACAAATTACTCTATACAACAACAGTATTATCGATTCCAATTTCAATAAGGAGTTTTATCGGAGAGAAATTTTAATTGTCTACAGCATGCTGTTCGAAAAGGTTTCAATAAGTCGTGCCTTTTAACGTAATCCTCATAGATTTGTTTACATGGCAAATATAAATTATTTTTTAAGCTATGTATAATAACTTACAGTGTGTGCATAATGTTAAGCTTTTAATGAGATTAGTCCAAGAGTTGCACTCTATTGGTCGGACTGGGATATATACATATAGTTCATTTAATTAAATACTTATTAAAGAGGTATTCCTTTTGAATAAACTAAATAAAATTGAGATAGAGACAGCCGATCAATATTGATGTAACCGAGCTCCGATTAGTAAGCCAAGGTGTGACGCTAGATCGCATCGGGGATGAGTCCAAAGTATTTCAGTTTAAGTTCAAATGAGAAGTGCCTCTCCTATATATTTTAGCTTTTATTAATAATGTTCAAGATCGAGTTAACAATACAATGGTTGTGTACACAACGTATAAAATAACAAGTTTTACGATATGCGTATCATGCGTAAAGCAGATAATAATTCGAAAATAGTTAACAAAGCTTCATCTGAATATAAGATACTTATATCCAATTTAAACCTTATTCATGGTTTATATTTAACTCTAAATGTTTCGGTCGTGATATCATCGTACATACAATATTTAAACATTGTTTTAAGTGTTAATTACAAAGTTTTACTTTTTCCTGTAATACAATTTGTCACTGGCAGTTCTGCACTCTTACAGTTATTTAATAAAAGCCTTATGGTAAAGGCTTTAAAAAAAGTTTAACAGTGGCCTTTATTTATACAAACTGTTTTTAACAAAAATAGACTAATGTATTATTTATAGATTAGTACGGTAATAATGATTAAATTCTTTTCTCGTCCCATTGAACTTGTGTTATGTATACGTTACTGTAACTAATAAAACATCTTTTTACAGACATGCATATGTATTAATATATTAAATGTATAATATTCAATAATTAATGTAACTCGTGGACGGAAAGGTTGAAATATTTCTTTTTATTTCGGGACGCAATCAATATAAAAGTGCGAAGCACCGTCCAACTTGCGTCAGTGAACGATTATCATCTTGAGAGATGGTCAAAACTATTAAAAAATATATCTCGACAAATTCTTGTTCTGTATCTTTTTATTTAATATTGCCAATGAATATACAACGCGGTTACCCATAATATATACAATATATTATATACAATATCAAAAGAGACAACAGTGTCTCGCGCCAGAAGAATGAATATTCGAGAGAAAGGGGGAGGGAGAGAGGGACAACGACATCGCGGGCCTGCGTAAAAAAACGCAGTAAAGTAAATACACATTCACCCTTCCATCCGATAATAATTAGAAATATTTTTAACTTTTTATTTGCCGGCTGAGAGCTTGATAAAGCCCAATTAACGATGATATTGTACCAAGTGCTCCAACGTGCCACGTTTTTAAACGGCCTCCCCAAAGTACTCCCGGGGGTAAATAGCTGATCGCATAAGAAATATCCAGCACAATGCGCGTGCATGTCAATAGCGCATTTTGCCGTTGCTCGTTAAGGCCTTTTAACATGGTTCTATATTCGAACAGAAAAAAACAAATATGTTAAGTTCTCACTTGTTCTATCTTTTGAGGTAGTATTACAAATTGTAAGAATATTTAAAACTGTAATAATACTTACTGCGTACTAGGATCGCTTCTTTCCAATTCTATTTTGTATTTTTGAAGCTTTTGTAATAGTCTCAACGATCTGAAATAATAATTGAATATTTTACGTCTTATTTTTTAAATGTGTTTGCAATAGGATATTAATCATTGTATAGGACGTTATTTTAACACAAAACATAATGCATTCCTCAATAGTTAGAGAAATATTTACAAGAATATAAAACATATATGAAAACAAACAGCGAATGCTTACTTTAGTAAGGACAGGTGTAGAGAAACTATCCAAAACCAAGTTGTGGCAAGATCCCATTTGTCATTATTGATCAACACTATATTATGTTGGCCAGCCCAAGCAATGTGCTCTATGGGAGAATAAATAATGTCTACTACATTTTGTATCACTTGGCTCCATCTAATCAACCAGTCAGGTTCCTATTATTAGATTACATATGAAATTTAAATGGCTCTAGAAAAATAAGGCAATACGTTATATAGTACTCTTCAGGTAGCTGGTCAGAAATTTCAGCGGTAACATTCCATCTTAATTACAAACTGTGATGTGCAATTAATTCGTGTTAAATTAATAGAAATACCTGCTTCCCCCATCCATATGTCATCACGCAGTGAAGCGTCGGAAGGTCATCTAGCAAGCGCAACATCACTCTGCACTCGCTCATCTGGCTTCCAAAGGTCTTGAGCTTCTTCTCGGTAGTCTTGGACGAAGTACATACAGTAAGTAACTTTGCGGCATAAGATAGAGTTCTGAACATCTTGTCTCTGCCGGAATACGTTTCCAGATAATCGCTCATGAGTGGTAGAGCCATTTTTGTTCTTTATTTATTCACAAATGAAAGAGTCAAAGTATCAAACAATTTGCAGCGTTGGTTGTCAGTTATTCAATTTGCTGCAACAAAAATTGCAAAACATATGCTATAATTAATCTAGTATATCTGTGCTAGAATAAAATTGAATATTCCTTTAATCTATTAAAGTAAATATTTGGGAAAAATTAGAAGTAAAGATATTAAAATCCTTAGTTCTGCCCAAATATAAAAGCATTTAAATAAAAGATTGTAATAAATCATTTTTAAGAAAAATATTTTTAGACAAAAACAATCGATTGTTAATAACGATAACTGTTATAATAGGTAACTTCGTAACAAGTACCGTAGAATTACAGGTGTATCAAAAGAATTACTTTAATTTTTGTATGACTTGTAAGAGTACCATGCGTGATTTTCTTGTTTTATTTGACAAAATAAGACCGTCCTATTTATAGACAAACAATTCTACGTACCTGACAAAGAGTCCTCTCTTTTTTTACGATCTGATTCTCGACGAAATGTGCGTAGTCACGCTCGGGCGTAGTTGAACTGTTAATTGAGCAATTACTTTTATTACGGCATATGTTACAGGGCATGCCGTTCGTGCAGTTTCTCTCTCGGATTGTTAGACGAGAGAAAGTCTCGGCGGTTTGCACAGATCGTCATCGGTCGGTCCGCATTCGAGATTTCGCGATTCGTCGTGAACCGGTTATCCCGCACACAAACGTATCGGTTATCTAAATTCTAAGCACGGAGAGAAGCCTGTCAAACCTGAGAGCGGCCATTTAATTTATTTTGAAGCGCCTCTATGTCCGCAAATGTGGACGCATTGAACCACGTAGCCAATATTTATGAATCCCGCCGTAGGTAATGTCCACGATTTTGTGATTCTCTTCCGTGTTATGTTCAGGATTTTTTTTGTTTTCTCTCTTCCAAAAAGAACTATAAGAACTTGTGAACATAATATGGAAGAGAGTCACAAAATATCTTGAGACTTGCGCGACGTAGATTCGACGCGCGGTACAAACTACCGATTTATGACTTCTTTAAGACTTTGTTTTAAAAGAGATGTCTTCAATATATCTTATTTAAGATCATTTTAGATATGTGTAATTTCAATAAATACTGTAGCATTATATATAGCAATATGTATATATGTATATAAACAGTAAAAGGATCAATTACGAATTGTTTGAGATAAATCGATATGACAATAATTTAACCTGATAAAGTATATAATATATGTAGAATGTATAGATTTACTTACCTTTTTAGTTTCGCTCCATTTTGAATTTCTGAAGATCACTTCCACGTGCGCGATTACTTTGTTTCCGCGGGAACGATTTGCATATGAATTTCAACGGAAACTTAAGATTCATTAAACTAGGAAGACATTGCGATTTGAGCTATTTAATGTTCGCTATCGAAAGCAAAAGAAAGAAGAAAATGGCACAAATAACAGTAACGTAAATGAGGCATCGGGTTATTTTTAACAAACTCATTTATTAAAGTACTAAAAAGGGTGGAAACGAACAAAATCGAAAAGTTGCACATATAAATATCAAGTAGTAAGAGTAGAAGAATAATATATTACGAACTATTAATATATATCGCGCGCGGGATGCGGCGGGGAGGGGCAAAGGAGACGGGGGTGGCGATTGTGCCTTTTGGCTCGCTGATTCTATACTCGAGACGTTGTAAAATATATACATATATATCTCTCTCTCTCTCTCGTTTCTCTGCGTTTTTTCTTTTTTTTTTTTTTTCTTGCGAGAGCATTCGTCGAGGAATCGAGGATGGGAGGTGAGAGCTCGAGCGGTTCGGAGCAATAAATCTTCGTTAAATCGGCAATAAATCTTCGTGGCTGTAATTACGAAATGACGACTTTACGATATTCGTCCATTTTGACCGCCCGCGACCTCGCGAACTCGCGAGTTATCTCTTGCTCCGAGCCCTACGCTCTCGATTGCACGCACGATTGCGAACCGAGAATCACATCTCTCGCCGGATTGGAACCGCGTTCGGGATCGGGCGAAAGCAACAGGACACCATGAAAGTATATCCATGAAAGAATTGATCTATTTTATAGCATTTCATTTCGAGAAAAGAAAAGAAAAGGTGACCCTTATAATTATAACAAACACGTCGTCAAATACGAAGTAGATCTTTTTTTTTTCTCTTTTCACACATTTTCGCCTATTCGCGGCGTCTGCCTATGGAGAGCCTGTGGAATTATTTAAATCCTCTCCGCCTCTACCGTTTTCCTTCTCCTTTCTTCTTTTGTTTTATCGTCGTTTTGAACATCATTTAGTCGTTATTTTTATTATACTTTCCCGATACTCTATACCCTTTCTCACTATCTCCCTTTCCTTTCGGTCAGTATTCTCTCTTTTCTTTCCCCTTATTTCCTCCCTCTCTCTCTCTCTCCTTTTTTCCTGCGATATATATTTATGTATATATATATTTTTTAAATATAAATATACACATATATATATACCTTTAGCGGGTTTGTCACGAAGAAATTTCGTCGCGCGTTTTTCTTTTCATACAAAACATAAAAATCATCGTCGTCGTCGTCATCGCGTCGTATATTCCAGAGAAAAAGTAACGCTACCGTCGCTTTTAAGAGATCTCAACGGATTCTCCTTCCCTGTGAAACACAGCACGAACAGACAGACAGACAGACAGACAGACAAACCGACAGGCAGACAGACAGACAAGGAGACAGATTAAGACAAGATTACACAGACAAACGGTGGACTACATTGTCGACAGTCGTGGCTTCTTCTTCTTCCTTTTCTCTCCTTTCTCCTTCTGTTTTTCATTTTCTCTACTTTCGCAAAATTTTGCACACGCACGTCATACGCAAATAACACCATTTCTCCTCTCACTTTCTCCCTTTCGCTTTTGCTCGTTATTTTTTTCTCGCACACTCGCAAATTCGCACACATACGATCACGCGCATACGTTTGCACAAAATTCGCATAATAAGCACACTCACACCGAAATCTCTCTCTCCTTTTTCGTTTCTTTCTTTCCTCTATGTTTCTTTTCGTCGTCGATGTAGCTCCTTTTCTCCGCTTTGAACACTTTTTTGGGGAGGTGGGTGTCAGACTCTGCCATTTTCTCTCTTTCCGCTAACGATTATTATACAAAATAATTAGAAAAATGTACAAAAATTCATAAAAATAGTAATAGTTACATAGTACAAGTTACTTTTGGGTAATTATAATAAATGTGTACGTGTGTGTCTATATGTGTGAGTGTACGTGTCATAAGTGTGACCGCGAGAAACGAGCATGAAAGTACGACTCTACTACTGATAAATCGTTCCAACGAGACGAGTCGGAACGCGTCGCCGCGAACGGTTTTCCGAAGAGGAAAATCTCTTTTTCTGCTCCCTTCGCGGAAAACTGTCCCGACGGGATATCGCGCGCGCGCCAATAATTAATAAATATCAATGTCGTTGCCTACATACGTATACATGCGTGCGCGGGACGTCCCGTTATCGCCGACTTATTCAGTTAATGACAGGATTGACAGGTGCCTCACCCTTTAAAAATCAAATTTCTAACAACACGACAATAATATTCGTCTAACTGGCCACATTTATGTTGACGTAGCGTTAACGGGTGAGGCTGAAAACATTAACGCTAGCGATAACGATCTCATTTCGAGAAATAAAGAATAATTTTCAAGTTTCGAGCTTTCCTTTTGGAAGCTGGCCGCGTACCCGCGATATTTCGAAGCTCCGCGAGAACTCGCCTGATCCGCCTTTCCGAAAGAATCTGTCATTAACGAGGCTTCCCGTGTTAACGGCCCGTCCCGCGTCAACGCACTTGACAACTAGTGTTCTCTCTTCCGTTCGTCCGTTATTCGCGTCGCGTTTCCTTTCTAGTCGCTCTCGCACACACTCTCCCTCTCACGCGTGCTGCCTCTCGTCGTAGGTCTATACATTTATATATGTACATACACATTTATAATATACTATGTCAGCGCAAAGACGATTTCCTGCATCCCGCTACATCCGCACCGTGTCACGTGCGGCAGCTGCAGTTAAGGAAGAGCAGAAAAGAACTTGAAAATTCGAACTCTGGGATATAATCGTTTACGCATTATATAATATATATCCGATCGGTAAAAGTACGCATATATAATTTTCAAAAATTAATAAAGATCTAACGGCATACTCTCTCGCGGCGAGCTGCCGCGAGAGAAAAATCGACGGGGCAACCGACTCGATACCCTCGCGATCCTCGGTCTCGCGAGCAATTACGCTAAAATCCTCGGTTAAAAATATTCACCCTTGATTGCAGCAGGAAAAACTTATCCTACGCGAAACCGCACGCATCACGGCCCCCCCCTCTCGCATATATGCCCGATATACCTTAACGTTATTAATGCCACAATATATATTCACCGCGCGACTCCAGATCAACGGGCTCGCGTTCGCAGGGAGTCCTCGCCCGTTTAGCGCGAGATATATACGCTTCGGATTTTATTTATCTAGAAAAAAAAGAAGAGGAGAGACAAACGATGAAAGTTGCAGATACGCGTACGTGAGCCGCGAGACAGATCGCGTTTATTGTTAGCGCTAAAACGTGCGTGGACTCGGATCGGTGGAGTTCATCGTCGGCTGTCGCCACAAACGGTGCATGATCGTCAGTGTGGAGCCGTTATCGCGACCCCTCATTAAAAACGCGCGTTCGTTAAATACGCACGCTTGAAAGCGCCGGAGAAGAATTCCGGGCGTTCGAATATCGGTCCCCGATTATCCTCGTTCGTCGTTTGATTGACAGCGGAGGAATTTTCGGAGTCAATATCGCGTCTCGCGTACGGCGAACGCTCGAGCTGCCGGAAAAGAAAAAGATCGGTTTAGTCTCGGTGGCGATTCTCATCCTAGATCGACTTGAGCGTGTTCGCCGTACGGCGAGAAGCCCCCGTCGCGGGGGTGGACCGTCGCAGCGACTCCACATCCTTCGCACGGAGCCGCGCACACGCATTTCTCGACATTTACGCACGAATTAAATCGCAGCGGCGAACACGTGCACACACGTACGCATTACACAGCATCACGCGTGTTACTTTCGCACCTATCCCGGGGACGTACCTCCGTATATTCTACGCTCTAATGAGTCTAATAGACGCTCGCGCCCCTTCGGGGATACCTTTCTCACCCCCTTTCTCTCGCATACACGTACGCGCGAAAACGCATCCAGTCATACGTCACACACACACACACACACACACAAACGTCCCTCGCTCTCTCTCTCTCTCGGCTAAATATATTTATAACAATATTCTACGACCAAAAAATAAACTCTATTATGTGTTACGCGCTAATTAAGCTACGATTATCGATCGATCACGGTTATGTTTTACATTTACGAAGGTTCCGTCGACTCCGGATAGAGATAACATTGTATATTGCGTGGGTTCCTCGGTTCGTTGGCCTGGTGCGGTGGCTCTCGTAGGATACTTTCCTCTCTCCTTTTCTCATCTTTTTTTTTTTTTATTCGTTTTCTATTTTCATTTCCTATCGGCTTCCTCTGAACGAGACTCGGGCGACCGTTTTCGAAGGGAAGGAAGAAGAGCGAGGAGTCGCTATCGAAGCGACACGTGAGACTCGTCTCCTTCGCCTTTCGTGATCCGAACGTGTGTATAAAAAAAAAAAAAAATCGGTAAAGGACGCCCATCGCTCGAGAATGCAACCTGACCCCCTCGGCTCTTACAAGATTGCATTCTCCCTCTTCTCATTCTCTCCTTCCGCGCCAACGACCAGTCTCAGCGAAAGCTCGCCGTTAAAAAGTTAACGGATAAATTGAGCATAGTCGACAGGAGCGATCGGAGAATGCGATCGACAATGTGGTTGAGGATTGATGAACGCGACGAATCTCGTCCGACGATCGACGACGACGCGGTGGGCGCATCGCGTAATCGAACGGCGAGCGATCACACGCCGGTGATCTCGCGCGAATTGCACGATCCCTCCGGTCGAAGGGTAAATGCGAACAGACGGTCGTCTTCCCCTCCCTCCCTTTCTACGAGTAAATAATACTGCGCTACTGGTTTCTCACAGTGACGGGAGCTCGAAAATTACATAGCCGCACGACACACGATGCATCTATCTCCATATCACGAGCTCTCGGTATAACGTACGGTTCGCAAATAAAAATTTACATTATAAAATATTTTTATAAAATATAACCGTTAATTTTTTTTTTTACAGTATACACATTCCGCGTTTATGTATTAAATTAATAAGGTATTTATTAATTAAAAAAATAGATATCATTATAAAATATATAATTGTTAATTTGTAGTATTCCGTTTATATATTAAATCACTAAAAACTGTCTTATATATTAAATTACTAAAAAAAAATCACTAAAAAAATACTTGTTAATTAAAAAAATAAGGACAATGGTTCGCGCGTCGACATGCAAGGATGAACGACCAGATGGCGACGGGCAGATTAAAAAATTTCTCAAATTATTTATTATTGTACAATATTGCGTGTTGATTTTGGGGTATTTTTTTTATTATAAATTAATAAAGAGATGTACTGGTCAATAAGAAAAATAGATACTCGTTTAGTGATCGACACAATTATAAAAGATAACAGTTTCGACTGTATGTGTGACGACACATGTGCAGAGATTGAAAAATAAAATGCAAAAAATAATTTATTTTCTCCACGCACGCGACCATATAATCCATCGAGCCTACGGGTTATCCATAATATGTTTCAGTCGACGATGAGTTTTGCTACAGTTTTAATTACAAGACATGCGACAGTGTAAAATGCTAAAAGGTGGAGCTCTTAAAAAGGATGTATCAGCGATATATTTTTTTTCGTTTCGTACGCGAGAGAAACATAGTAGTCCCCTAATATTTTAAGTCGCTACATTCGATCGCGCGCGATCAACGCGTTTTACAATCCGCGTTCCGAGGTCGCGCATTTTCGGTGGCTGGTTTCACGAGACGAGAACACGCAAATCGCGAACGTGAACACAGAAACAGAGAACACGAAGAACCGAAATTGTATCGCTTCGTATATAGAAAAATGAGATCCGGAAGATTTAGCGCGTTCGCCACGATCGAAGCTATAGAAGATCCGCTAACTAAACACGATAATTATCCTTGTCCCATCCATTATTCTCTCGAGTTAGATATCCGTGACATGCGCTAATATGTGTGCAACTACTAATTGAGAATCGCTTCTCGCACTCACTCGTTCCCGCTGCACGCGTTCTCTCTCTCTCTCTCTCTCTCTCTCTTTCTCTCCTCAGTCTCGCTATCCCGCACTCTCTCCTTCTCACGAGCGAATGCACTCACGCCACTCAGGCACGCTTGTGAAAATTTCCTTATTCTGCCAGACGTACGCTCGTTTTCCGAAAAATCCGCGAATATATCGAACATCAACATGTGCTACTATAACATCTTAAGTCGATTGACATATTTTAGAAAAAGGTAAAAAATCATCGTCCTAGATTAAACGCGTTTATCACCCCTCACGATTCGGCTCACGCGGCCTCGCATTCGATTCGATACCCACGTATCCACGCGCACCCCATTCATCGTCCTTCCGTCACGTCCGGTTCCTCCCCCCGGATTCTTTCTACGCCCCCCTGTCGTTTTCCGCATTCCCCCCTTTCTCCCCCGAAATGCAGCGTCGAGAAATCGCGCGAGCGTTCTCTCGCAAAAGACGCACGACCGGTCGTATAAAAAAATATCTAATGCACGGAAAAGGCTGCTTCGTTTGTTCCCCTCGATCCGCACATATCCCATCCCTCCCCGCCCTCTTCCTCTCGTCGCGTCGCTCGAGAAATGTCGACGAGCTGAAAGGTGTCAGAGCGGCACGAAACAGCGGCACGATTTCTACGCGAATCGAGCTTTTGCGAAAAAGAGCCGAACGATAATCAAAGCATCGTTAATCGATTCCCGATTGATCACCAAAAGTCCGATTCCACGGGAATCTAGGATAATGTACTCAGAAATGTTTCGTAAATGTGATGCGAGCGGAATTCGCTCTTTCCCATCACACTGGATGCGATTCTCGCGACGCGAAATTATGATATTTTCTAACTGTTGAGAACAACAGCTCGATTTCCGAGCTTCGAAAATGCGCCCGCTGGCTAATATACGCGTGTCCTTCTTCTCGTCTGACGTACCTACACCCCAGACTTTCGTTACTCTCGGAGAGCAGTTACCCTCTCGCTTCGCGAACGTCCGGACGCCGTAAATATATTTAAAAAAAACACGTCCCGATCTCTCTTAAACATCCGTCGAGGGATGTCTCGAGATTTCCGTGCCGTTCGAGTCTCGAATGTATACGCCGAACCGTTTTGGATTACGTCTGTCGCGTTTCACAGCCGTAAGTATATCGCGCGTCGTTCGTCAAACGAGCGATCCGTCGATCCCGCAATGTTAACTCGGTAACGATCCAACGAGGATCGCCGTCGTTTTCTCGCGGCACAATCAGTCCCGATCGATCAATGACTATACAACGGCGAAATTGATGCCCCTTCTCGACGACACGTAATCGTCGTTTTGAACGAAACCTGTCCTCGTCTGTCCGAGCCATCCCGTCCGCAAGAATGCGTGTGTCTGTGATCTCATTATTCTTAATCGTAATTATAATAATAATTATTGTTATTATTATTATTAGAGTCCCTCGCGATTGTAGCGTCAAAGGAACGCCCTACGTTCATGAGCTAATTGTAAGGATCCATCAATCGACCCGACGAATCTCGCGATCGTCTCGGCGGTCGTAAAAAATTCGACTACTATATATGTTTTTTTTTTTTCCCCCCCCTCTCTTTTAAGACTCGTGTGTCTCGTGATGGACGCGCGCGTCGAGTGTATCGCGTGTTTAATACAAAAGTTCTCTTCGTTCTAAGCATATATAGAATACACATTACAATATAAAGAGATTATTTAGAAAAAACAACTGGTACAAAAAAAGGACTGGTTGGAGCAAATTGGCTAGCAACGATCGCGCGCCACGCGTATCTCTTCATCCTTTCTTTTTTTTTTTTTTTCTCTTAAATTTATTCATCCGCGGGGCTTCGTCCCGCTTCTTTTTCCGCTGCAGGACCGCGGGCGCGCTCTCGTGTGATTTATCGTTTAGTATCCCTATATCGAATATCGACACGCTACACGCTAGCTGCTAAGAACAATCAATAAATCGGCATCTCGCGCGCACACACACATTTCTCCTATCTACTGTCTCTCTCTCTCTCTCTCTTTCTCTTTCGAACCCCTTTCATCCCGTCGCATTCATCCCCCGCGCGTCACCCTACTTCACTCCCCCTTCCTCGTCTCGTGTTCTAACACGCGTAATCACAAAGTTTCTAAACTCCCCCTGAAAATGTTACATATATTTAAAAAAAAAAAAAAGAGAAAGAAGAAAAAGAAAGGAAAGGAACAACTTGCTACGTTAGTCGTCGTCATGTCACTCAAATGTATACCGTGACACGTGAGGGTGCCGTGCGCTCGTGTGTTATATGTATGCGCACGTGTTTCGTGAATGTGTCGGGAATGTGTCTGTGATGTGTAATACGCGCGAATATATATATAAATTTCGCCGCCGTGTGTATCGTACATGCGTTTCGATCGTTCGACGATAAAGGCGATTTTTATCTCGCTGAACTGAAGTCCGAGATTGGCCTGAAATCGCGCCTGGAAAACACGCGCGCGGCGGCCTACGCCCCCCTAAAAGATATAATCATTTTTTCATTCGCTATATCCGCAGGATCATCGTCCCTCCGACGTGATCACGTCGCGGTAATTTCGCTATCTCCATCGAATCTCGTCGACATTGGAGGATACGGGCCCTCCTCATCGAGAGCCGAGGTTTAAAATCTTAAATGCTTTTCTTTTTTTTTTCTTTTTTGAGAAAATATCGCGTCTATTCTTCCTAAAGATTTAAAATATCTCGTGAAAAACGTAACTAATAGTTAGCTTATTTTCTCCTCACAAACATTTAATTTTTCTTAAATTTTGAAACGCTATTTTATATGTTAAATGCTCTGAGAAAATATCGCCTCTTCATTTCTTCCTAAAGATTTGAGATATATCTCCGTGAAAAAACGTTCAACTAATTGCAAGAGTTTATTTTCTTGGATATTTAACCTTTAGTTCTCGCGTAACTTCCTCTTTTCGGGAATATCCGTTTAGACATGCTTCTCATCCTCAAGAAACATGTAAAAATCAGGGGACGAGATTGAGCACGCAAAATGCGAGAAAGAGTTCCAGCGAAGAGACTCTATTACAGAAAATTGCTCGACGAAGAAAAAAAAACGATACGTAAAGATACGCGTATCGCGGCAATTTCTCTAGAAAATTTGTAATATAGCGAATTTCTGTAATGTTCACAAATTAAAGTTATCAGGGAAGGATGTAGAACAATATTTGTTTTCGAGCAAGTTTGTTTTTTTAATGGAAACTAGAAGAGCGAGTAATTTGCCTGCTTGATTCTCACTTCCTCGCGTTGAATCAACTTATCCGAAATATGCGGGAGAAATCGAAAGAAGATACATTATAGCCAGATTACCCAGAGGTGGGCAAAACGTGGGCACGCATACCGTGTTACGCGCGCGGAAGATTAATAGACATTTTATTAGCGAGCCTGACGGCTCATGCACGGCCGAGAAAAAACACATACACACGCATGCTTTCTTTTTCTCTCTCTTTTCTTCCGAAAATTAATCTATTTGCTGCGGGCCTTAAGACGTGGTGATAACTTGGTACATAATTCAGTATGCAACTCGGTACGTAAAAGTTACACCTCCGATTTCTTTCGTATAATGCATATATGTATATATAATTTATATATTACAAGATCATAGAAATTCGTATTCACAATTACACGCTTAGGACAATATCTATATATATATATAATATCTTAAATATATATATTAAAGATTAGTAACAATAAGCCGATTCTACAAATACTTGACGAAATACACGGTGGCGAAACGCTCGCTCTCCCTCTTCTCGACGCGGCAATTCTATATATATATTATTATATTAAAAAAAGAAAACCGCCCACGTCGCGGAGTCTCATTATTTTTCCTAGTTAATGCAGGTACAGGATTCGCTAATCGAGGTTTCGTAGAAATTCGAGATAGTATTTAAAAAACACGCTACTTTCGCACCTAAGAGGGACTATCTGCAATTTTTTTACTTTTTCCTCGTGGTAATTCGACTATTCGGGCTCGCGCGCCCGATTAATTCAATTCTCACCTTTTCCATCCGTGTGCGTGTACATGTGTGTGCTGTGTGTAGTACATGCATGTGTATGTATGTGTGTGTGTGTGTGTATACTACAGGTAAGAGAGAGGACTATATCATCTAGAAAGGGACAGCGAATCGCTAATATACGGGGATGGGATGCGTGAGGGGAGGCTGTCAGACGGTCTTGTCTTCACTTCCGCCCTAATATCCCCCAGTCCCGAGAAACAATCCCGACCGATCTTCTTCAATTTCTCTCTTTCCGAACGCACGCTCTCGACTCTCTCTTTCTCTCGTTTTGCTCGCCTCTGGGGACACTGGACGCTCATCAATTTCGCTTTCCGCTTCCCTTCCCGCGCCCATGCCTAATGTCGGGCCACATCCACTTCCGGTGGATCGCCCTCGAGAAAAGGAAAAAAAAAAAAAAAGAAGAGAAAAAACCCAGGGGGGGGGACGTGTCGTACCCTTCTCGCATGTGCAATGTGGTGCACTTCGGCTCCTCCCCTCGTCTCGTCTCCGTTTAACACAATTCATTGCACTGCGCCCAGCTGCTTGCTTATTAGCGTACTCTTATCGCGTTATCTTCACGCTCTAAGATTTGCCATTTAATATTTAAGCTTACCACTTGCTCGCTCATGCACACACACATGCGCACACACAAAACACTCTCTCTCTTTCTTTCTCTCATATATATTTTTTACGCACATCTACATATTTTAATTCGAATTATACTAACAATAAGCGCGGGCGCGCGGGGGCGAACGGCTAAGCCGCAAACACAAAGGCGGCCTTCCGCCTCGCACTCAATATGTACTACAATCGACTAATGCGAAAAGAAAGAAGAACAAGAAGAAATTTTATTCGCTATCAAGATCCAAAAGACGCGTGAAGAATATCCAAGAGCCGTCCGAGATGCTTTGGCTCCACATGCCATGCCGTCCTTTAGAGAATCTCAAAGAGTACAGATGCAACAAGAGATCGAGAATTTACGACATATCCGCTTTTGCAGCATGAAACTGTGTCAAAGACAGATCTTACGAATCCATGAATGAATGTGAACCTAATTTTCTCGACCGTACGTGTTGTCTCTCGGCGTGATCCTACCAAAATATCGTTAAGGATAATTAGAATACCTTCCGTTTGTTTCAGCTAGGTCCATGTCGCGCGATCGATGATCGCGCGTTATTTACCACTTGCCGGATAAATCACGAGATCTCGCGCTTCAAGATTTCGTCACAACGAAATAAAAACCGGCCGATCGGCCGACGTGACGGAATCGAGATGGGAATCTCGATGAGGTCCCGAGAATGCCAGCGAAATTCTCTTGTCGCGGTTTTTCGATCAGCCCTCGAATCCGTTGACTTTTCTCCCATCTTGAGTTGCGCGTCTATGTGTCAGAATGTGTACATGTGTGTTGTGTGTGTATGTTATTCCGATTGTTTCTTTGGTACGTAGAAATGTCTAAAATAATGACTCTATCGTAATAACAATAGTGGCGATGATAATATGATAATAGATAGCGGTAATAATAGATACGAATAATCTTAATCGTAGTGATAGATCGCAGTAAATCGTACAGCAGTATCGTTGCGGAATATCTCGAACAGTGAAAAAATAAAAAAATCCGGTCATCGTCGTCGTGGCGATGCGTTTTCTCTCCCGTCGACGACGATTCCATAAAACGACGTAAATTCGACGTAAAATAGGAAAGAAACGGCGCCTCTCGACGTGTCGGAGGCGGGTAGAAAATGAAAAGATAACTACGCCCGCGAAAACAGAAATCTCGTTGAACCGGTCTTACGCGGTTTTGCGCGCGCTCGAGTGGAAGCGCCGACGGGCGATACGTTTTATTATAAAATTTACAAAAATTCACTTTACATCGTCGCGACGTGTGCGCGACGCGACGGGGCCGTGTGAGTCGCCCGTCGCCTCCCACGTCGGCGCCGACCGATTATGTGATGCTTTTTGTGTATGCGTGTTTTACATGATATGCGAAGATTTCAGTATAACAGCGATCTCTAAATCCACCTTTTCGAGAATCCGGGATAATTAATTTAAATTTCATATCGAGATCAATCTCTCGTCAAATTCTAAAAAGGCGAGACGAACGCTTATTATACATCGAACCACACACGCGCATACGTGTATGAAGTAATTAAGATTCTGCAATGACCTCCCGATAATATATTATAATCAGTGGCCATCGTAAAATGAATGATTCTGCGATATATGGCTGTCGGCATTTATAAAGTAGATTTTATAAAAAGCTATTGATCTCTTTACGCTTATCACTTAGAAACAATTCTGTTATACTATTTCTTTTTGGACTTAATCATACATGTATACGTGTGTGTGCACGCGTGTGTTTGTGTGCGTGTGTATGTATGTAAAAAGAAAGAACAAAGAGTAAGATGATCTGTGTGATGATCGCTCTCTTATTTACAAAACACTATAAGATTTATCTATATAGCATCGTAAAATATAAGAATAATAACTTTATTTAAAAAAATAAAAATTAATTAATTAAATCGTACTCGGAAAACGGTACATCAGAGGATGAGCAGGAGGTGTACGCGGTTCTGCGGTTCTCTCTCTCTCTCTCTCGCATGATAATTCGCGCGACATTAGGAATCCTACTTACGTAACGCACACATATCTCTCGCTTCTCCTTCTTTCGCTTTCCTTCTCCCGCGCGCGCGCGAGATTTCGATCTCACGATTACCGGTCCTCTCGCCTCGAGATTCCCTCTCTCTCGCACAAAGAAAAGCTCGCGAGAAGACGCATCTCGAGGGAGGCCCTCTTACGCGAGGAATCTTGCCAATATTTAATTATTTTTTTTTTTTATGTACAAATTGTGAAGTCTTTTTCTTCGTGATTAATTTTCAAAATTAGACGGCACGAGTCCTCGCGTTAAGTATCATTTCGACAGGAAACTCACACATTTTCCGCTGTTCGCTCTCTATCTCTCTTTCTCTTTCGTCGATTCTTAGATCGCACGATCATCGTATCGACGATGAGGGAAATAAATCATCTTTCTTCCTCGGGCACTTATCTCGCTAGATCATTCCTATCTCTCGCGCCCTTCTCTCTCTCTTTTTCTCGCACGCACCCCCCTCGCTCCCATGCAAACACGCATGCAAACACGCATACAAACAAGCACTCGCGCATGCAGATACGCAGAAATGTCCTACAAACACGCATTCGCGCAACTTCTCTGAACTAAGATATTTAGACAAGAATATAACAGCGGTATAAAAAACTTTTCAACACTGAAAAATACAAATCTATCGTAAATGACTACCATTGTTACTCGTTCCTTTTCACGTTTTTTTTTTTTTTAAACCAGTACGTTTTCCTTTCTTTCTCTCTCTTTCGCTCTTTCTCTCCTCCCCTCTCTCTTTCTCTCTCGTCTTACGCTTGTCTTTAATTATACGCGCATTACCCGAACGACAGTAGGTCCGCTTGAGCATGAACGAACCGATATTTGTCTAATCGCCTTTCTTTCGCAACTCCACATGTGCGCCACGTGTCTGGATAATTAATCGCGTGTACTTTTCCCTTTTCCTAATCCTCTTTATATCCTCACGCGGCTTATCTCCGTCTCTTCTCTCGCTTTATACTGTCGTGTCGTGCAATATTTACCTAATTCCAATTGCATCCCGTTTATTTTTCCTTTTTTTTCTTCAAAGTCTGTCACAATATATTAGATATTTTAATCGTTATTATCAATTATATATTAGTACTTTATATATATAATATATATCTATATAATTGTCATTATATTATTATATATTATGCTTTATCACACATATTACAAAGGAGGTGAAGAATCACACCTAACATATTATTATTATTTTGTTGTTATTTTTTTTTGTTATTGGCGTACCTCAAACGTTAACTCCGTACTGCGGATGTAGTTTTGCGATTACTTCGTTTCACTATTCATTGCGCGCCACGCTTACAGAGACGTTTGATAGTGTCTGTGTTGTGTATACGTGTGTGGATGTGTGCATGCCGTATGTGCATATACATGCGTTTTCGCGGCTTTATATATTATTCTTTCTTTCTTTTCAACTCGCCTTCTTCCTCGCCGTGCACGATCGAGATCCGAAAGCTCAAAATTGGAGTTCTTTCATTTCTTAGAATCTACGACGATCAGAATTCCAGTTCCAGGAGATCTGGGAAGTTGCTTTTGCAGCAGAAAGAAAGACGTTCGACGATAAAAAGTAACAAATAATTTTTCAATTCAGAAATCGTGAAATATAAAGCGCGTTGCAGTGCCTTCTCATAAATCTATCGTAAACTTCCTATACTGCCTGTATAAATCGTAATTCTTCAGTTATCCTATAATTTTCTAGTCGACGCGATTGTAATTAGCGAATCACAACACTTTTAAGAAAAGGCATGTGTTAAAAAAACTCTGAAATTGCTTAATAACCGAATAATAAAAAAAAAAATTAAAAAAATATATAACAGTCAAACACTAGCTATAGTGATATTCTCTGTTAAATATTATAAAATGTAACGATTTAATTCATTCAAACTCGGATAAAACATATTCTAACTAGCGAAATATCCGTCTCTGATATCGAGACACACATCGCGTGTAACTTTTACAAAAACGTACGTTATTTGTGGCAAGCAAAAGTGATTTGCGAACTGATGATTCTGCAAAGATGCACAATGTGCAGCAACTTCGCGACAACTAGAAGAGTCGGAGGGTGTCCCGGTCTCGCGACAGCACCTTCGTCCAGTTTCGACCGATCGTTATCCGATCAGCAGAGTGATATGTTCGCGTCGTGCGATCGTACGCACAGTACAGAATCTTCACGTTTCCGGCGCGTTCCGCGATACTCGCGCGTGATATCTCCTCGGGATCTCGCGATTATCAAACGTCCCCTCCCAACTACTTCATCCCGACGAGCTATCACGCGTCCGTCGCAAAAATGTGGGTCGCGCGGTTTTTCCCTCTCCGATTTCTTCTCTTCCCTTTCCAATCCAAACGTGTAAACGAAGTCGGAGGTACCGGGCGAGATTGGACGTGGTGCTCGCCAAAACAGGGATCGATCCAACTCAATCTGGCCGTAGTAGAGACGCGAATTGAAGGGTTTAACGCACGAAATACCTTGAGGTTTATTTTACGAAATGTTCTAAACTGTTTTGGCAATTTCAGAATGCTCAAAAATTGGCTACACGTTTGTGGCTGTATTTTCATGTACTTTCTTGTCTTTAGATACGGAAAGAAACACGGATTGTTCCCTCCAAGATTTACTCTTCTGCTGCATCAAACCCTTCAATTTCTAAAAAGTTTATTCAGTGATCTCTCGACGGCTCAGAATAAAAGATTCACGAGAATCGACGTCGTGAAACAAATCGCACGGCCAACGCGAGAACGATCGTTTTTTTGATGATTATGATGATCTCCCTTGTCGAAATTTCGGGAAGCTGATGATTAGGTCGGATTGCTATTTGTCAACGTCGTAAAAATTCGGGGCATATTGTCATCGTGATCGTAATATCGTTCTCGCGTCGGCCAGGGTGAGGCATCTCGGTCGATTTTCGAGAATCTAAACGGCGAGCCTGAACGCTTTTACACGGAATATACCTAACGCTTCTTTCCCCCTTCGTTGCGCCTTATAAATCGCTAGCACAAAAATAAGTGTTTCGCACAAAGAGGTACACGATGCCGGGTCGGGGGATGGGGGAATATCAATCGGGGGGGATGGGGAGATCGAAACCCGCGAAACGACCCGAGTCACACACAGTGAGATTGAACATTTAGCTAGACACCCATATCCAAAGAGACACGACTGTATCAGTTTCACGTTACGCGTTTGATAGGACGTGTTCGTGAAAGTCGAAAAAAATCGTGTACTCATAATTTCTTTACGGTTTCCTTGTGTACTTGTGTCGACATGAAAAAGATCGTATACTCGTATTTACGATTTTTGCTTTGGAGATTGTGTGTGTGTATGTGTGTGATTGGTATGACTTTGAGAGAAAATGTGTACTCGCAGCTAGGTTTTTGCGATTTTTAATTGTACACGCGTACTTATTGCATATTGCATGTGTATGTGTGTGTGTGTTGTTTGTTAGCCAGAATTAAACGTGTACTTTCGCGTATGCGCTCGCGCTCCCGAAACAGGTTCCGAAGTGACGTTCTGCGTGACGGGAACGACACGTTCTGTCCTCCTTTCTCTCACTCGCCTATCTTTTTTTTTTTCGCACGTTTTTATCCGTTTTTTGAACATTATAGAAAAATTTGTCTAGAAAAATCGGTCTCGGTCCTTGTCCAAGTACTCGCTCGCTCAAGTATTGGAACACGACGCTACTCTCTCTATATATATATATAATATATATTTATATATATAATATGTATATATCAATATATATTTTTAGTTATCAATTGATTTAGGTGAATTGGTACCTAGGTAAGTTTTGCTACACAATTATATCGATCGATTAGTGGAGCATGTACGTGTGTGTGTGTGTATGTACGTGTGTATAATGAGTATATGCGAGTATGTGGCCGCGCACGAGCGCCTGTTAGACGACCGTGCCCCATGCTCGCGAAGTGTGTGGTTTGAGAAAAATTTTCGCCTAATATATGAGCCGGCCTCGCGCGCACACACGCGTGACTTCCGCACGCGCACGGCCGCGCGCGCGAGTATGCCGGCGTTTTAATTTATATTAATATACATATATATATATAAATTTGCCCGCGATAACAACACGGATATGCCCGATCGCGGCTCGCATTTTAATTTATTTACCGCCCGCGTGTGCCACGGATTATGCCACTTTCTCTCTCTCTCTCTCTCTCTTGCTCTCTCATTCTCTCTTTCGCTTGATTTACAAGAACGGTGACTCGTATGTAAAATTGCACTAACTAATGCTTGCACCCCTCTCGCCTATCTCTCGTTGTGTGTCCCACCCCCTCTTTCTCGCGCCACCCCTCTAACTAAATTTCACTCATTCTCGTGTGGTCTCCGTTTTTCTCTCCCGCCGCGACGATCCTTTCCTCTCGATCGAAACGGTTCCGGGCTTCCGTTAAATGTGTAAGAAAAAACCGATCGTGTCTATTTAGAATATCGCAAGAGATAGCAATGGATAGAAATTCAATGTACTCGCTCTACTAACTAATATACGTGTATAATTATATACTAGTGTTTGCCCGCCTCCTTCCCCGCCCCGAAAACCTTTGGTCGCGCAGGCGGCGACTCGAGGTCCATTCTACATCCCCGGTTCTTATTCGTCTCCTATACTTTATCTAAAATTTCGCCCGCGTTTTGATCAGATTCGGATCCAATCGTGCTTCAACCCTTAAAATCGAGAGCGCGCGCGAGTCAAAGAGGGCCGGCGACGAGAAGGTTCTTCTTCCCCCGTTCTATCATATTGGATTTATTAATATTTCCCCCCCCCCCCCCCCCCTTCACCACCACACGCGACTCTCGTCCGCATCGAACGCACGCGTGTCCTCGCGGGCCGAACGGTGTGTCTCAGACGAAGGGACGGAGGGTCGTCGTTGAACGCGGCCGCCTCTCTTTACTGCGTCTTCCGTAACCACAGCACCCGCCTAATAATAACGCATTCCCCTCCCGTGCGGTGCTCTAATAAACGCCGCCTATCATCTCTACACGCGGCGAGACAAGATATATCATATATATGTATATATATATATGTACAAAAAGGAGTACCAAAAAAATAAATATATATGTGTATATATAGACGTGTGTGTGAGGATTATTTCTTTTTGTCTCTTCCCTCGTTAGATCCGTACGCAAATACGTGTATCGCGAATCGTCGGTCGCGTAATCGCAAATCGCCCGTGTGCTCTTGTGTGTTTGTGTGTATGTTTGTCTGTGTCGCGGATTGTACAAAATCCGATACGCGTGCAGAAGAAGAGTATCGCGAAAGAGACTCGTCATGCGAGGTTTAAACTACGTCTTCCGATTGCTGCTGCTGCTGCTGCTGCTACGTACAGAATGTGACTTTTTTTGTCATCTACGAAGCGGAACACACAACGTTGCATACTAATTCCGAGCACGACGCTTCCCAGCCCCACGACCTCTCGGCCGTTTCGCGAAGGAACGACCCGGCTATTGTCGGAAGTATTGTGAAGAGACACGCCTTTTTTGCATAACAAAAGGGTCACCGGGAGGTGACGAACGTCCGGTATTAGCGCTAAGCCCGCTTCCTCAACTACTGGGTTAGTTATCAAAAGTATCCTATGTTAATGTACCGAGGGATATTCTCGAGTGAGAGACGAATGACGGTACGGGAAGTTGCTTCCGGTAAAACACGTCGAAAAGTCATCGATTAAACCTCGCCGGGATCGCCGCCGGATCCGCTGAAAGGGCGAGCGGTAGGAAGCGTCACGCTTAAAATTTACGGAGGTCCTGCGATCTGCCAACCAAGACTTGTCTCTATACTGAACCCTTCGAGAATAGAAATCCTGCGCGTCTCGACGAAAAGTGAGCTCTTTTCTCTTCTCCCTATCTCTTTTCCTTTTTATTTCCCTTTTATTTGAACTACGGCGATTGCGTTTGATTATATACACCCAGCGAAGAAGACCATTTCGTTTTGAAGGGAATAAGAAAAACGTGCACACTCGCGGTCGCGATTATTAAACGCCAGTTAATCAATTAATTGGTTAGAGGAGAGGGATCGGTATGTATGTACAGGAGCGGACAACATGCGGCATTCTCTATATGTATATATATATAATTGTACGAATCTCTATAATAGTGTTCCGCGGCGAAACGCGACCCCCTCAAGACCCGCGCCGCACAACTCTTGCAAATCATCTATCGGACGTATGAAGAGAGTAATTAGATACGATCATTCTATTTATAACGATGCTTCGGTATTCCGCGAGTCACGGTTTCTATCGCTACTTTGGTTTCGAGAAACGACACTCCCCTACCCCTTGCGTCCCGCTTCGCACGCGCGTCTAGTTTTTTCTTACCCCCGCGAGTTTTTTCTTCCGCCGCCAGTTTCGCGAAGAAGAGGCACGTTCAGACACGGATGTTCGCACAGATGTTCCGCGCTTATTATCGAACGTTTTCGAGGAGGAAAATCGCGCGCACGTCGCGTTTCAAAAATACGCCGACTACGGAGAGGGTGACCGTTTATATTGCACATAGTACTATAGTCGGGGCGTAAAATTCATGAGCGACAGCGGCAACCCTCGACCCTCGCGTTCCCCGCGAACGAGTAGCGGACTCCCTTCCCCCTTCGTGGGCAGACGATACGCGCGGCTCGGTTTCCCGACCCCTTCGTTTTCCGCGCGAAGGCTCACTCGCGCCCGATTTTTTGGAAAAAAACGGACAACCTGGAGCACACCGCCACGATGCCGTATACAGCCGTTAGCTCGTTCGCGCTTGAAGAATTGAACCACCGCGGTTTCCGTTTACCCCTCCTTCCGTCGCCCGGATGACACCTCTTCTCGCTAAACTCTCGGTTTCCCCATTTATGTTTCTTCCTCGTTCGTAATTCTCTTTACGTTATTTCCTTCTCACTTGAATAAGTTAATTAGTAAAAAATCATTATTTTCAAGTGCCCTACGAGCGCGCGCGCGGTCGCGTTATTCGCGTGAAAAACGCATTACGCAACGCATCTATGTAACGTATCTTTAATAAGTTCTTAATAACTAGGAAACCGTGTATGTGTGTACGTTTTATGTGTGTGTGTGTGTCGTGTGTTCTGCGTTTGTGATACAGAGAATTACCTACACAGCGGGTTGAAGCGTGGCTTTTTTGTTCATTATTGATTAACATCCAATGCGAAACGATTCGTCTCTATCCTCTCCCTATCACTCTCGTTCGGGTTTCCCACCGGCCCTCATCACCTACGTGTCTTTTCCGACCTCGCTGCTCCCAACTGTCACCCCCTCATTTTTCCTATCTCTTCCTCTTACTCACATTCTCTTCCAATTCCCATTCGCTCATTCTGGCAACACACTCTCGCGTCGGATCAGGTACTCGCGTTTCTTTACGAACATTCGTCGCGCGGGAATCACTACTTTGCTCGGAGCGCGGGTTTTCGTCCGGCTTTCGTACAAACGGACGACGTCGGCGGGAAAATACGAGCCCCGTTTGTCGAGAAGTCGCTTCGCCCGCTTCACGTCCACCCGTGTCGCGCATCGCAAAATCAAAATCCCGCTCGACCGGGGTGGACGGCACGGGGTAGGAACTTCCTCGTTCTCTCGGCACGCGGCAGTCGAACTCGGAAGGGGCGATCCGCGGCGGATCGAGACGCAAGCGCGAGGCGGATCCGGTAAACACTCGAGGAGAATCGGTGTCGGCAAATGGCGCGGGGGTACGTAACGCGAGGGCGGCGGCGGCGGCGGCGGCAACGGCGGCAGCAGCCCCTCCCTCGTTTGCTCGGCTCCTCGAGACTCGCGGTAACTAACAATACTCGATCTTTCGGACAGAACCGGTGCATTTTACAGCGCAGACAGATAGGATTATACGTGTACGAGTAATCGATATACTGAGAATCCGTGTCCGTTTTCTCTTTTGAAATCCTGTGTCTCGGCATGTGTCTTTCTTCGTTTTCTTCTTCTTCCGGCTTTCGACGATATCGGCTCGGCGTGGATCCGATCGTCCCCTCCTCTTTTACTATCTTCTGGCGCCTTCGTCGGGCGCGAGATCTGTTTCCGGTTTTCGGCAAAGTCATCTAGATCGGCACAGACGATTTTGGCCCGACGATGATACCGGCGGCCGTTAGCAAGTCGTTACGGATGCGAGGTCGAAGATCGGAACGACGCCGAGAGCCTACATCGAATTGCGGGCAATAGCGGCTGGTTTCTTCTTCCAGTATAACCGGTACAACTTGAAGTAGTAGCAGTGGAGTAGTAGTAGTAGTAATAATTTGTAGTAGAATAGTAGTTGTGGTAGTAGTAGTAATAGTAATAATAGTGGTAATAGAGTAGAGTAGTGGTAGTACGTAACGATCGAGTGGTGGTGGTAGTAGTAGTAATAGCAGTTTTGAGGCTGTGTTCTTGTTGTAGATAAGTAAGTAAGTAATATGGGGGGCAGAGGGAAGTGAGGGTTGGTTGGGGCACGTGAGGGGAGGGTGGGGGAATATTGATAGAGGTGGTAGTTAATTAGCTAGGGCTGCGAGATAATTAGGGACAACGCAGCTGGGGTTAACACCAGCGGAAAGGCACGGCCCGAGGCCGATCCGCGCCCTCCTTCACCAGCGGCTTGTGGAACTCCCGACCTGGCCGGGAGTGGATAGTTGCCCAGCAGTGCTCGCAGTAGTACTGAAAATACACAGTATTATAATTCGGATTTCAATATTAAGTTTGTCAAAAAATTTAATCTTCTCTTTTATACAAGAGAAAAGACAAATTGGATTGGTAATTAACGCAATAAAATAATTAAAGGCACAACAGAGTATTCAATCTAGTTTTCCATCTAGTCTATTAATAAAAGATACGAATACGATTTTAGTTTTGAGTCGCACAGGTGAAATTTTTGGATCAAATCCCAGAAATCGTAAGATCTAATTTTAATGGAGTTGTTCGTTGCCATGACATTCGCGTTGGAACCTCAAATCCTTGGCTTCAAATTAATTGAGAGTAAAAGCCCCTTTTACTTTACAGTTTCCTTTACCATTTAATAATAAAGATTAATAGTAAGATTAATAATAAAAAGACGAGACATATACCTGTAGGCAGGTGACGTTGGCGCAGAAGAATGGTGCAAACTTGCCTCCGCAACGCTGGCCTTGACATTCGTCACACATCTGATCGTCCAGAACGTATGGTTTGACTTCGACCTGTTCGAGAGATCATCGGTATTGGAGAAAGTACGAAACGCTCGAAGTATTTAGAACAAGAATAATTCCTCGAAATAATCATAATTTGTAAAGTTTTTTTTAAAAATGATTTTACAAAAATCGCGGACTTAGATTTTTTCATTTTTTTTTCATTCTTGTCCTAAATACATCATTTAGAGATGTTACTCGCTCGAGAAAAGAAAAAGCCCTCTCGGAAAGAAGGACACGTGAAAGGGTACAATTCTTCTTCGTACTCACCCTCTTATCAATGTCGCCATGCTGCAGCTGTACGAATCTGGCTGAGATGGCAGCTATGTAGCTTTGCTGATTACTGAAGGCGACTCTGCCGGCACCCTTGGGATATTTGAGCTCGGGATCGGTGTCGATGCCGGCGTAACAGACACCACCGTAAAGCCGGTCCATAATCATCGCGAGCTCGACAGCCTTGAGCGGTCGCGGCACCCCACCGACGAAGACCGTCTTTCGCGGATCGAGCGGCATAGAGGCGTCCAACACGAAGTCGGCATCGCTGAGCCGCCAAGGTCGGATCTGCACGGGCTTGTCCTTGATCGTGGGCGAGCTCACGCAAAGGTAAAGCTTGTCCTCGTCCTGGATGCAGGCGTCTATCAGCTGCTGCACCGAACCTTCGTCCTGGAATACCGAGCGGTCGTATTCGATTATCATTAGTTTCTGTTAATTTTATCAATCCAAATAATCCGAAAGTGAAAAAAAAAAAAAAAGAAAAGAAGGAGCGAAAGGGGCCGAAAGCATACCTGGAACAGCAGAAACGCGTAGCCTTTCGGCGGGAAGTAGGATTTGCTTTCTGCCTTGTGCGGCCAGTCCACGACGAGCGGACCAAAGCGGCGGAAACTGGCTGTGATCTCGTCTGAATCGGAAGAAGATGCGCCGTGATTATTCATCATTCCGTTACGTCTCGCAAATAATCTAATTTAGATGATACAGCATGATCAATCGGCGTACCTTCGTCGATGTCAGGCGGCAGTCCGCCGACGAAGACTTTCCTGGAGAAACGCTCGCCAGTTTCGCTGCCCTGACTGTGCGGACTGCTCCGACTCGGCGACGAGAGCGGGGCCGCTTGGGACGCCGTTATCCCGCCGCCCACGCCGACGCCGACGCCTACCCCGACGCCAACGCCGACGCCGTCCAGCTGGCTCGGCGCGTTCGGATCCTCCAGCAGGGTACCACCTTGCTCTTCGAGACTCGGGAAGAACGGAGATTTACCTGGAACAAAAAATTTTTTGCGTTGCACACAGCTGAAATACAGCCTCGTAAAAGCGTAATGCCGATTACGTAACGTGACGTTCGCGGCATCGTTTCTAGACAGAGAGAGATAAGGAGGCAGTTTTCTTAAAATATCGGACGATAAATTGTTCAATGCTACGAGGCTGAAATTATATTACGCATATTTAGTATCGAATTCTTGAGAGAAATCAATGGATGCGCAATCGTTGACAGGCTTCGTTGACCAATCAAAGATCTTCTTTAAAAAAAATATTGAGAAAAAAATACACGAAAAGTATTGCTTTGTCAAAATACCTGTCAAATATTATATACAGCAGAAATAATTGGAGTAACAATTAAGAAAGCTATAAATTATTCCATTTAAATAAACATATCAGAATTATATTTAAAAAAATCGAGCTCGCATATCAAAAGAGATTTTCGAAATATCGCATCGGTTCGGGTATTCGCATTTTAGATGACAGCAAGAAATACGCTTTGATGCTCCGATCGTTATGTAAATACAGGACTGTAATGTACACGATTTACCGTACATTATTTTGCTAAATATAGTCATTAAATTACGTAAAAAGGGAAGGCTTCGAAAGTTGCGCATCGCTGCTCCGAAAGAGGCTCGGTCCGGCACCGTAAACACCGGTAATTTGACGGCAGCCGGGACCGTCCGTTTCGGAGCAGGATGGTTTCTCGCTTGCTCCAGAACTCCAGACGAAAGCGCGAGCGGAAGAGACACCACCGCATATACGGGAGATTCACCAGCGTGGCAATCTAACGGCCGGTCATTAATTACTCGCACGGATAATAATCGGTATGCGGACTGCCGAGCTCGATAATACGTCTCGCGGCAAGAAAAGGCCACCTCCGTCGAGATCGTCCCGAAAAGGTGCGAAGAGATTAAAAGAATGGAGGAACTCACTGTATCTCCTCCTGACGGGAAATCTCGCTCGTCTGATAAACGTCGCCATATCCTCGATCGACGGATCGAGATAACGAGCCAACGGCGGGGATTCGCGCGCGCGACTGTACTTATCGTCTACGGGACGCAGTTTGTTTCTCCCGTCGTTGTTAAGGGAGGGGAAAAAAAAAAAAGGAGAAGCAGTAAACAGGGTGCAACGCGCATGAATTACACGGCGGAAAGCGTCGCCGGCTCGTCGGAACAAGCGAGCGTGCCGTCGCGACGCTCATCTTTTTTTTTTTCCGCGCGCCACGCATGCAGTCGTGCAATAATAATCAAACCGGAAACGTAAATACGAAGGGGCCTCCGGGCCTCCCCTGCGCTCCTACGTCATGTTTACCCATCCGCTCGATGATAAGCGCGGCGCCCGCGGCGGGCGTAGCTCCATTTATTTTTTTTCCAAGCGACATTAACGCGCGGGCTTAATCGCGAGCTGATAATTATTTACATATACTCAGGGTAATTGCGAGATACGAATATGGGTCGCGGGCATATACCGGGTATTCCGCTTCAAGTGAGTAACGTCCTGGCGAATCGGAGACGTGACGAAAATTACGGGTTTCCTCTCGCGGATGTCGCGTCGGCCCCAGTTAATATCGGGGCGTTAATTGACGCTTACGGAGAACAGTTCGCGGAGAGAAAAATGTTCGAAACTCGAGGTGAAGCTTCCTATATGCAGAGCCCGGCAACAATAATCCATCGATAATTTCTTCATGTCGACGTTTAATGCTCGACGCTCGAAGGAAGTTACCGGTACGAAATTGCGGCGTGAATGTAACTTTCGTACGCGGTGTGGGCGTTACGTAAGGATTGGGTTGATGCACACGGGCGTGTGCAACTTACACGTGTAATTTCAGGTGTAAGACATTTAAAATGCATCGACCGATTGGATTTATATGATTTTTATCTTCTTATAGTGACGTCAAATAAGAATTTGTGGATGTAAAACGGGCGTGTACAACTTACACGCATAATTTCAGGTGTAGGACATTTAAATGCATCGACCGATTGGATTTATATGAATTTTATCTTCTAGTAATGTCGATATAAGAATTTGTGGTGTAATTTTATAGCTACATTTGTATCATATGTGTAATCATATTTTTGGCACGCCATTTGTGTGACAACTTTATATCGAAAGATTCTTTGTATGGCTATACAATTGTTCTTTTAGTGTAGAGCATCATCCACTGAGGAAATAATACACTTGATTCAAATTAAAATATCTGGAAAATGAATTTTTAAAGAAATCTTTCTGCTAAATCATTGACAAACAACTTTATTTCTTTATTTATTGCGCTATTTCGTGTCTGCATTTGAATCGATTAGAACCGGTTCGTCGACAGCGTTAATTTACTCCAGTGCCGCATGTTAAGTTCGAGGATTGCAGTTAACTAATAAAATTCCGCCTTTTGCTTCACCGTCGTGATATAACAATTGTGCATTACAATACCATTGTACCTCGACGGCTCTAATTCCCTCTGTGAGAGATACTTTATGCTCTACGTCTCGACGTAGCCGCTTACATCGTGCTTTCGACTTCGTGCCTCACACACATTAGCATAAATAACACACCGAGCGTGTCTATAATTCGTCGGTGAATCGATACACGTAAACGAACTCTCCGAACACCGCGCGCGTAGATGATGAGCGAAACGCGCTCCGAAACATTTCTCGGCGATCCAACCGATGTATCAGGAATCAGCAGCTAATCGGGCAACAGCATGTAAATTAATTTACACGAGTTTACGTTTATATACGTAAAGAGACGTTATTGCGACTAACCATTTCGTCAGCGTTTTTGCCGCAATCAACGCCGCGCCGGGGCGCTTTGGAAATTTTCGAAATTTCGTTTCGAAACCTCTTTCGATTTCGTCGCGTGAGAAAACGCTCGTTCGAACCTGATATCTGGGTCAACCACACACACGCCGGCGCGGCGCGGCGCTTCGGCGGCGGTTTTGAGAGCGAGATCCCTGGTGAAATCGACGTAACAGCGCAAAATTGTAACGCACATCGGGTGTACGCACGCGCTCATTCGCGATTATTGAAATCGAGTATTGAACGCGGCCCCGCGGCGATATTATTCGACGCTATTATCGTCGAAGCATATGCGTCTCGATATCTGGGCTATCTTCGATCGCGTAAATAGGTACGCGGATTATAAAGCTTCGGACTTCATCTCTTGAATATCCAGATTTCAATCGCTGAGTTTTAAAATATTATATTCTCCATATCAGCGGCTCACGATTTCTCGTAATGTATAATCGACAGAAATAACTGCAAGCAACTAAGCTATTCGTATTCTCCTATAATCTATATAGATGATATTCATATATTTATGCCAACATACAAAGATATCGTAGATTGATTAAAAAATATTTTAAGAACCGATTTCTCTCGAACAAATCGACGGAATTTTTAATTGTCGTGGAATTGATGGAATCAATTTTGTTCTCCTGTGTATATAACCTCGTAATATTTGCAAAAGTTAAGACAAGCGAAAGTTTGTAGAAACTGTAAATCATTAGACTAATCCTAAACTTATCAAACTTATCTCAAAGTTTAGGATTGGTTTAATGATTTACAGAAGAAGAGGGTTCCATCCGCCTCCGCTTCCAGCTCAATTTCATCTCCCCGTTTCAAAGTGTCGGCAGATACATGGCCGTTACCTTAAGGAAGATTTGGATTATAATATAAGTTTACATTCGAACGTACCCATTATAATGTCTTTATTTACACATTTGTGTCACATTCGATGACTCAATGCCGGACTGACTTTCACAAGACAAGAGCTGTCGTTTATTAGGACAATAAGTATGTCGCAGATGTCACCGATAGTAATTTGGACGCGAGATTTAATTTCTTTCTCTCTAAGCCTGAACAAAGTCTTAATAAAAGATGTGCTGTAACGTCTCGAAGAAAGATAAATACCGTGAATCTTGAACTTTAGGGGTTCGTGTCACGCGCATTGCAAGCTTAACACTTGAAAAAATATATGATGTACAAGACCCGTGTGAGAATGATCCTTGGTATGAAGGAAGCATCCGCGGAACCATATAGAGCCTGCTTTTCTCTTGTGCGCTTCGATTCGAGAAAACTGCGCGAAGATTCTCTCGCTCGGCAGCGCGTCATGCGTTTACAAATTAGTCGGAAGTCTAGTCGGAAGTCCATCGTTAAGCTGAGCCATCGATCTCGATGCTACCGACTCACTCTGGACGCGCGTCCTGACTACTGCCGGGATCAATGACTTTCCCATCGACGCACGGCGTATAGCGTGCCTTATACACGTTTACTTCCCCGTGGGACTCGGCCGCCAGTTAAAACGCGGGACAAAAGCCGTTTTCCTTCTGTCGCTTTTCTTTATTCTCATAAATTTGCATGGCAAAAATCAGGCTCCCCCTCGTCGCTTGCAATCAGACCACTTCCTCGTCACAGTCCGCGTCCCCTGTCTGTCGGCCGCCGCTTCACCTTTCGCGTCACTAAGGGAAACACGCGGCAACGCGGAGGAGGGTGAGAAAGGGCGAGGGACAGCAAAAAGGGAATAAGCCGGGAGCGAACGAACGGGAAGCTAGCTATGACGACGAGGACGAGAACGATGATGACGCGCATTCAATCTGATTGCCACGATGGTGGAAGAAGTAAGAGAAGGAGAGAAAGAGAGAGAAACGTCTCCTGTCGAGATAGAGGACAGGGGGAAGCGGAGGAGATCGGGGCATTTATGTCGTTTGCCGTATCTCGCCGTGAAATGGATTCAGGAATGTCTCCCGGCGCGGGGAGATGAAAATTCGTATGACAATGATCAAGGGACGCCACGCGATTATCCTCCGTCATAGGAAAAACGTGCCTGGATTCGCAGCAGGTGCGTCCTTTAATAAGATCTGAATTGCATTGCTCGCCTCCTGAATTAAATCCTGACGCATGCCGCACGAAGTAACATTGTCTATTAATATATTTTAGTTAGGTATAACGCTGGTAATTACTTTAACAGATGCTGACAATAGGATGAATAATTGATATTACAATTAATACTAACAAATATCAACAGCACAATTAATTATAACGCGCAACTATAACAATTACCTCAATAAATGCTAATGATAATTATTCGAGTAAGCGAAAAAAACATGTTTGAAAGAGATTTTCTTTTTAAGAGTAAAACGACATTTATATAATGCATTACGGAACTTCGTGCTAGAGTAGATATGTCGTAGCCAGATTACAAAGTCCGCCGTTTTATAAAACGTCTAGGCATTTTATAAAGTGCGGCCACATTCTCAAATCATGGTTGAAAATGAAATGTTTTACAATCTGGCTAAGAATTTTAGTCGTTTTATGAAACGCTGACAAGCGACCCGCCACATTGTCAAACGCAACGATTTGTACATCCATTTTAGATTCTGGCTGATTCATTTCAGTCATTTTATGAACGGCGCGTTTTTACCAACGTTTCATGTTTCGTGCAACCCAAACCAATTGTTGTGTGGGTGGGCCACAGTACGTCACTATCTTTAATTGTACAATTATGGTTAAAGCAAAGAATACTTTATATTTATGTTAACACATAAAATTGTATATACCTATATATCTACTTTTCTATACCACAATTATTCTCTGCTTTAACAAAAAGACTGTTCAATATATCAACGATTCACTGCTATAAACAATGGCTAACGTTACTTTTTATAAAATCTTAATCGTAATAAACATGGTTTATACAAGCCTGAAAATTTTCTCATTTAAAAATATACATAATTACGTATTAATTTTCTATATTTACCTATAATTAGCTATTAATTTTCTATAAATGGTTATTCTATAAAGACAGTTCATAAAATGACTGAAATGAACCAGCCAGATTCTAAAACGATGTACAAATCGTTGCGTTTGACAATGTGGCGGGTCGCTTGTTAGCGTTTTATAAAACGACTAAAATTCTTAACCAGATTGTAAAACATTTCATTTTCAACCATGATTTGAGAATGTGGCCGCACTTTATGAAATGCCTAGACGTTTTATAAAACGGCGAGCTTTGTAATCTGGCTACGACAGATACATATTCATTATAATCACCGTAAAGGAGCTTTCTAAGGATAAGTATTCCATGACGGTGCAAAGGAAGAAACTCCGCTTAGTATCATCTCGGGTTCGGGACGTTACATCTAAATTATGTAGCCTTCTTAACCCTAACTCCGTTCCAAGTGGCGTCCTAAGCTTTCGAAGTGGGATCCGAAAGAAACACGCGTGCTTCACACCCTTCATCGAAGGGGGGTCCGCGTCGATGGAGTCAGAAATCTAGAGCAGCAATTTAGTGTTACGAATTGATGGCATTACGAACGGCTGTTTCACAGATTTATGCCCATTGGGAATTTAGCGGAGCGTCGTTCGCACCAGCATCAACAGGCGCAACGCAATTATACAGCTGTAATTTAGGTATGGCTTATGTAATAAAGTATAACGGGGTGCCGTAATGGCAGGGTAATAAATGTAATAATCAGGGTTTTTGACGAATTTCAATCTCCTCATAGAAAATTCAGGAAAAAACAGACATTATTTCTCGCAATGTAAATGTTCAACGCTAAATATCTCGAGTCTAATAAAATCTCGAATGAAATTGTACAAAGATAAGATATACTTTGTGATCTAAACGAAAATTAGAAGCAAAGCAGTTTTATTACTTAACTTTCCAAGACAATTCACGAAGAATTAAGCGAATTCCTACAAATTGGAGAACTTTATCGTTGATCACCGTTGAAAATTATCATTGACTTTTCGATCAAAGGAGAAGACGTGAAATTGACCAAAGAACCCGGATTAAAGTTGAAAGACTCGCGGCGCTCTCTGCATAGAATTTCCTCGCGACGGGGAAAAGTTATAACTTGAACACCGGCTGCGTAGAATCGCACGGTGCATGGCGCGCTCCTGTCCTCGCACAATGCGTTCTAATTCTGCCTCGGACACTCGTTACGTAACCGTGCGACCGTGCTGAATAATAGGTACGCGTCCGCTCGCGTGAATCTAAAATCGGCCGTGCCGAGTGTCGTCGTCTCGTTACTTACGTCGGATTAGAATCGGTATGCGCGCGACACGCCCGACTTTCGCGCTCGAGCGAGGAACGTCTC
The DNA here is from genome assembly GCA_035220615.1 of Leptothorax acervorum. Classification (NCBI taxonomy): domain Eukaryota; kingdom Metazoa; phylum Arthropoda; class Insecta; order Hymenoptera; family Formicidae; genus Leptothorax; species Leptothorax acervorum. The sequence goes on along the minus strand of JASTWQ010000054.1, from coordinate 831,096 downwards.
GACGAACGAAGAAAGTCGCAACCTTGCCATTTTCTGGAGAGGGGAGAAAAAAAAAGTAAACCCGCAGGCGTCAAATGCATCGCGACGCGATCATGTAACGGCGTTTTGCGCGTTGAGGTGATTTATTGCGTAATTTATTGGGGCAGCGCTCGCGCGCGCAAAGTGCATTCTAAGCAATCGATTTATTTCGGTTTATGCGAGCACGTACGTTAGCACGTTCAAGCGTGCAATACTTAATTATACACTAGGCTGCAAATCGACTGTGATGCACCGATATATTATTAGCTGTTAATTACGTAACGAATGTATGTTAATCGCGTAATTCAATCGCGTTTAATTCGAAATTATGTTTCGATAATGTTGATCGACGTGGCGGAACGGTCGTGAGGGATTATTGGCGAGAAATATTATTAGCGCAAAAACGCCTATATTTCGGTCGCGCATATAATAAATTTCATCGGCCGACGACAAGAGGCTTCGTCACTTTTTGAAGCGTGAGACGACTCGTGGTCGTAGCGCAGTTTCCGCGTTACGGGCTCACGCTATCATCCGCTCCTCCACTGTGCAATTTCACCCCCTCTCGTCGTGCGGGATCGATTACTCGGCATGCCCGAAGACGCAGCAAGAGAGAGAGAGAGAGAGAGAGAGAGTGGCGCGGAGAAGAGGGTTGTAGAACTTCTCTCCCGCTTCTCGTGATCCGCCATCAATCATTCTGTAACTTTTGCGGAAGCCTCGGTTGCAAAGGGGGTTTGCGAGGGCGACACGACTACCGTTACTGGCGTAATTTTAGAGTACGATCGACCAACAAAGGCCTGACCTGTTCTTCTCTTTCATTCCCTCTCTCTCTCTCTCTCTCTCTCTCACTCTTTCTTTCGTCTGGCATCGAGCGTGATGTCATGATGCGCTGTCAACGCGAGACGATGCAAAGCCGCGTTGTCATCAAAGTAATGGAATCAAGCTTGCAAATAGCGCTCTCTTTCCCTCGACTCCGACGAGAGATTGCCGTGTCTCTCGTAAAAATGCTACGTTCCGCGCGCTGACGCGCTGCGGTTCCGCAAATCGATCGGCGGCGAGTCACGGACTCTTTTTATAGACGCGAGGGACGGGGCTAATCCGTTTATGTTGATCCGTCGTAATAAAACACACGCTCGTGGACTCAGATCCATTTGCGTCGCAAACGTGCGTGAATATTTATTTGTTGATCGGAAAAACGGCTAATTGTGAGCACGTCACGTCGGCTAAATAAAATTAAAGTCGAAAGTAATGAGGCAACTGTGACATAAATACAATGCGTACGTGGCGTCGAATAAATAATTAGCACACGGTCCTGCATGCGCGTTTTATCGTCGCAATTGTGCGACAGCAAAATTTGATATTTAGATTACAACGTTATTAAATGTATAGCCCGATCGCGAATATTCGTTGCTGAAGGAACACGTGTTAATAGTAACGATAGCAGATACATATGCTACGCGTGCGAGTATGTGATCACCGTATCGCTCGCGCGGCCGCACTTGTTTTCGGATCGTTTATTTATAGGACGAAGGAGGGCAATATCGGTCAGCGCGCGATATAGGTCACGTCGATACTCACTCGGCGGACCCGGGCACGGCCTGGGGTTAAGGGAAATTATATCTTTGCGGTTCGCATCTCTCGTTCCGATCGAGCATCCGTAGCGTGAAAGTGATTGTAGGAGAAACGTCACGGCGCTAGAAACTTGTCGCTTCCCGCAGATCGGACACCTCCAATCGTTCTTAATTAATTTCGCCTGCATTAATTTATTCATCCCATTTATACGCGATTTATACCCGGTACAGTTCGAGCAACTTTCGAAACGTGTCGGGAAATAGTATTTAAGATTAGCAGATTAAGATTATAGGTATAGGTATGCAATTTATTATATGTTCGAACAAAAGTGCTTGGCGAGGCGTTTCGAGTTAAATCATCGCGACGTCAAATTTATAGTTATATATAGCTACAGATATATTAAAATAAATGAAAGCACATATTCGCTCTTTATTATCGCACAAACCGCTCTTGAAGTGACGATAAAGTGGGTCTTAAACGTGCATCTTCTCTTTGCAAGATATATTAACAAGATGGAGTTAAAGCGATATTCATGTCTTTATGCACTCTCAAACTCGGATAAATTTCCATCTGCGGTTATACTCCAGTTTGCAACTTACAATTAGATTCAATTTGCTAGAGCGAATTCTGGGTCCCGGCAACTACATTCGCGCTGCAATTGCTGCGCCACGCAGTGATCGGAGGCAGCCGCATCGTGCGCGACCGGGAACACTGAAATTCCCCGCAAACCACAGAATTTCGAGCAGTCCTCGTGCCCTCGATCGTGATCAATGACGTAAAGATGGGGACCGGGGGAACGTGTTCCTCTGTCACGGGTCAACAAATTCGGATCTGTAGGTCGCATACCAGGGCTCGCACAGCGCTCGGAGAGCGTTCGCGATCATACCAGTACCCGAGGAACGTGACTGGCACCGGCGCGCTGGTATTGATTAGACCGTACGACGTAACCGGGGCCCAGGCCCGCGGCTCGCTTCCCGGGCCTCGATTTGCCATCAATCATCCCGTAAACTCCGACGGGAGCTTCGATCGTCAAGGGCGAGGCCGGCCGGTTGTTCCGAGGCGCGTTTGTATGAGGCACTCTCGAGTTAGACACTTGAATGTGTAATTCGTTCCGCGATTGGCTACACGACGCTTAATAAATCCACGATAGGGCAATAAAATTCTTTTTCGTTCATTGATACGATCCGGATAGCTGTACACACGAAATTCGAACTAGATAAGCATTCATTACCCAGCATCTTGAAAAAAATAAATTTTAAGTTTTTATATATGCTATATTTTTCTTTTGAATGTTTTTTATTTTATAATACGCGCATAGGAAGCACAAAATTCAAGAAGAAAATGTAAAAAAATGTAATTAAGATATTTCGTGTTAATATGGGGATTCTCTGGGATGAGCTCGCAGTTGCATATCAACATAGTAACACAAAAATAAGAAGAAAAAATTTGCAAAACGGAAATGAAAGTGACTTGCTCGTGCGAGGCACTTTAAACTTTAAAATGCCACTTGTATAGTTTAGACTTAAAGGACACATATAAGTGAGAAATTTTTCTCCAACTCACAGCTCAAAAAATACACGTGATGCATTGCACGTTAATTTAGCTCGAGTGAAAAGTGTTGGAGTGGCGTCACATCGTGGCTCGAGTGGCTCTGAGAATCATGGGGCACAAGAGAGCCAACACGCCGGATTCGGGGGCGGACCGACCTATAGGGGGAAACACGTAGGAGAGGATATCGCGTGAACAGGGGGAAGGACGTGGAAGTGTCTCCGGTTCGTCGGTGTGGGTTCGTACGTGTGCGTGATAGACAGGGCGCAGGCTAGGGGAAAGACTTTAGAGCCCGGTTCGGCACTCTAATCCCGGCGCCTTTACCCGGTTTTCACCCCTGCGCCCGCCCTGTATCCGCCTCATCCCACCCCCCACCCCCCTCCCCCCTCTGTCCGCCCTCTCCTGACTGTCTTCTATCGATTTACCCGTGCACCGAGTGCAGCTCGGTTGGCTGGCACGTTGCAGCACATCGCCGTCGCCGGACTCGCGAGAGCTTGGCATTCTCATGTTGGTTCTGTGACAACAGAAAGGCACGTTTGCCAGAAAGGCACGTTTGCCGAATGAAAAGAGAAACGAACGGGAGGAGGAAGCGAATTCTTCAGGCAGCACTTTTTATCTCGTCGTGGTACAAATAAATATTAGCGGAATAACTCGATGCGCTCGAAACTTGTGAATTTTTACAGATTCTTCCTTTCGCCGCCGCCGCGCCGTGGAAAAATCTACGAGATAACGTAGCTCGACTCTTTCACTCGAAGGTGAATGTAAATGTCACTCGCGGTAGCTCTCTGATGTAGGTTGCCCAATTAATTTTTAAACTTTTTAAATTGGTTTAAGTATAACGTTAAATGCGATTAGTCTCATCAGGCTAGTTAACGCTCGCAAATAACTAAATCTTTTGTACGAAATTACAGTGTCGTGAAAAATGTACCGTATAAATCAAGTATGAATTATCTGAAAAATTCGCGGTACTTTTTGCTTTGCAAAAATCGATGACTAGATGTTTTGTCACAATTTATCAAAAGTGCTCTGTATTTTACAAGGCAGTTGAGACCCACTGACACAGAAAGGAGCTCTTCTTGCGCAGAAAATAAAGGAAATAGAAATCTAAGCGATGGCTTTACGGTTACTCGATACGTCGAAGGAAAATATCCGGCTAAACGGCTGTAGGGCGCACACGTTTCCGTAAATGTTCTCCGTTTTTCTCGTGGATTTTTGCACGGTACGTGATTAGGGGCTTTTATCGCGGGCCTCGTAAAAGAACGTAGGTTAAACGCGGCCAGAAGTAGTAGTACCGTTCGTAAATGATCCGAAATCAGATCAAATCTACTTTTGCGATCGCTGACCGTGTATCCCATTTTCCGATACATATATTTAGAATTGGGTCGTTACGCTTTATTTAGTTAATCTCTCTGATTTTCGGCCCGGTCGGAGAGGGAGAGAGGGAGGCGGTTGGTTCTCATGCAATCAGTTTAGATCGGCTTTGCTGGGAGATTTTCATGCCATTGATGCCAATAATTGTAACGTCTTTTTAACGACATCGCGTAACGAACATGATAGTATTCGCTACGGAATTAAGCTATGCGATCTAAGTCTCCAAGCCGATTAAGCTCGTTAGCGGCGTATTTAGACGATCTCATTTTTCTGGGAAAACCTATAGCGCTCTCTTTTTAGTTAAATTAAATAAGTAGTGCAATGTTATATAATAAACGTTCTTGTTAATTTTCTCGTATTGAATGAGAGTCACATACGACATGATTACATGTTTAAACTATGACATCCATATGGCTGCAAGTGTCTGTTATACTGCTACGCTATTATATTGACGATATAAATAATTAAGAAATTACAATTTAACTGTATGTGTCTGTGTGTGTATACTGTGTATATATACATATATAATACGTTCTCTTCTTTTATCGTTCCATCCATTACATATACTCCTAATCAGATCCTGCAACTCAATTTTTATGTTAATCTCACGATCTACGTTCGCAATCCCCGCGGGAAGATTCGGTGATACCGGGGGGCTCAATTTCGACATTTAGATAATCAAGCTGCACGTGTTTAAATTCCAATTTTTTTAGCGTCGGTAAAAACTTAAGCCGGAGAGAGGCCTGATGAGACGGGGGATATATAAGAGAGGCAGTCGTGAGCTGTGATGCGTTACCCTCCCCCGCGCGATTTCAATCCACGCTCGAGGGGAGTCATCTCATGGGGATTAACGATGATTGGGCAGGTCGGCGCGCGAACCGTTTCAGCCGTCTCTATAAACGATCGCCCATCGAGTCGGTCGAACGATGAGATCGTTGCACGCGTGATCGGAATGCGAGAGAGCGAACTTGAGACAGCGCGGAGAGTTGCAAGGGGCGGTCGTAAGGGGTTTAGCAAGCCTTAGAAATGTCTGGGGTTTCACCCCGTCCTTGAAGAGCTTTAGGTCGCTCGCTCGTATTTCAGCGCGCCGGGATATACTCTTGGGGGCGAGATCTCGTTTCGGGAGCGACGTTGCTGACTTCGATGACCTCGTTTCTACCGTTTACTGCGAGATTATTCACGTTAATTCTCTCTCTCTTTCCTATAGCGTAAGAAGAGGCAGCGCATCAATCCGTTATCCGCCGGCGAGTTTAAATTAACGAGGCCTCAAGCTCATCAAGCACGGCTAACGCGTCGAACTTAATTGCGAGTCGCGGTTGAACGAAAGTTCGCGCGAAATTTATACCCCGGATAGAAATCACGCCAGCCTTGTTACGCGAATTTTTCGTTAAACCTTCTTAAATTCTCCGCGTATAGCTCTTCTCATGATAGCGCATTCGTTTTGCCGTTTGTTTGCTGCGATATCCTTGATTTCTATCTTGCTAATTATACTTGCATGCAACGGGATTACCACGTACGTACATTTTTGAAAACTCGCGGTCGTTCGCGATAACGCCGTGCCTGGCGATTTACGAGTAGGACGCGAAGGCGCGTCTCGCGCGCGCTTGTCGTAAAGAGCGGTAACGCTAAATGCAGCAGCGACGATAATCCGCTTGGCCTTTGAAGACCTGTTCGCCCCGCGAAGTTTTCCGGGAACTCGGCGTGAGGAGCAAAAACGCCGACGCATAATACGCCGTGCAATTTATTCGCGTGCACGCGTCGCGTTAAGTACACGCATAACGTATGTATACGCGCGGCTACGCGACGCGACGCGACGCGACGCGACGCACCTGTACGCCGAGGAACGGTACACGCGCGGACGGGAGAAAAAGCGAAGGAAAGTGAATACCCCAGCCGACCTGTGCGCGATTGACGGCCTCTCGTCTGTGTGTATAGCGGGTGCCCCTCATCACGCGGAATTACATCTGAAAAGGTGGCTCTTAAGGACGACCGGTTGTTGTGAAAACAGAAGTCCCTCCTCTCGACGGCCGCGGCGGCGCGTGCGATTTGTACGGGGAATTTATTGAGTTACCACGTAATGGAGGACTCTCTCGAGTAAGAGGCATTCGGTGGCTAGGAAATGGCATGTGCTTATTATCGCGCGTTCTTTAATGAAACGGTATTTTTAGTGAGCGAGCGAGCGAGCGTGCGAGCGAGCGAGCGTCGCTAATTTCGTAGGTTTTCGCCCGAGATTATTGGAAATCGATCGATCCGCTAATGACGTTTCAGTGGCGCGGAATAGACATACGAAAATACACCGTTTCAGATCCAAAAAGGATAACGAGAAGCGGAATATAATTTCATCGATCGAGCACGAATCACGGCGGATCAATTGAAGTTCGTTTTTCATTTCCAGCAAAAATAATTATAAGGATGACATCGTGACTTCGTAACGAAAGTTTGTGCCGAAATTAAAATAGTACGAAATGGATAAAATGAGAAAATTGGATCAATTATCACAAAAATAATTTAAGATTCAAAAATCTTCCAAAAAAGGATCAAGAAGAGAGATCTATCTTGAATCGTGTATTTAAGAACGTAAAAGCTAAAGTTATAATATCTTACATCTGTTATATACACAAGCAACAATGCAGAAGCTATAAAATATTTATATTTATAGATATAAGCGTGGAAAGTCGTTGCAGATAACGGATTTAGAATCGGAAAAGCTATGGTCGTTCTCCGCTCTCCTTAATCATTGCCGCCGTCGGGATTAGAGGTAATAGCTGAAATAATTGGCATCCGCGGACAAGAGGAAAGCCTCGCAGCGCAAAGTTTTACATCGACGGGGGCCAAATTGCTGCTAATTGGCCGCGGGAGAATGTACGAGCGTCTCAATTCCGCGCTACGAAAGCGGGAAAGGGAATGTGATGCAACACATTGTATGCTAATGCGGCTATCGGAGACGTGTCCTCTACTGCCTCTACTCCTCTCGGCGGCGCGGCACGACGCGACGCGGACGGTACGGGACGGCCGACGCGACGGGGTGCATCCTCGTCGGTGCAGTGCAGCGTCGCGATCGATCGCCGAGCGTGAGTTACAGCTCGAGCGTCCACGGGTCAAAGGGCGAAGCTATTTCTAGGCAGTCGTTACCATTCGTCATTTTAACCCGAGCCGGCCGCTCGACGCTCGACGTCGCTCAGATGCTTTTGCATGAGAAACATGCGGCCAGCGCGGCGTGAGGAGTCTTTCAATTCCTCGTAACTCGACGCCGATACTGGCTAAATAAAACGGACAGCTAATTTGCGACCAAAAGAAAGCACGTAAAAGCCGATTAACGCCGACGTAATAATTCCGCCGAAAGAAAGCCCCGCGCGCGCGTTTCGATGATTCGAGGCGGAATGGCACGGACGGAATCGTCATCGTCTCCCGTGAAAAGGACGCCGCGGGTGACTTCGTAATAGGTGCTTTCATCTTCAACGTCGTATCGGCACTTCGACGTCACGCGTCAGCGTTTAGCGAGAGCTTCCTGATCGATCGTTGTACTTAACGAAAGACCGCGGATCTAATTGCAACGACGGGGCATAGGGTACACTTTCTTGTTTCCGTGCAACAGGACTGCGGGAGGATAGGGGAACATCTGACATGTGGACGATGTGGACATGTGTGTTTATCTTTCCTATAACAGATCCGTCAATATAATTCAGTCAATCGCACATCACGCGAGAAGGAGAAAGCGAGAGAGTACTTTGTACACATGTCTTCCTTTTTTTTCGAAAATTCTATTATAAAGAATAAATACGAATACTGCTTGCGTATACTATTGCTATATTACACTTGCGTATTCGTGTTACGCAAGTAGAGTTACGCGAGTAAATTTTGTAAATTTAATAAAATAAATTAGAGAATAAATATAAAGATAGAAATTTAGTTGGAAACTTGCTTTAGAATAGATAGAAATTCAGTCTTAAACTTGCTTATAACTCATTAATATAAATTCAACGATAAAAGTTTTAAGCAGTTTTGAGTAGTTGCACAAAAATAACATTACTTTCTTGGATCCTTTATACCTGTTGTTTTATTTCTAGCATCTGTCTTTGAATTAATTAGAACTGGCTTGTCATTTGCTTCTGTTTATCTTATTTTTATAATTTTAAACTTTTCCGAATAAAATATACATTTTTAATAGCGACTACACTGTATAGTGTTGTATTTATAGAAGAAGAGAAGACGCTATTTCCATCCGTTTGAGAAATCTGATAAATGCATATCGCGTTTAATTACGAAAAATACGTGGTTGCAAAGTATCGAAAAAATAGTGAAGATTAACGCGATTTAATGTGAAAGAAAAGAACGCGAATATCTTCCAGAATATCTTTCAGTTGCTAGCTATCGAGCGTTTTTTTTTTTCTCTTTCGGTCAAATCGGCGCCTTTCGCAAGACCGATCGCGGCCACGACAATCGCGATGGGTCGCGCACCCTTCGCTCGGCAAGGGTGTCGTCTCATCGGCGGGTCACCCCGAAATAAAAAAGGGGCCCCCAGGGTCGTCGTCTATGAAGGTAGAAGTGATACGCACGAAAGGCAATGTTTTCGTTTCAACGCCCAACGACAGTTATGGAACATCCCTCTAACACACGCGCACGCATACACACACGGCGGAGGAGGGACGCTCGGCTACGGATCAATATTACAGGTAGCTCTCTCTACTCCCCAGCTCTGCACCCACGCTGCGCCCTCCGCCCTTCCACGACCTACCCCCCCCCCCCCCCCCCCCCCCCCCCCCAGGCACCCGGTAATGCCCGGCTTCGCGCGGGTAGGTAACGCACGTATATACGTGTACCAGCTATGCGTGTTCACGTGCATTTCTCTCTTTCTCCTCTCCTCTCTTACGCTCTTCTCTTTCTCTTTCTCTCTCTTTGGTTGCACCGTGCCGTGCACGCTGCAGTTTTGTCACCCGGTATAGGCGGCTGTTCTGAACTGTAATTTTCGCGAAGCGCGATAAATTACGGTGCCGCTCGCGAGTATACAACTGTCGTAAGTTCGTGCGAGCGGGGGTGTGCTCCAAGTGCAAAGCTGCACATTTGTTTGACTGGCGAGAGACACGCACGTTTGCGTCATTACACGTGACAAATCGGTCGTTGATGACCGCACGTTGTCCAACGCTCGCTGTTTCGGTGAACTGAAGTAGGTACCCGCGAACGTCGAAGGCACGATAGACGCACAAAGTCGCTGTTTTGGTGAAACACATCACGTATGGTCGTATGATGAAGTGCCAATGTTGTTAGAAACAAGCCATTTTGTAGAAAAAAAAAGCAAAATGTACTTTAACTCACATTAAGTCTCACACATACAATCGCAATAATTAAATCCATTCCGCAATGTTAACCCGGGAACGGTCATCTGGCGGTGATTTTTACACCCCAGTGTCGAAAAAATAAAGTTACAGTAATTTTAATGTAACGTGAAATAAATTCTTTCGTTTTTAAAATATTTTTTTGATTTCTCCTTACTTTTTTCAGAAAATATTGACTGTGCTCAAATACTAATAAATTATAGAACATGCAGTGAAAAATATGCAATATGTAATTAATAACAATGACTTTTAATCGGAGTGTAAAAATCACCCCAGGTGACCTGCATTTATGCAAAAAAAAAAGATGACCGTTTCCGAATTAAATTATATTATCGTACGCTCCCCTTTTTTTACCTTTTATTGACGTAGCAGATGCGAACGTAGAGTCGTAGAGTGTTTAAAAGCAACGACCATCGTTGTAATCGCCTTTTCGCTGAATCGCGAAACCCGAGAAAAGGCAGGAGCAGCGAACCTTCTGATACGGCCTGTACCGATAAAGCCGAGCAGGTAGGCAATACGACCGGCTGGCCTGATATACGTGGGTGTACCGCACGGTGAGTGATAGCGTTATGCACGACCCGGTATAGGGGCTAACACATGTCACGAGCACGTGCTGATGGCCGCAACGCAGATACGAGCGCGTGCACTTAAACGCCGACGTGTTATTAAGAAACCTTACGAGCCGGAATTGCACGAACGGATTTTCCTCGACGATGGAAGTTGAGCGACCGTGTCGAACGGATGAAAGGTACGATAGAAAGTACCTTCCTGCGCGGGCAATAAAAATACGTTTCGAACGCTCTTTCTCTCTCTCTCTCTCCCTCTTTCTTTCTCTTTCTATTCGGGAAAAATCCTGGGAACTTCCGCGATGGCCCTTGTACGTCTCTCCGTGGCAAACTGTCAATTTTGCTAACCACTCGCCGCCTGAAATATGGAGATAGGTCGGACGATCATCGGACCCCTCTAAATTACAGCCATCGCGCCGGCTGTTAACGATTATTATTTGTCAAACTGCAACTCAATTTCATGGTTCAGTGGTTTAATGGAAGCGACGTTATCGCGAATTGTTTTACGATTCAACTACTCGTGTAATAAAACAGATTTTATACGTGTCAAAATATTAATTTTTTTTACAGTTTTACATGAGACAATTTTTCCAATCGTTTGACTGAACAAGGAAAACTAAAGTTTATATCACAAGATGAATCATGAAAATCGTATTTTTCATATGTGATCGACTCATGGAATTCGTTCTTTGGGATTCCGCAGGCGTATTAGCGAGCGAGGCAGACGGAAGGTAGAAGCTGCGGGAAATCGCTAATGTAAACCACTCGTCAACGTCGCCGATCTCGCGGGAACGATTAATGGATCTTGCCGGCATGCTCGGCTAAAATAAATCGCGGTCACCCGTTTAGCGCGGCCGAATCGAGGCGCACACGTCGTCATTTAATTCCCCCCTTATCTACCTCGTGCGGGGAGCAACCGAGAAAACGGGAGAAAAACGCACCCCGGAATGAAGGATCGCTCCTACGTGCTGGGAGTTCCATTAGCGAGAAACCTCACATACGCACCCAGCCAGCGCGGCGGGTGACTCGCGTGTCACGTCTTGCCTTTCTACGGATCGTGAAACCCTTCGGATATGTATGTTAGTAGTATTCCAGATAATGGTATCCTGCGCATATGAGACGCTCCAAAATTATAATATGCTCTCTCTAGGAAATTTAATATTTTTTCTGTAAAACCCTGTGTGTAGCAAAAATTAAAATCTCTACGTTATTTCCGTATACACATTTCTCAGGATATTTTATGTTATACATAAAAGTGTCTGTAAGATAAAGACAATATAAGTAATGCATAATTTTACCGTCTCCCTTAAGTACATAATTCATAATCCTATATAGTGGCTTGAAGAAGTTTTTTAAAATTTGTCAATCGATTGACTTGCGTAAATCGGTCGACCTCGAGTATATACCATCGTGCAAAACAAACCCACGGGAGACCTCGAAGGATGGGACGGAGGGATGCGTATAACCATCCGGCAGGGTGGCATCGCGAAGAAAGGGGACAGTCAGGGAGAAGGGAGCCTCGCCGAGTATATTGAAGGGCATGCACGAAAAACGAAGAAAGCTCTATCTCACTTCTCTTTCCCCTCTGTTTCGGCGGATGCCCCGGGTGAATATTTGACCAACTACTATACTACTCGAAATATGTATAAAGGGAATAGTGCGGCGTGCACACGATGTCGTGTATGAACGCGTGTATATATGTGTTGCTGCTGCTGCTGCTGCTGCACATAAAGCGTGGAAGAGAGGAAACGCGTGCGCGTACCGAGGTGAATGCCCTTTTCCAGGCATCTATCCCCTCCGGGGAGAGGCTCCCCTCGCACGACCTCCGCTAACCCCATCGTGTTTTCCTAGCGTCTCCTCGGCACCCCTGCCTGCCGTCGTGGCATTGCGCTCGTTTCTCTGTGCCCCTTTTACGCGCATACCTAATTTTTTTACGGTCGGGTCTTCCTGTTTCTTTCTGTCGTCCTTCCTTTCCTTTTGTCTATTTAATTAAAGCGATGCGAACTCGCTTGACTCTAACGGAGAAATACCAATGGATAGACGTAAAATTGCAAGCAATTATAAAGAATGCACTTATCTCCCATCCAACTTATGATAATGCACTGTAGCTTATTACAAAATAGAATTTATTATGTAATATATGGAATGATTAACTAATGCAACTATAATACAAATCTATGTTGTTGAGGAAAACTCAAAATGTTTTCTTTAATAAATTTTACGTCCATTAGTCTCAATTCATAACTTACTGTTTGGTATTTTATCATACACGCGTTTTATTTTGTCTCTTTTTAATTAATTACTCTTTTTAGAATACACTCATGTGTATAAAATAACGTGTTCCTGAATTTATTTATTATTACCAATCTTGTATTGCTGAATCAATATACCTACCCGTTCTTTTTGCATTATTTCAAATATTCAATTTCAAAACGAATAAAATGTATTTTTTCTCTTTCTCTTTTTCTCTTTCTCTTTCTCTTTCTCTTTCTGTTTCACTCTATTATATTTCCCTCTGCTTCTTTCCCGCGGTCGCTATCGTCACGCGACTGTATCATGCATGTGTAGCAACGGTACAGTACGACGTCGTTAAACCTATCGCGCGGGGCACTGCACGGAAGCTGATAAAGCGTCACGTGCGCCGCGTTCGGTAAATTCTCGAAGAAATCTCGGCAGATATCTCAACGAATTTTAGTATTCCGCCGCGTAACGCGAGAAGGTAGGCGCCGCGAGACGTATCGCGCGCTCCGCGGTTAAAGGATTAAATATCCCGCATTATATCGGGCTGGCAGCCGTATCGCGCGAGCTCTAAGGACGTACCGCGAAAGGGTGAAACGTGCCCACGAGCCATGAATTCGTAACGCCCGTAATTACGCGGGAATAATTAGTGCGGCCTGCGCCTTACCCGGAAAAGTAGCGCGACCCCCTTCAAACGCTCCACCGAGACCGCCCTGAAAATTATTAATGACGTCGTAAATAACGGCATGAATCGTTAATTCCAATTTAATTAAGTGCGGAGGGAAGCGGCAAACTTCGACGTGCCCGGCGCCAGTGACACAGTGAACGTAATTAGAATCTGTAATTAGAACTCGTTACAATCTCGAGCATTGTTCTAAATAACGCGAAGCGAATTTCTATTGTAAACTTCGTTATAACGTAGTATATATGTAGTTAGTATATAGGTATGTATTGTTAGTATATATATTACTTCCACGAATATATACGCAGAGTTGTAGCGGAAAAAAATTCTCCTTTGTGGAATATTTCCCGCTCTCGCTATCTCTTGCGTTAAAAAAGAGAAATATTTTAGTGTTCGTGAAACTCCAGTCTTTTCCAATGTTTCTTCTCATAGTTGCTACGTTGCAATCAACTACGTGTGCAGCACGAGAAAACGTATTCCGACGTAATATACGTTTCAAGAGTCACAGCGAGAATACGGGCTGAATCAGACCTTCCCGTTGACGGCAGACGCATTTCATCCCCCCGCATCGGAATGAACACAAAGCGGCAACAGTTTCCTCCCTTTCACTCTCAATACTCGTCCCCCCCGTTCACCCATCTCCGGCAAACTCGCCGGCGCTCGTAAGTTCATTAATGACCGGCCCCACGTTATTTCATCGAGCGCCTTTTCCGCGATGGCACGACAGAATTATCGTGCTTCCCACCAACACGCGGTGTAATTGGACCGTCGTCGGAACTGACGTCCGTCGAACGTCCAATTGACGCGCGGTTAATTAACCGCATTCTCCAAAAGTTCGGAAAACCCGATCGGTTTTAGAACGGACGCGCGGCTGCCGTCCTTTAGACGTTGGTTTGGCTCGTTTGGCTATACATTGTGACGTTATAAGCGAAAAAACGATTTCCACGACGCTCATGCTCTTATGAAAAAAACAAGCATTGAAAGAAATCTGGGGTACTATAGAAAATGAGAACTTCTCGTGGAGGATATGAAATTTTTTAATTCATCGGGGAGACATCGCTATTTCAATGTTTCTGCACTTTAATGTTTTACGATTTATGAGAATGGATCTTTACCGAATGAGTAAAATAACATATTTGAGGTTTACCACATCGAATCGAGATAATCGAGTGTCGACTGCAAGATTAAAGATTTACTTTCGGAACAGCGAATATAGAAATGATTTCTGGGCGCCTGTCGAGTTCAAAGCCGAGCGGGGTGTGTACGTGTACCCTGGTCTTAATCAATGTAAAATTAGAAACTTTCGTGCGGCGCAACCCTCCTTGGGTCATTTGGACTGGATGATGGAGGAGCCGGGTCGAAGCGACTGATTTTCGAGGGCGGGAACGGACAGCTGGTCACGCGAGTTTTTACGAGCCGCATGCAAATGCGTGCCCCATCTACGTGATAAACTCACCCCTATCTCAGCCCTGACCCTCCCCCATCGCACAGACGCCGCAAATTCCCATCTTGATACCCGGCGTCATAAACCGCCAGACGTCTCGTCGTCGGTCGATCGGCTTGAAAAACAATTACGATCTCGCGGTTATTCACGCGACGGCGGCGGTAACGGAATGACTTCGCATCGTTATATCGGCTGACGCGCGACAAATTGCACTGTCGCACTTCATTGTTTGACGTTTGACTCGACGGATACGGCTATTCGTGTATTACCCTCGAATAGATTACATCGGAAATCGCTGACGAAACTTTCGCCGACGATGCGCATGCCAATACTATTTCGGGACGACGCGGACGCCGAGTCTGATCAGCAACATATATTCATCGAAATCAAATTATCACATGGAATCTTACCTTCCTTATCACAAGGATTTTCGAAAATTATCTTTCCTTTGATCTTATCTGTTCAAAATCTCGTTTTTGGTAGGAAACGCAATTTTGGGGCAAAAGAGGGTCGGAATTAATTGATAAAGTACATTGATCTCGTCGTATCGCTTTCCTCCGGCTCGTCACACTAATTAACTATCTCAAAGATAAAACCGTTCGTACGATACATGTTAGATCCCTCTGACCCTTGGATCCGTGTAACGCGATTTACGCTCCGCGCCGAGCCGGAGCCGAAGATACGGTCAGGTTGTTTATCTCCATAAAGGCGTGCTAAAAATTTCCTCCTTTCCATGGGGAACCATGGGTAGGATGGAATCGCACGGTGGATGAGCGGCGGCTCATATAGCGACGTGCAAGGATCAAGGAACCGGCGCGGCTAATCCAATTCGAGGCGGCGAAAGACGGGGAGAATCCCGGTTTTTATCGTAATAATCGTCTATTGTTGAGAGAGTATAATGAATGTTGTCTCATGGAGGCGACGACCGGCGTTCTCTTTCTTTCGTTGTGTCCTTCCTGCCTTACGACGGACACATAGCATCCCGGAATTCCACTTGTCGGCCTCCGTTTTCTCCCGATTCCTCTCTCCCTCCTTCTCACTCTCCTTCTCTCTCTCTCTCTCTGCCATTCGTCCGGCCACCGATTTAATTTTAGATAAGCTTTAAGGGATTGACTTCTCAAGGACTGTCCTCCTGTCTGCTAGCCGGAGGCAGCCGGTCGTCAAATGGGCGCTCGTCTCTCTCGTGACATCAGAAATTCAATTTGCCAGACGGCGCGACGATTTACGGAAACGGCTCGTCGCAGACGGTGGATGTCGCAGTGCGACTTTGTGCGGCCTATACTGCGCTATAAATAAAATAAAACGTAGCGTGCTCGTTCGTATCGCGAGTGCGTGTGAGATGCTGTCATTTTTTGCAACATTTTTCCGAAAATTGTACATTTTGTTTTGGATAAATCTCATTTTGACGACGAACGTTGCTTGAAATGGTTCGCGCGTATACCCATAAAGCTACTCGCTAATCCAAACATTTCATATAAATTTTTTTATGACAAAAGCACAGAATAAATCTTCACAGAGGTATGATAACAAAGATCCACTACTGGAAATGAATATTTCGAGTAATGGACTTTGTGCGCTTTTGCCTTGACCCAGCCATTGAATAAACGGACTACTAACAGCGTAAATTCCATATTATTTTATCTCGAATATAAATATCTCAATGGAATATTTATTTATACTCGTGGTATATTAAATAGAGCAACCTGTTGATTTTATCTCGCTATTCACGATTCCGCATCTCCGGTATTCATGTATTCCCAATCGGACCTGATCATCACTTGCCGAAACGGCGCGAAAAAGTAGTTTTGGATTGTCTCTCCGTTCTACTCCGATTCGTGGCAAATCGGACCTGCTCATCTGTGTAGGACAAAAAGTTATTGTGAAGCGAGAGCGGAGAATGATCGCATCCGGCTAGACGATGTTTCAGCTATAACACTCGACGACGGCTATGTACGAAGCGCCGCGCCGGTGTGGGTGTGGGTGGTCGTTTTCGGTTTACAGCGGCCATCGCAATGAATCGCGGCGGAAAGGGTGAAAAACACTCGGTACGGCCGAACAAGTCCCTCGACTGTAGACGCGAATCAAGTTTTGTGACGCGTGAAGGGCGGGATAAGCATTGCACCGAGGAGATAACCCCGGGGCGAGGACCGAACGAGAAAAAAGCTGGGAGAGAAAAACGCGGAGCTATCTTTATGTCATCATTTCGAAAAAAAACCAAAAGAAGATTGAAAGATTTTGTTTATGGCGTTTATGCGATAACAGATTTATATAAGCACAATACTATTTGTATATTATTAATCGAGACACGTATACATAGTAAATGTATTCAGACATAATTTAATTTAATTTAATAAAAATAAAATGATATCTATATACTTCCAATTTTCGAAAGTTCGACAAAAGTCGTGACGCAACGGTGTCGCATACGCTTAATGATGAATTATGACGGCAATTTGGGCATATTAAAAATCTTGCGCGTGAACCTGTAATTTACGGCCATAAAGTGCCACGCCACCGTAAAAATTCACATAATATTATTCACATAATATTATTCACATAATATTATTCATATAATATAGGTTTTACTATAGTTTAGATAGTTTACACTTTGATAAATGGTGGGAAGCTACTAGCGTCGCCGCTCATCTCCAACGGGTACGGTCACGCGTGAACATCGATTCGCTCCGTGCTAGATGCTAACCAGATCGATATCTCCCGTCGATTAATTGGCCGACGTATCGGGGTCGTCGTCGCGTCAGAGAGAAAAAGACGTCCGTGGCGAACGGCGCCTCCGGTTATTCGGGATCTCTTCAGGAGCCGTCGCTCGGGTGCACTCGTTGCACGTAATGCGTGATGCGTGTTCATGACGCCGCAAATGGACCGGCAGGGGCTCTCAGTTAACGTTCAGGCATCGCGAACCGGGACGGGGAACGATCGCGTTGGTTCTTCCGCGCCGTTTTGTACTGCGCGTTCGCGTCGTCCAGGCGTAAAATGCTTCCTTCGAAGACAATGGTAATGTCGTCGTTGTCGTCATCAAGAGTGCGACGCTCTGAAGAGCGTGGTGGCTACTATGCGATCGGAAGCAGACGACGATGTTCCCACGAAGAGTAAGCGCACCGGATGTAACGGTGCGCGCGGAACGAGGAGATGACAGTGGCCGCGTGCCGGTCGATAAACGATCCGACCGTTATAGATAATTGGCGAGTATTAATTACGAGATACGTAAGACTTTGCAAACTTTATTCGCACATTAAAACTGCTATTGAATTGTTACATATTACGATATTATATTCTAAGTTGTACAAATAATTATTAAAACACATGCACTAAATTTATAGGATCGGCGCTACTTATAGCGATGGGAAGATAATTCCGGCATTTTTACATTCTGTTTGAGAGAATTTGCTATATTGGCAGATAATTCCCACATGAAAGAAAAAACAACTTTTGCTAAAACTACAGCAACGGCGAGTGAATGGGATTGAAGGGTGAATCGGGGATTGATTGAAAAAACTCGTTCGCTAACTTTGTTCCCGTTCACTTCAACTTACTTTCCTATCCGATCACTATACTTTCCCCGGAGCGCAAACTTTTACCTTCCGTCAGTCTTATTTCACTCAGCGTTATCATAATGTGTATTCAACCCGCGGTCGTCGTATAATCATCATGGAACATTACCGTATTTATAAAATTTCAGTTAACAAAATCGCAGTATCACGCGGAAAAGTTCTTCTAGTCTAAATGGTCTTGATTAAAGTACAATCAATTAATACCGCCGGTGCGGTGAAGCTTTACTGAACGACAGGATTGAGGAAATAATAACGGTTCCGGCTGAACGTCATTCCCTCGTTCGAGCTAGCGTTAATGACGTCGAGGGCGAGGCGGCAATTAAAATGTTACTAGCGGTGAGCCGGTGACACGGCGCGGCGGTCACTTTCTTCTTTCTTCGTCGCAGATCGCGGTCTGACGTACCTCTCAGACGTTTCGTCGTGGCAACCGCACGTACTGCGAGAATTCGTAATTACAGGCTTATCAACGACTTTAGAAAATTCTGCGAATTAATGAGTGCGCGTCTCAAGAGGCGCTCTCGCGCCGTCGTCATCCTCGTGGTCGTCGCCTCTCGACTCCGTCCCGACCCTTTTTACCCTACCCGAGCTCTACCCAAGCCTAGACGAGGTACTTCCCCAACCTCGACCGTGGCTACCCCTCTTCCGCCGTGTCGCAACTCGCAACGAGAGAGCTGCGTCAGCTGCGCGATTGTGTGATTCGTCCTCGACGTTGTCGACGCGTCGCGTCGCGTCGCTCGGGGGAATTAGGTGTATTTTAACGGCGGATAAGTGAGGCCGGAGGGTGAATAGAATTAACATTAGAAACTGGTACGCCGGAAGTAATATAATTATTTATGAGGTATATAAACGTAATTGCTCACTGGCGAAAAATGTCGGATTAGGACCGGGTCAATTAGACGTAAGCTAATAGCGGATGAATAAAATGAAAAAGTAAATTGAATTGAAACTAGAAATTGTTGTGACAAGTACGATATGCTTAGAATGTGCAGAAGAAGTACAGATATAAATATACAGATATTTGTCAAATATGTAAAATAATTTTACTTTTTAATAACGAATAAGGTCTTCGAAAGCCGAAGTAAATTGAATATACAGTTGTGACGAGTAAATGTAACCGGACGGTAACTTAAGTCAAAGTTAAAATCCTACTACGACAAGGGCATAATAAATTTACATAAAAAATTGCTCCTTGACGACTTAAGAAGTCGGCGGGGTAAATTGAAACGAGTGACAGTAAATTAGCGAGAGAGTCTTTAATTTAAAATCCGATTTGTTTTACATTTCCGTCTGTCGTTGTTATAATAACAAACTTTTCCCCTCGTGCTTTTCATCAGAAAAGCGAGACCCATAATGAGATGAAACTATATGATTCAAAAAGTTTGAAACCGACATAAAGTATGATTGAGCAGCGTAGTCCTATGCGGATTTCGCGCCGCATAATCGTGCAAGTCGATTTAGATTTACATTTCCGAACGAAGCAGGAGAGAATCGTTTTTTCTTCCACCTAATTTCACGCCTTAAAAACTACCTCGCCCTTTTCGGCTCGTCCTTCCTATCGCAAAATCCCCTTCATAAAATGCCATAAAATAACGATGCTTAATGATGCAGAAAATTAAAGATTCGTACGATCAACGTTCGAATCTAAATAAAACAGTGTCTATTTTATTTAGACGTCTCCAGTACGTTTTAATTATGTTGCTAACAAATGCATTGCAAACACGAACTCTGTATCTCTCTAAAGCAAAGATTAAATTAGAAGAGATCAGAGATAAAGATTCTCATATTATTTTTCATAACTTTCAAGTTGTGCAAAATATGTAGATTGCATGTATAATTTACAATTATCGCAGACAATTCGTCATAATTGCTGAGCTTTATCAAAACAATCCTCGAACTTCCCTATAAATTTCACATCACCTTGGTGCCTATACTCTTACATATTAATTTCCCATAACGAATGTCGCACGCGACAATCTCTTCCGCACGCGCGACGCAGAGAGATCTGGCTCATTGTTCCCTAATGACAATGCGCATGATTATGCGTCGCGACGAGGCGAGCGACTCTTTCCCGGAATCGTCTAACGATGATAGCACGATTTGTCGCCGTATTCCGCGAACATAGTCAGCCGCCGAACTGTGTCGCGGCTATAAAGCGTTCCCACGACGCAAAGCTCGATTTTTCGCTGGGCCTGCTAATTGCCTGTCCGCCGTTTGATTTACAAACAGCAGTAAACACGAACCCGCTTGACAGACGGCCGACAAGACAAGCCTATCGAGGATAATATTCTAGCCTGGAGGACTCGCCGGGATTGGCCGGGATGACCCGCACGTTCTCAACACTTTGCCACAAGAGGTAACGAAAAATGTCGTTAACTCTTCCGCTACCAATGAGATTATCCCCAGGGCGGCTTTCCCACTATAGTCTGATAAATAATTTTCATTACCGTCCTGTATTTTACTTTCGTGTACGTCGTATCGATATGCGAGACGATAACGAGAATTGCTTATCTAAAATTAACACATGACGGAAAGAAAGTTTTGCACTAGAATAATCTTCTTACTTTCTATTCCAATTTTTATTTCACTTTCAAATCAAGCGTTTAACAATTTTAATTACCTTGTCGAGTATTGCTCCCCGACGTATATATACATCCTAATGTAATGTGTAAGCCAATAAAAAAATAGTTATTTAAATTTAAAATTCAAGTATTTAAGAAGCGATAAAATTTACTCCAGAGCGACTTTCCAGCGCGTTTTAATTAAGATATAGAAATGGGAACGCGAACATCTTACTTCCTCAAAGTCTCATCAAGGTAAAAGGGAGTTGAAGGGTGCTCGAAATGTCTCGAGAAAGGTCGCGGAGAAACGGCAGTTTCCCTGAAAAAATGTCCATTTTTTTCTATATCTGCGCGCTGCACGTGCCTCATTTTCATAGTTCAGGTAGCGCAGGTGGGCGCACACGCCTGCGTGTGCCGTAAAGAAAGGGAATCCGCGGCGCGGCACGTTGCACTCTTGACCTTTCGAGAGTCTTGTGCAACCGAAACCGCGGGGCGTCGCGTGCATCGGTTGCGCTCGAGAGGAAAGGGAGAAACGGGGAGGGTGGGGCGCGACATTTCAGCGATACTCCGGGGTTACGAACACCCTCTCAGCGATGCATCACGATGCATCTCGCTCGGGATCTCTCTCTCTCTCTTTCACTCTTCGCCACTCCTTGTTTCACGACAGAGACCGAAAGACGATCTCCCGAAGACCGAGAGATGAAAGACTCGATCTTTATTGCCTATAAATTTCTGTGCCGCTTATTGAACGGAATAATCGGGGCTGATTTTCTCGAAAAATTCGGGCAGTTAATTGAAAGGAAAAAAGGATAAATCGCTGTTCAGCGAGCGCGATCAAAGTGATTAATTTATATCACTCATTCGAACGTGGTGCAGCCGTAATGATGAAAGCAAGGTCATTATTGTTGCTTTCGCTCTATACGAGCGGCGAAGGAGGAAATGTGCACATCATTAGCACACGTTTTGCCTAAGCTAGGTTGTCGTTATTAATAGCTGACATTTTTAGCGGCTAACATTTCAGCTCGGATGTAACTGCGATTCAAGATGCGATCGTGACGCAGGAAGTATCTTAGATAAGATAAGCGAGATTTACTTTATACATGTGCTACGACTTTCTCCGGCTACTTCGGATCATAGCGCCGCAAAGTGAAGAACATGTTTGTCGCAAGGCTTTTTTCCCCCTTTTTTTTAAAGCTTAAAGAACGTCGGCCACTTCTCGAACGCGAAAGTGGTCGCTGCTCTTAATACTAAACGCGTCCTCGTTATATAGCGTTAGATCTTGTAAGCTGGTTTCCCTTATACCAGTTTCTTCCCACCCCTCTCTAATTTTGTGCCCTTCCTTTTCTCTCCTCTCTCGCTAACCGAGAAAGTTGCGACTAATCAAAACGGAATGATAGCCGTGGCAAAACGCCGACCACTTTCGTCCGCGACGAAACCGCGTTCCTCGTTATCATCCAAACAGGTATCGAGACCGCGTAAAACGATAGCGCTTCAGTTACACGAATTGAATTATCGACAGGGAAAAATAATGAAAAAATATTTAAAAGACCAAATCCGTTTACAGCCGTGCACTGTATAATCATCGCAATCAGGATGGAATAAGATTCTCGTTTTAAGAGCAGTATACTAAATACGCGTCCAATATTTCGGTACGTTAAAACGGAAGCAGAGCCAATCGTCATATTTTCGTAACATTAAACAATCTTCTTTTCTTATTCCTCCTTAAGATTCATTCCTCGCGACTTAAGATCGATCTCATGCACGGCGCTCGATTTATCGCGCGATGGATGCTTCGGAGAACGCGCGCTTCCTTGAGCAAACGTTAAACGTCAAATACTTCCACGAATGTATTATTTGTCTGTCGAGCGTGGTGTGTCGTAAGAGCCCCATTATCCATACGATTGCAAATATCGCGGATACGTCTTACCTCGATCCACGACCATACGAACGATTCGTAACGAGCGGTGTACCGTTACCGCGCGTTTCATCCGAACCGATCGAATGACCGGAGTACTGACTGCGCTTCTCGCTTACCATCCTTCGATCAAACGATAAATATAACAGCGGGGCGAGGAGAGAGGGGTGGAGAGACAAGGGGAGAAAGAACGATCGTTAATCACACATGTCCGATTATCCGCCTATAAACCTGCTAAATGGAAAGAACGTCTTAAGCAGGAAGTCACGCTAGTTTCATGCCACACTCTATAGTTGAAAAAGAATATTCATCTGAAACTTGATCCTAATCCGACAATAATTAATGCCTCATATATGCATAATATATTTAACTGTATACTAAGGCCTTTCATAATATCTCGTATACGAGAATCTTTACATATCACTTTATGCTGTTACATATATCACGTCATTATACTGTAAATATCAGTTCAGAAGTTGAAATTGGTAGGATCACGTTCGATGTTCTAGATAAAAAAATGTATCTTTCATGATATATTGGTATACGTTTCCATATAAACGCACACACAATTATTTTCATGTATCTGCAGCATAATTTTGAACTATACGATTACATCATATTCATTTCTTAATTACATTTTCCTGATAATCCTATCGAGATTTCTTTCGTGCCTTAGTATCTTTGCATCCGTCGAAACATACGAGGAAAAATCGTCGCATTCGTAGAGGCTTGTCTTGACATGGAGATACGACTTGCTTCACAAGTGTTATCAAGGTCGATGTGGTATCGTATCGAGGGACCATTCTTTGGCGTACAGGAGAGAAGAGAGAAACCGAGACACAACCCAGAAGCAGATCTTATGCATCTGTTCTCGACACATATGTATGTACCCGAGGCGCATTACGGCACACACGTCACTAAGATAGGCGCCTATTCTCTCGGTACGGTAAAAGTAGTTCACGATGCAAATTGTGTCACGTGATCGGTGACACGAATGGGACATGCGGTAATTGGCTTTAATTGCGCCGCGGTATGATAATGTCGAGTACAATCATCGATTTTAATTGGCTAAAGGTCCGCTTTTGTCGTCCTTCAGGAAGCGGGTTAATCGTGTGCTAAAAGCGGAAACAGAGAACTTCATAGATAAGAATCTAATTCATTTCTTTCTAAGACTAATTTTTATCGACATCCCAGAAAAGTCTTCATTTACATTCCATTGTGTGTATTTAAATAGTTTTCTTATAATATAATTATCGTATCACATGACAATTGATGGAGTCTTTATTGATCGCGAATAAATTCCGAGATTTATGCAAGATATAAAGATAAAACTTGCTTTTTTAATTTCTAATTTTCACAAAAAAATTGAATGATAACGTTAAATAATGTTCATAACAAAAATTTATTTAAGTTCATTTTTGTCTAAAAATTTTTTTTTAGACAATTATGTTGGTAAAACATAAGTTGGTTTGGTAAAACAGAAACTTCCTGTTATATACGAAGACATTCTGCAATTCTGGAATCAATTAACTCACGTTATACTTAGCAATTTCCGCTCTCGGGTAAAATCGTGTTCGCTGTTGGCCAGGCCTCCTTCAACTTGGGCACGCATGACGTACGGCATTCACGTTTCGTCTATCAGAGTTAAATCCGGAACACGGTTGATCTTACGGGAGCCATATTGAATCTACTATATATTGCCCGACTATATTCGGCCACAATAACCGCGGCACGGAATATCGTGCTATTCACGCGACACACCGCAGCATTCGCGTTTTCGGAACCCCGATTTCTAGAGCTGTCAGTAATAGCGTTCAGATTGGCGTGAGTTTCGCTTCGATACGTAATTGCAATTTAACATCAAGTATTACTGATGCATTTCGAGCCATGATCGATTCTCAATATGTTATCGTGTTTATTAAACTATCGCAAATGGAAATGTTGAATAAATACTTGTTACATGTGACTAGTATAAATATAATAGAACAATAAATAAAATATTTTTAAATATTTTAATAAGATAAAATGTCAATTTAAATGATACCAGTTTTTTCCATTACACCGTCAGGAAAATTAGTAAAAATCTTATGGCATTGGGTGGACAGACCCCGTAATGGGACAAGCGCGAGAGTGAATCATTCGTTGCGACAGCATTTTCATGGCCTGGCGTTCAGGCGCTGAATTCAGATAAATAGATAAATATCTATTGTGTAAGGAAATGACAGCGGTTGCGAGAAACTTCGTCAAGGATGCGGGGGAATGTGGGACAAGGGGAACCCCGTACCTTGACTTCGCCGGGTTTGCGCAACGGCGCCCATCGGTTTAATCGAAGTCGTAAAATCCTCCGGATCGATCGATCAGGCGACACTAATAAGCGTGAAATTCATTCGGAAGCGGACACGTCTTGAGCTATTTGCTTGACGCTCAGACCGTATCAGGCATCTGTGATATACTTATGGAAGTATCCCATTAACGGGCACGAAAGTTCCTATTAAGTTCCTATTAATGGGACCAATATAAGAGAGCGTTATTATTATTATGACGTTATTGACCGCATAACGTGTAATCCGCGAGGGCAAATAATATAGATGAGTCAGATGAGTCAATGTTTAGCCCGTAAGCGCAAATAATCGAGAGACAGTAGCGTATCGCCGCTAAGTATAGGGTAAATGTGAAATAAATGATAATCCCCCGACGGTAGATGCCGAGCGATAATGCTTCCGATTTAATTAAATATCCACCATGTTAATCAGCACCTCCGGATGAAAGCGTATCTCGCGCTGTTACGCGAGATAACGAAGTTTGTACCGTGCATTCTTACTTCGGGATCTTCGGGGTCTAATCAAGCCGATGAAATACTGTAATTTACCGTCGCAGTTAGACTCTCATTACTCCACTCGGAATAATGAAGCGTTACTTGTACGCGACTCGTCCGATCTCCCGTATCAAGAGCGGCAAACGCGCTCGCGCGATTTATGGAGAGTAGAAATCGAGCGCGAACGCGCGACGCATACGTATGCTTGTTAAACGACTTTTCTGTTACGCGACATCGCGATTATAAACACCGTGACATTCAGTGCCAAAAGGAGCGATAGGAAAGGTAAAGCGCGAGTCAGTCGCGAATCTCGATTCGCGCGAGATTTTCTAGAGAGTACCTAACTGGAACGAGAAACATAACGCGCGGCCGCTTCTCGAATCGCCGCGCGCTGGCTACGATATCTTTCCGCGTGCTATTGCAACAAACTCGTTGCGATGCGATACGCGAGCATAAACGAGCACGGACAGCACGTTTCTTTTTTTTTCGAAACGCCGACTACGACGACTTGCGGAGTGTTGCGTCACGCCGCGTGGAACATCCTCATGAGACTCCATTAAGCGTCATTATTGATGATTGCTAAGTAATCTTATAGTTAAAAATAATAAGATCGTTATTGTTTGATATAAATTTGACATGCATTTCGATTAAGATGCATATCGATGATTATAATTTATTCATAAATTCTAATCTTTTATTTTACTTCTTATAAATGACCTGCCACACTGTAAAATTTAAGTACGCGGAAGTATTAGCTTGTTAAACGCATACAAATATTTCAAAAAGTGTCCAAAGTCAGCTATTGGTTACTTGCATCGACGCGTATTGGAGTGTTTTCCGATCTTTCTCAGTTTCCGAGATCTTATAGCACTCGCACTCGCGGGCGTTACAGCGGCGTCTTTCGCAGTCGAAACCTTAAAGCCAGCTGCCACGTAGATTCATATCGCGAGACCTGCATATATCTACGGGCATCCAGATGCAGTCGTCCGTCGTAGGGTGGTATTCCGCCTGCAGGCTAGTAGAGATTAAAGTAACCGAGCTACCGCAGCCCCCATAAATATTGAACGTCCCCCGGATTTATGGTCGCACCGAGGACGCCGGGTTACGTAGGAGGAAGTTATATGAGTTGTCCGCCTAAAACCGAGTAGAGGGACTACTCCCGCAGGGGTCCAGCTTCTCTTGGCGAGCGGACGAGCGAGCGAGCGAGCGAGCGAGCGAGCGAGCACGCGGTCGCGAGAGAGCCCTTCGCCCTGCAAAAGGCTCGGCTAATTAATGTATTGTTTCACCGGCTGCGGTCCGCACGCCTCCGGAATCTGCATCCGCTGAATATGCAATGTCGTCCACAACCCGGAGAGCGCGGCTCCGGATTAGTAAGCCGCGCTCATGCCCTTATGCATACCTATCGACTTTCCTTCCTCGTGACGCAAAGAGACCGCAGTCCGGCCGGATGCAAGGTAAGAGGCCAATTC
Organism: Leptothorax acervorum; assembly: GCA_035220615.1. Lineage (NCBI taxonomy): Eukaryota > Metazoa > Arthropoda > Insecta > Hymenoptera > Formicidae > Leptothorax > Leptothorax acervorum. Next base: position 804,001 of record JASTWQ010000054.1, on the reverse strand, counting down.
GGCGCATCCTCCCGATTTTCGGGTCGAAAACAGGACAGCGACCTGAGAGACATGCCTTCTTTTCTATTCCACGGGGAGAGCTGCTCGCGAATCTAATGAACACTCACACGATACATTCCAGCAGTTACTTTATCTTTTTAAAATATTTCAAAGGAAGCGAACTATATGCGAGGAATAGCGTTTTAAGAATAACGGAAAGGTGAGACGCACCGTTGTGCCTTGCGAATTGTCACCAACTTATACATTGTTGTGTATACGTGCGAATTAAAGCAACGAATTGGTCCACGCGTAATAGCGTGAAATTGGAAAGCCAACAATCCCGAGACGTTACAAGTATCATAATTACAAATTGCATACCTACTTGGTCCGCTTCCCTCTTTCGAATAACGAGCGCGCAAAGATAATAACCGTACCGGCCCCACGGTTCTGATGAACGCGCGAGATAATAAAAAGAACCTCGTGTCATAACGGATAAAATGTTTTCCGCTGCGCGATGCGACCGTCATAATCGGACGGCGGATCAGGGGAACCACTTAATCCTCAGGTACTTTGACAACCCGCGGACACGTAGGCGTGATTTCGCTCAGTCGCATAACGTGATTTACGAGTTTACGCCTCGGTAAAGGTCAAAGGCTCTGCCTGCGGATTGTTAGCGGGTATGCGTTACCTCGTTCGCGCCGATTACTCGCACGGCGATCGGACGGACGCGTAACATTCCACCGGTAGTTATGCAGTCGTTGCGAAAACACTCGCTCCTCTCGGCGAGGGACTCCGAACCTCACGGGGACAACTCCGCGAATCGTAAAAGGCTCCCCGAGGAGACGCACGACTTCGGTGACTGTAATTTTTACGACGGCATGTGAGTCTAACAGGATCGATGTGCTTGACAAGAATAAATATGAGACAGGGCAAAAATATAACTGTATGTAACTGCTATGCAACCGAACGTGATTTTTATGCCAACTTGAATTCAGGTATACTTCTGTCTGTTAGAATGTAATTGAGAATTTGCTATATAAAGACAAACGATTCCAGTAGATGTGTAACAAGATTTTGTAATAACTAATAATAATAATTATAGAATAGAAGTTTTAATGTTATAAAAGTGTAGTGATTAAATATACACCCAATTCTATAATTGATTCTTTTGGAACTAATATTGAAAGTGACCACTAGCAATCTTTTTTATTCCTCTAAGATTATGGCTATACTTTGATGCTTAAGATTCAGCTTGAGGATTGTTTGAGGATGTACTTTATGATTAATGATTCTCTATAGTTTCAGATTTTACAGTTTTCTGCAAAATTGTTCCGCTCGTGTTCAGTTGAAGGCGTTAAAGCACATTCTTGCACAATACCACGTCGCTGAGTTCAACGAAGGCAACGCTGAATCCGGCCAGGAAGTTAATTACCCGCGGTTACTATTGTGGAGAGCCTAACGACCATTCTTTTGAAATCCGTGTCGATTCTTCGAAAGCGCGAAGCTGCCACACACGTGAAGCAGCTGAATGTCGGATGCGAGAAAGGAGAGTGGAGAAAGCTGTAACATCTAAACGAATCATTATCAATATTTTTTGATAATAAAAGACAAGAGATTTATACGTGTACCAAATACCTCCTTCGTCTTTTTATTTAGTTACGTGTTACTTAACCACTAGGCTACGAATGGAAATGACGCGTAGTACGAGATGATCCCACCTGTATTCCAACGTAGGTGCAGGCCGCGACCGAAAACTCTTTCGTATTAATTACGAAATATCCCGTATATGCGCGGTTGCGCTTCACGCTGTAAGAGCTCCGGGTACGAACAATCGTCGTCCCATCACCGGGGGACCTCGGGCATGTCTGTCACGCGTGCGGTTCCCCGTGCGTGCCCGTGTAATTTCAGGCCGCGTTCATTCCCCGCAAGAGGAACGACATCGGGAGCACGTCGATAGAAAATTCTCGAGAGTGAGTGCTCTCTAAGGAACATGAAAGAAAATAGGTAACAGCATCGGTAAAATTTTCGATAAAACGAAAAGGACCTTGCGGCAATCGGTTGTTGAAACCAGTACATTATCTTCGAGACATTTAAAGATAATAATATCAAAAATCAATCATGTGAACCTTCATAGGTTTGTATGTAGAAATTTTAGAAAATGTACATATATGAAATGTTTATTTATGGACACGCGTTAATATTCGGATCTGCTTAAATTGAACTTTATGCCAGCGAGCGTAAAGTCTGATTAACAAAAACGGAATAATCACGACGTTTCGATGTAGATTGAACATTTCTGTACTTCGTAGAGCTTACAACCGCTTTTATTATTAGTAGAAATTGCATCAGAAATTCCCAGTATCGCGACGCTAATCGGATATTCCGTAGGCTAATCACGTTTGTGCATAAATATAGATTTTTCCGTCGCAACGTTCTCTCCTCGCGCGTGTCATAAATATCGCTATGATTTTTAATAACCGCCATCCCTCCCTCGCACCCCGTCTGTTCTCGGAGCTCATGAAAAATAATTTAATTAAGCCCCTACTTAATGCGAGAGACGCAACGTAGATTCTCGTTAAAACCGGACACGGATCACGAATTACACAACCATCTGCGGCGGCAGGAATTCGCGCTGCACCTGCGAAACGCGATGTCATCAGACGTCATCAGCGAAATTCTTTTAGCCGGACGTGTACGAGAAGGAAGATTCCGTTCGTGCCGCGATGATTTTAACATTTCCCTTTTTGAACATTTGATACCGACGTGCGTTTTATTACGCGCACGCAATATAACGCCTTCGTCGACTTTGTTCTCGGAAAACACGCGCATCGCGGTAGGATGCAATTAATATATGATAGCAAGGCCTTTCCCGATCCGGCCTTGTTAAATATAAATCGCAAGTTACGTACGACGAATTAAGCGAGCAGGTTGCTGCTGTTTTCCTTTCGTTGCACCTGTGTCTCCTTTTATATTCCAGGCGCGCGGTTCTCCGCGTGTGGAAAATAATAGACTTTTTGCAAGAGCGTGCTCCGGATACGGTAAACGATAACGTCGCGTCGAGTCGCGTGTGTAGCAGCAAGCGTCGCGTGAATCCCAGGACGAAAGTGTGTTGCCTCGACGATCTTCGGTTAATCTTCCGCGCCGAGCGTTGGAGCCTTTTAACGTTTGCGGTATTCGATGTGTATACGGTATTGCGGAAACGCACTGGCGAATAGGACGAAGAAATATACCGGCGTCGAGAATACTAATTCGAGGCTAAATCGAAAAACGCGACACAGCGAGGCGACTCGCAGACCGTGAAAAAAAAGCCGAGAAGCGTAACCGGGGACGACAGTGTCGAAAAGCGCCGAGGCCAACGTCCGGCAGGGTGGCGATTTCTACAGACGTGTTTTCTAGGATGGATCAATATGTATGGTAATGCGGCCGACTGTACAGGTTCTACGCATCAGCATCGTCGACCTACGTATGCACATGCGTCCGTAACTGTATTATGTATGCGCGCGGTACGTAGGACGTGACTTCTCATATACGTATAATAAACATGTTACGTAGCGGCCTACGGAACACTTGTACACATGCGTATCGCGGACACGTGCGCGCGTATTTATCCTACGATGTATTAACATCGTCCAAGTATTTAAGATAAGGGGTCGGTGCGGTTATGACAGTCAGCAGGTCTTACTCGCGGGACGGGACTCACGCGGTGCGGCATGACAAAGCGAAAGATTTCTTTTTAATTAGGGGATATACATAAGAAATAAATTTTTGTCCTTCGTCAAACGCATAGATTTAGTTCTTATTCTTATTATTTTTAAATTAGTTTGTATCTCACTCCCATTTTTCCTCAAACGTTTATTACACTTGCTTGCAAAAACGTGTACATATCTACAGATGTGTAAATGTATGAGTAAATTCGCTAAACCCAAATGATTGTGCGGATTAGTTATCTCTGCGGGATAAAGCAAAAGAAAAGTTTATCGATACGGCGCCATCGATAGAGTCTCATAATGTATGCAATGTAAAGATAAAATGGCTTAATAAAGCTAGACGATCAAATAAATTTGTTTTAAAGATAGTAAATAATTTTATTTTGTGACCATAAAGAGTACCGAGTATGTTCTATTACGTGTTGAGAGACGAATATCCTGTCAGACGCAGCTGCAATAATGCTAGCAATAAAAATTTATAAAGTATTAAAGAGAGAAGAGCCTGATATGGCCACGACTGTGATCCCGAAGCATACTACTTTATAGATAAATTAAAGGAGGATTTAACTCTGGTAAAGTTTTCATGATGCACAGTCGGGATTGCAAACAATTAGTAACCGAGTTACTGAGACATTTCCGGTCCCATTGGGACCGAAAATCGAAATCTACTTTGACGTGTAACTAAACGCCGCATCTTATGCGTCGTCGACGAACTTATAACGTTAAAAGCGCTTTGAAGGAAAATTTTAAGACATTCGCAGTTCTATTAACCATCCGCAACGAGACGCGATGACACATTCAATTTTTATCTCATATAAATTTGTACGTAGACGAAGGATTATAAACGAATTAAAGACATCACGGATTATGAGATTCTTAAAAAAAAAAGCTATCTAAAATAAGCTCGATAATTTGACTTCATTAATTGATTATTTGCGTATTTACATATCTATATAAAATTAATAATTTTTTAGAAGTTCGACATAATTAAGAGAATTATAGTTCTTATCAAAGTTCTAAAATTTTTAACACGTTTCAAAAGAAGTTTCGAACAATAATTACCTGCACATATATAATTGTCATATAGTATAACGCAATAATGAAATATTTAAATCCATTTTCCCTTTCTCTCTCTCTCGCTCTCTCTCTCTCTTTGTGGGAACCTAATTCGAATTTCATTCAACCGATGTCGATAAATATGTATGTGTTATATGCAACATGCGTGTGTGCAAATGCGTGGTCTCATTTCGACTTTCAAAATGCACGGTAGAGTTAATTAGCCTATTCGCGTTTGTCTTATGGTTATTCCGGGTGAAAAGTCTCTGACCGAGACTTATTTGATACCGTGTTTGTTTCTTTCCGTTCGTTAATGCCGGCGTATAATGACAACGTCCGTTGAAGCAATAGTCGATTAATTTCGACCTTAAGAGACAAGATTTCCCGGATACGTATTGCGCGCGTCGATGCACGGGTAATGAGCTATAAAAAAGGACATAAATGCCTTTGCGTTATATATTAAATAAATTTTCGTAAGTGGCTAATAATATACCATTATTTATGTAATTTTTTAAACGTACAATAATATATGTAAGATATTAAAAATACATTAAAAAAGTTATGTCTCACAATGTGTAGCAAAATGTATCACTAAAATCTTTTAAATTTCTTTTTCCTTAAGGCATTATATATAATATATACTTGCTAAATTAAAAAGCTCTTTACGTTTATGTACTCCAAGCAGATAATAATATTTTTGGCTTAACGTTCTTAAACTGTGATAGCGTCGTACTTTAAGAGCCCATGGTAACATAAAAAGTTCCAATCTCGACCAATAAGAAGACAAGTGTCGCACATTCCGACCGTTTTACGCATTCGCGAAGTTTTACGCGGATCCAAGACTGACACTCGAGGATATTTTCTTAGAGATGTCCGGAGAATGAAATCCGAAACGCCCCGTGAGAAGCTTGGCAATTTACTTTTGGATTCTCGCAACGTTACGAAAATAAATCCGTTCTTCCCGCACTCGCGCGCGCGCGCGCGCGCGCTCGAATGCCGTTCCCGGTAAGCCTTTGTGGTGTTAATGACGAACACCACGAGGAGAAATTGCACCGGGACATCTTTACGATCGAAGCCCCGGCGCGCGGGGCTGAAGATCAACGACACAAGCGGACGACGAACACGGACGCGCCGCACACATTACGAGATTTAATTAAAGTGCCCGATGTATTTATCAACCCTCTTTCCTGGAAGCAATACAATCCGTTTAAGAAAATTCGTTCTGCGCGTTTCCTCGGCAAGACACGTCAGCGGGATATCGCGGGGCAAAACCGCGGCGCGATGATCACGTCGGACGTTCCAATATTATATGTTTCGAAAGGGTAAGACGACTCTTTGACTACGTATCCAGTGTCTTCGCAAAATACGTCGGTACCACTTAAAATTGCTGCACGGGGCTGCGCAAAAATATTGATACGCTAAAAATGTTAACGAGCTCAAACGAGTCGCGCATATTTTCGCGGTCGTACGAGAACGAGAAAGGCAGACGGGTTGGCGTTTTACATAACGATTTACGAGCCGATATACTTGTCGATTTACAAGCACGGAATCCGTTCCTCGGATGTGTTCGCGTTGAGCTTGTTGGTTCGGCTCGCGAGAGCAAAAAGCCGCGACGAACCCTTCACTTTTGCGTGAAAACGACGAGCGACGACGGCGGCGCGGCGCTAAATCAAAAACAGAATTTTTGCCGCGGCTCGACTCGGCTACGGGAGCAAAGTACAGGTTGCGGGGCCAGTCCTTCTCCGGTGGTGATTACGATGAAGAAAGAGGAAGTGAACGTCGCGCGGAGGAGGGCCGCGTTTCCCCGATTGCCGCCGCGCCAGGAAGGTAGGCATACCACTCTTGCACCAAGGGGGTATTACGTAACTATAAATTTTAATTGAATCCGCGGGCTGCGCGGCTCCCCTCCCACCGGCGATCATCTTCTGGCAATAAACGTAACGCGGGATGTATATACCCGCGTGCGAGGGAGGCGCGCGAGGGGGATGCAGAGAGAGGGAAGAGGGATTAACAACTAGTTTTCACTCACCATGCAGCTGCGCGAGCGACTGCAACGTGTTGGCGGTGTTGCAGTTTATGAATCCTGGAACAGAAATAGAGAATGCGCCGTTAGGAAAAATAGCCATTATTTTAATATCTGGTTATTAAGTGGTGAAAAAACAACTGTGAAGGGACGCTAAAAAGTGTATTAATCGTATAAAATGCTTAAAATTCTTGAAATAGCATTATGGTAAGACATACGATTGAAGATTAAAAAATGGACTTATTTTTTCTAATGACTAATTAACGTTAATCGCATTTATTTCGTAATTTATTTCTAAACCTTAGATTTAAACGCGCAAAATCATTATATGCAATCAAAATCCCATAATACTATAATTTATTCATTTTAGATTCGCCAAATAGAATAATACCGAAAAATGCATGCAACTGCACACTGTGCTATAAACCTAATAGTGAAAGCAACAGAAACAAAAGTTTATTGCAAATTGATTAATTAAATCATAAAAAAATTGTAAAACATAACGTGTAAATACAACTGTAATTGCGTATAATACGCCGCGTAATTAAGCTGTAAAATAACACAGACACAGGCAAAGGTACCCGAAAATTTATTTGAAATGGATTAATTAATTGCTCGTATTATCGAACGTATCATTAGGTATCCCGGAGCAAAAAACATTTTATAATTAATTGGCTGATTTGATATCTTTCACTGTCCTTAATAACACATCATTCCCTCGCTTTCCAAATTAAGAAGAAATACATAAACGCGCAATTATATACACCGTCAAATGAAAAATATTTTATATCGTATAGATAGATGAAAAATGTTGTAGAACACGTGGTCTTCACTTCTAAACAATGACGTGTGAAATTTCACGCGTGTACACGCACATATACGAGCGCACACGCGTCGTGAGCTCAACACCGGTACGTATGAGCGTGCGTACGCTTCGTCGAACATTCCCATGACATAAGATAACCTCTGAACTTAAGGCCCTCGGTCCGACCGGTCGGGCCCCAGCCCGCGCGAGCACCCATCATGGAACATTGTAATTTAGGAACGTCGAAACCCGCGCGCGTCGCGCCGTCGTTATTTCCACCTCCGACGACCTTCCGCTTTCTTCGCTGGCGCGGCAACGCGCTTCCCTTATTCTCCCCGCTCTCATCGCGTAACCTTAACGTTTAATATTTAGTTTTTAATATGTCTTTTATATTCCCTTCGAGCCAGGTGAGAGCGCGACGTTAACGGGCGGCGACTTTCACGCTAATTAGCGCGAACTTGTCTGTTTGCGGCGGAACATCGGGCGAGACCGGTATCGCGCGTGTCGTAAACCGACCTGGTCAGACATGCTAAGAGCTTGTCGAATCGAAAATTTTCGGAACCCGTGGAGAGACACTTTTACGGAGTCCCTGACTATGTGTCAGTCGACAAATATGTTCAAGACTTATCGCAATATCGACTATACTGACTAATATCTCATATGTCTTGTGACAAATTTACAGTTATAGTTTAGATAAAGAAGTTTCCAAAGAGCTTGAAACATTGTCTCGAAACCCTCGAAATATTTTATCAAACAATCACCAGATACGTTCGACAGTTTCGTTCTATTTTCTAGTCATCCAGTATAACCCATGCGTAAAGTATCTAATACGCTAAGGTTTCCGAACGGGAAGGTACAATTTCTGTTTGTCTGTCTCGGGCGATAAGATTAGCGTGATCCGAGAAACGTGGGATTCCTCGACATATGCGGAATGTCTCGCGAGTAACGACCGGGATTACGAGCGCGAGTTGTACGTACCGGATAGGTATAGGTATAATCGTGTTAAACGGCGATTGGGGTAATGCGCGTTCTGGGAACCGATCCGGGATGTTCCACTTGGCGATTCGTGCGCGTATTACTACCGTAATTCACCACCCTAATCATTTCTCGACCAGTGTAAATAAGAATGAGCCGATCGCTGCGGCGAAAACGCGTTATCTCGTCTTTGAAGATCTAGGTAGTCACGCAACGCCACGTACAATGCAACTCTCCCTATGCAATTGCCCCCCTCGTTCGACGTATTTCTGCGATTGATCGATCGTAACGAGCGTCGAGAGGAGTTAGCGCTGCAAGCCAGTTAGCAGTTAACCGATTTTCTGATTAGAACATTCTCGGAACACACGTATTTCGCTTCTTTGAAAATAAATACGTCCTGAAAAATTAATCGCGAAATTAAACTAAGGGAAGTCACTAATTTCTTGAAAATTCTTTTGAATGACTGTAATATATACACGATCCTTCCGGATTTAAGGGAGAAATTATCGTGGAGAATTTTTAACAACCGTCGTTATGACAAGATTTGTCACGGATATTTTGATACAGACAAGTGTTTACCTTCTTCAGCGTCGAGATAGAGATATTAATTCGAACGATATAACTACACTCGTCAACTTCTTTGTCCTCCTGTTATTTAACAAATAGGCGACACGAGTCCTTACAACACTTGGATTGACAGGATATTTTTTCACCTTAACTTCGATGAAAGTATGCCGACACGTGTGAAAAAAAAAACACGTCCATGCACGAGAGACAGAATAAACAGATTAATAACAAGGATCAAATATTTGCCAACAACTTTTCGCAACCGTTCCATCCGCAATCGATCGATATTACTGATCCAAAGCTAAAGAAGAAATAAGATCTCGTTACGTAATCGATACCAATTTTAATTCTGAAGATGCCCTACGGCACATGTTATGTACTACGGTGAGTACGTTACGCCAGCGCGTGCCTGACAGTGTTTTCTTCTGCAGGCCGTGGCACATCGTGACTAATTTTCTACACCGTTACAATAATAGCAAGCGCAAGCGCAAAAACGTTTTCCGTGCGTCCGGTCGACGAACTTACGCATGGCAAATAAAGTAGCGATACCATTTCACGTCGCGTGTGCCACGGTAACAGTTATTAGCAGAATTATCGAGACGCCAATCGGTTTTCATTCTTACGTAAGCTTTTTGAAAGTATAAAAATATAAATAACAAGACTTCATTCATCGATTATTCTTATCTGTTTATCCTTATCCTAATTTTTACACAACATATTTTTATGGATTTCAAGCAAGTTTATAGTCTTAATTCGTGCGTGATGTTCTCCAATAAAAATATCTCGATATAAGGTTACGATAAAATCAAATTTTCCTCAAGAAAGTCGACTCCTACCGCGTTTATCAGACAATCAAAGGTGCTGTCATTACCTGAACGTCGACAATAAATATTGATTGTCTGAGAATCGCTTGAATAAAGGCGCCTGTCAACGATCGCGCGCTCGAAGGCGGAGGAGCGAGTGAGCGCGAGCGAGGAGTGTGGAAGTGTCGTTTTCACATTTTGCGAAATCGCGTCGCGTCTACGGCGCTCTTTAAAGGTTGATTCACCGCTGAAGAAGAAGAAGAAGAGATCCGCCTGCCGTGCTCGTGCCGGCAATAACATTATCCCCCGTCAATTTGCCCCACGGATTTTACTTTCACGGTGCGTCTATTCATCGATCGCTATTATCGATGATCGGGTCAGCACGTGCGCGCAACCTGTTCACGCGGCGCTAGCTAACAATAAAAATTGCGAAACAAAATCGCCAATAAAATGTAAAAATTTATTTCACCGATGTTTTCAGTAAAATATTATATTTTATCGAGTGCATTCTTCGTTCTGTGTGTGTTTCGATTAATAATATTAATATATATAAATTTCTTTTCTTGATGTAGTTTCTTTTATTAACTAAAGCTATTGACTTTTCCACGGTTATCACGGTTATCATTTCCTACTCGATAGTTATCAGAATATACGCAGGGGGAGGTGCGTCGATAGGATTCACACGATTATATCATCGAGGCAATTCGCAATAACAAACGCAATAGCAAATAAGTTTTAGAATTTCGCGATTGGGTATATCAAAGTGAAATCTTACGGGATAATAAATGTTTTATAAGTGCCGTAAACTTCACCGTAAAGAAGTTAATTGTTAATCCGCAATCGGCGACTCTGCGGAGTCCGCATGTTTTAAGACGTACTTAATTACGAAATCTCGACGAGAGTCCGAGACTGACGAGCGGTAGCGCCGGCAACGAGTGCGCTGCGTGGCCATGCGGAAAGGAAGCCGACGATGTTCTTTTCCCTGGACGACGGGGCTTGGCTACCTCCGGTTGCACCGTCATTATTGCGATAGCAGAGACCTTATCTCGTTGCGGGTTCACCGGTAGCCGTCTTGCGCGCCCGCACGTTCCGCGCGCTTGTATTGCAAAAGCGGAGTATACTCATAATATTGCGATCTTATCTCTCCCACCGATATTAATTAACTTGATAGTTTCGAGTCAAAATATCGGGAAGATATCGACGGCCTTGAAAAGCGGACATAAAGGCGCCAAGCACTTCTGACGTAATCGCGTTTTCGTGGCGGCTTTGCGTAATCCTCTATCGTCGCCTTCGTCCTATTGGAGACGGATATAACAAGTGTTCAAAAAAGAAAAAGTAAAACACGAGACACAGCTTTCTCCCGAATGCGAAACGCCGAAAAGGGGCATGTGAAATCTAATGGTCCCGAGCGCACGCTTCGATCCTATGCGATTGTGCCCACGTGCCATGTTTTAAGTACACTCGATTATTCGCTCTTACGAGAAACGGAGGGAATTACTTGCCGCAATTGCGCGTCTTTGTAGGATTGCTCCAGTTCTCAACGGAGAACGAGATACGAACTTCTATATTTATACGCCTTAATTGCCCTAGCTATTGTCTTCTATCAATATTTAAATAGCAGTAATCGAAATCTGGGCGTAACATTGCGATCTCCAACGTCCCAGATATATATACGTGTCTTAATTTCAAAGTATTATCAGTATATTACTCGTAAAACGTTTCAAATTTTTAAAAAAATGCCTCGGTAAATGTGCGGATATTGCGAAGAAGATCCGTGCTCTGAGAATATTTTGCGTGTGTCAGTAGTTACATATTAATGTAGATAAAAATATTCTTAAAGATATTCTCCAGATAGCCCGTGCGCTCACGTGGGGTACCACAGGGATATCACGATTTCAGAGATTTCCCAGCAAGATATCTTGACGAAATCCCGCAGATTTCCTCCGGCTGCAGTGTGGGGAAGCCAAAATTGTGCGACGTTGAAGCTTCTTCTCGTGAAAACTTTTTGCAGAGAAGCTTTCTTTTGCAACTTTCTAGCTTTGTAATTGAAATGAAATACACCACATGATGTATTTCTTATGCCAGGATATAAAATAAAACGGATTCTAATAAATTTCTGTTATTATTTGTTATAGCCGATATCAACGAGCCCTCATTTAGCCGACTTTCTCGATCACACGGAATTAGTATTTACTATAATCAATATACTTCGGATAACTTTCACGCTGACACCGTGCGTACAAGTCCACTTGCAGGCGAGTAATCGCTAAATGAATTTACTTCCAGGAAGCGATAATACCTTTTATTTTCTTTCTTGCGTGTAAATTCCACGCATCGCTTATCTGCCGATAAATATTTGTCGCGCCGATAATAATGAAAGTAATATGTCGTCGTGTCGGCGCGTTTGCGAAACGTACCGTCGACGATCAGGCCTTCGACTGGCCCGATAGTCCAGTTTCTCGACCGCTCGCGCTCGCGGAAGGTACTTGCATGTACACGGTATCTCGAGAACTCTCGAGCAATCTCTCGACAAAATTGCATCATGCCTTAAACAACTTTCAATTGCGTAAATTAATACGCGATCTGCCATCTGCCTAATTATCTGAAGTACCGAAAGGTACAGGCGTGGAAAAGCCTGCGGTCGCGAGCGCGCGCTGCAGGGATACTATAGCTTACGAAATACGCAAAAGCGTGCAATACGCGCGCGGGACGAGGACTGAAGCGCATTCTCATGCGAGGAGTTACAATTGTGACGACATGTCGCCTCTCTCTTTCTCTCTCTCTCTACTCGCGGCAAGATGATTTCAGAAATTACGTACTATTGTCGGTTTCCTGCAATTTCGTCAGCGTGAAAGCGTTATTAGCGGTTCGAGGAATCGATCCGATCGCACCGGCCAATAAGTCGGGAGTTTTTTCCGTTTTCCTCCGATTCGCTGCGTTTGTTTTCTTTTCTTTTTATCTCTCTCTCTCTCTCTCTCTTTTCTCTTCCCCTTGCTGACGATCTCGACGCCGTGTGGTAAAACTCTCGTTCGCATCGAAAGCCTATCGAGTGTCTCTCCGCTCGAGAGCTACATCGATGGGAGCGAATCTCTCCGAATATTCAGATAACAACGATAAAGGACAAACGATCCCGAACATAACAGGCTTCTCGATGCGTTAGCCAAGGAGGATACCGTGCCCTCTTCCATACCCTTCCTCGCGAAGGATCTCGGCGACGAAATAAACGAGATACACATGGCACGAGTCAATGACTCACTTTTCCCCCGTCCGAGGGAAAAATAGCCCGAGCCACGAAGCCATGACGACTTGACTTTTTGCCAAACGACCCTGTCCCACCGCGCGACACGCCGTCCGTTTGGATAAAATTTCCGAGCGCTTTCTCCTCCGCCGCTAAAAACCTTTGCGGATTATTCTCATCGCGCTCGATTGGCCGAGCGCAGCGAGCGGCTCCGAATTACTATGCAAGAGACTCCGGAGCTGTTTGCGCCCGCGCCGTCCGATTTCTTTAGTCTTGTAAACAAAGAGAGAATAATCAACACACGTAGCAATGAATCATTCGAGGAAAGTGATACAAATTTCGCTCGTTCCAGACAAATTAAGCTGTTTCTCTCTCACGAGGTATTCAATTGTACTTAACGAAGACGAATATCTGATGACAAAGATTTAGCATTTTTATTACCTGTCGCTTCGCACAATCACGATATAGATAGGATCTTGAATACGTTTTATGAATTTTATTATCATATAACAGATTAAATATATATATATATAAATTTTGGAGTTTATTAGCGTTGCTTCGGTTTCGCCTAAATACGATCTTGCTGACACAGCCTGTCGATTTTGTTAAAAGATCATCTTGCTCGAGTGACTTTTACGGTTGCGAGCCCGATTACGAAACACCCGGTAGCAGCGAGGCAAAGAGCGGCAAAAAGAAAAAGAAAAAAGTGAGAAAGTAACGCGATCGCGTATACTCGCGCTTGCGATATCACGATTTTCATGTGAGATTTACTGACAAGAGCCTCGCGACCTAACGAGAAGCAACTAATGGCCTTCTCTTTAGCGATCTCGTTGGAGGATCGGCGATACGCGGAGAAACGATATCCCGATTGGAGCGCGAATGCACATGTGCGGGGTCCTCGCGCGAGAATTCGTCGACGGATCGCGATCGTGAGACGCTCTCGAACGCGGAAGTTCTATCCGATCGACGAAGAACAACGCTAGAAAGATCAGGTTCAGGGCCGCAGCCGAAACTTCTCACGAATTATTACACAAATCACTAAAATTCGTGAAACCTTTTCGACGCGATGTACGACGATGAAAACGTGCTAAATGCGCATTCAAGTTTTTTGAAAATTCCCTCGTTTCTAAAAAAAATTTTATTTTTAATTTTCATGTCGTTACTTATTTTGCTTCATGTATTGTCTTTAATATCTCGCTTCTTCGAGTCTTCGAATCTATAAATCGCCGACGTGTATTTAGTCTATCGTTTTCTGATCGAACTCATGTTTCTGAGACGATTCGACTACCGGGATAACGATCGGAACGAGGCGCCCCCGGATTCCCCGTGGATTTACGAGCCTCTCACGTATCCGTGCACCAGATGCAAACTAGCGGTGCATCGATACATAAACGCCGCACTTGCCGATGCTGTGCTTGTCTTAAATGCGAATTGCGGTTCCCCATCATGCGGATCTGAGCGGAGCGTACTATTATCTAGACGATGCCGAGTTATCGAATTTTTGCGTCTGCCACTCGCAGCTGTACACACTGTTTAATCGCCTGTGTCGACGAGCGACCGGGGCACCGTTGCTCGGTAAACGGATGTAAGAATCTTCCGTCCGAGACATGGAACATCGCGTTTCACGGAATATTCAAACGTGTTCGACATGACGCGTCGATGACTAGTGATAAATTCCCTCGTTATCGCGAATATTGCAGTGATTATCAAATATTGTACTATGCAATTTATTTCTTGTTTGTAGCTGGTAAGATCGTTTAAAAAAGAAAGCATGATGTTGCTAAAAATCTCCGAATTGTTATACATTTCTCAGTTAGATGCAAAACATGATAAGTAGTTTAATGTGACAGTTAATAAAGAAATAATTTGCAAGAAATAATTAGCAAATAAATAATTTAAAATATCACGTCTTAAAAAGTTAAAGATTACTTCTTTGAGATAAGTATATATCTACAGGAATTTGAGGAAATTATCCTGCTTAAGTCCTGCTTAACGTTGAAAATATATATCGCTATCGCGACGTTATCATCCAGGAAAAACAGTTCCTCGCACATAAATCCGCCTATCAGGAAGATTTGCGTTATCTGATAACCCTCCATCTTACTTATGCATTTTTGAAAGATCCTGAAAACCTATTTGCTCAACAATCTCTCGCAAACAAGGTTTCTTGGCCTTTATGTATCACTTTCGAAAATACATTATACGTATCTCAATCATGGGATGTCGCCTATGGCGGTAACGTCGAGAATCATCACCTCAATCACGATGTCTCCTGTCTATCTGTTTACCAATATATCTTTTATTCATAAAGCAGTCATTATTATCCTAAAACCTTAGATAGGAAGCTCGTATTATTTTTAAAACTTTCTTTATCGTATCCTCCATTCTTAGCTATCTTGTTAGATTTCTAACGCTGAAACAATGTAATCTGATCTATCTATATATTATTTATTATAATTATTTTTATTATCAGTGTTACTTAATTGTCCTAATTTTAAGTCTCCATTTTTCACCGTTATTCTTTAAGGAATCTCTACAGATATCTATGAAGAGCGAGAGATAATTATTCACTTCCTCTCTCTCTCTTTAATAATAAATCGATTCCTCTTTAGTTCCAGCTTTCTTCCTTCGCGTTCCGCGGCATCGTCGGCATCTCGTACCGTGAGAACTCGACTACGTCACTCCACGTTGAGGTCCCGCGACCTTAAGGCCGACCTCCGCGATGAAGAACCCTCATAGCTGCCGCCTCTG
This sequence comes from Leptothorax acervorum, assembly GCA_035220615.1. NCBI lineage: Eukaryota > Metazoa > Arthropoda > Insecta > Hymenoptera > Formicidae > Leptothorax > Leptothorax acervorum. The sequence continues at coordinate 788,097 of JASTWQ010000054.1, read as the reverse complement.
TCTTGGTTCCGTCTCTCGTATTCGGATAAACTTTCCGGTATCCTGCGAGAGGTATTCTCATTCGCGAATACCCTCGAAGATAATGCCTTCGCTCGGTTCCTACGCGAATCGCGTTATCTCACGCGCGAGATTTCCGATCGGCGGCAAAAATACACACGTTATCTCGTTACTTTTTATTACCAGCGCGTTCAAGAGGATAAGTTTCCACGAACGGACTTCCGGTATCACGGCCAGAGCCTCAATAAGGACTTATCTTGGGCGAGCGAGTGTCGATTTTCATTCAAATAGGTATCGATACCGGTCTAAGCGCAACGTTGCTCGCGCGATTGCAGATGCGACGATAGCCGATATATTTTGCTCGCCTGTGGAGGCGCGACGTCGTGTGAAAACGCGTAGCCAGAAAAGTCACTGTCAACACGGCCGCTCGTACGCTTATTCCGACATACTTTGTGGCCGTTCCGTTGATCGTGTTCGCGGGAATGTTGGTATAACGCAACATTTGACATTTCTCGAATGAGCATGGAAAGCGACATGTATTTATTTCATCACGCGCGAATCGCGCGAGAATCGCGATGTGCGCGCGCGCGTTTTTACTCCTCGCGTGTCGTTACGCGAGTCGCGCGCCTCGGCGGGTACTTCCCGCAATCGAAGCTGATTAAAAATTGTAATTCTCGCGGAAGGTTTCTCGCGAGTCGAGCCGAGAAGCGACACCGATGTAAGCGACAGATAAGCAGAGCCGAGCACGGGCGCGCGTTATTATACGTTCACGTGTAAATCAACCGACGATTCTTCTTCGCACGGAAGCGAGCGAGAACGCGGACGAATCGCGGGCGCACATCGCGCTTTGTTATTTTTATTTGCGCGACACGGATTGGGAGATTTTGACACTAACTAATTCCTTCGAGCGTGCTAATAATTCTTTGCTCGAACAAATACTTTCTGGTCGATTGTGATGAGAATGGAACGTAGAGTAGCGGAAGAAACGATTCGCAAACTGATAACACTAAGAAATTATGTTTCTTGCGGAATAGAGTCACAGAAGAAGGAAATGACGTCGGGAACTTATCTGCAGCGCTTATCGGTGAATGTTTATACGCGTTCGTACGGCAAAGATTAGTCATTGTTGTCACAACGGTGCGAAATTGTTAACAGCGGGACTATTAACAGTCACGAAGTGCTAAATTCTTATCCGAATTAAAGTAAATGATGCTTAATAGGTACTTTATTTTAAACAAAACGTGCGATAAATATGATTATACCCAATAAATTAGTACGCGCAATATGCGCCATTTAAACGGATTATAACGATAAATTTGTTACAACAGAGCAATATTTCGAGTGATTAATGCACGTCACGGCACCTATTATTAAGCAAATCGATACTGGAATTCAACCTCGATGAGTCGCATTCGAAATTAGCGAAATGTCAAACGGTCAAATCGGTTATTCTCGGCACTGACTCGGGGCGGAGGTAAACCACGTGTGGTAGATCGAGAACTTCGACCAAGACAGACCGTCGAGAGGAATTTCTCTCCCTTGAGAGAGAGAGCGAGAAAAAGAAAGAGAGAAAGAAAGCGGTGTGTACAAAAGATCGAAGACAAATATCATCAGGGAGATGAAAGCGCATGGCCGTAGACCGATGGAACGTGGAATGTTAAAAAAAAAAGACAATGACACGCGAGAATTGCAGGACGCGATAAGAAGACGGAAGAGGATTCGCGCGTGAGATTCACGAGACGATCCGCGGGTTCCGCAGGTTCGAGTTGCAAACGAGCGTGCAAGCGAACACCGTAAACTGTCACGATGACAAACGAAGGCCGACATGTGCTTGAAAGCCGCGCCAGTGGCAGCGCGTTCTAAGTGCGGTAATAGCGCACTCGCGGCGAGTAACGACAGATGCTAGCCGAGGAGAGCTCGCGCAGCGCAGAGAGCTGTGGCAGGCCTCCTTCGGATGATCCCGCGGCAGTTCCTGTATTGTTCCCTCGCTCTCTCGCTTTGCCGATCCGCCGCAACTGCGCGCGCGGGCGCCGGCGGTTTTCTCCGCTTTTCTCTTCGTCTTCGTCTTCCATGTCCGAGATGGTGCGCAGCGCGGTGAGAGATCATTGGCACGGAGAAAACAAAGGGTATAATGGTCGAAGGATACAATGGTCCATTGTTGCCGTCCGTGCTATTTGTCGAATGAAGTTAATAATTGGCGAGTAAAGGAGACGGAGGAGTGACAGGGATCATTTCCTGATCCGATTTTTTTGCTCTTGACGGTCAAGTATTGCCAGCTGTGCAATGTTCCGCATGAACCTCAATTATAATAGGTACATTCGATAAATATATATTTATTTATAGCAATATCTTGCCAATCATAAAACTGGAATTAAAATAATAAAAAGACAATCGAACCCTTCGGCAGAAAGTCTTATTAATTATTATCATAAAATATGGGAATGTTTCCCTAAGAATAATCTCGAAAATCTATCGGTTGGACGTGGAATTTTATTTTGTCGCAAGAGTTACGCGTCCGAGCTCTTCGGTTCTGCGGAACGGTTTTAATCGGAAACTGACGACGAGACGGGGTATTATCCGCAGGCGCTGGAATAGAAAGGCGTTGGCAGAAATTCCACCGTAATCAATTTTCACTTGGCGTGCCTGTCACAATGAGTTCGCGCGGACAATCGAATTTTCTCTATCCTCGTTTCTTTGGAGCGCATCCATTCGTCGGCTCCAGGCCGGCACCGATGCGCCGCGCGCCGATGATACTTTGGCAGCCGATCGAAGATTAAACGGTGCATCGATGTGGTCTATTTAACGCGGAATCGACGGCCGCGTGAATCCCACGGTTCCGATCGTTCCGTTTGAACTACGCTTTGAAATAATTCCCTTCGCATTCATTTTTCCTCATTGTGGAAATTACACGCGAGATATATAATCAAAAATCTGGATCGCGCGGCTTTATCTATGCGCATATTAATAGCGAGTTATGATCGTTGAATGATTCTTTGCGTAGAATATTCCGTAAAAATATAGAATGGATTTATAGTTACTACAGATTCAAGAAAAAATTATGCACATATAAATACATGAACACACACATCACTCTATCTAACGATTATATAGATGTACATTTTACAAGATGCTGCTATTTCAAGTTACGATCTGAGGTAATCTTGCTATATCAAAATAAATTTTTAATATTGTGAAATAAATTTTTCCTTGCAGCGATAACTTTCTTGATGTATCTGATAATAATTAATTCAATTAATACGGGATTAATTAAATTTATTGCCAGTACCTGCAATTCGGGCTGACATCTCGCAGTCGGGTTTAAATTTTAATTAACCACACTTCCTACAGTCTACACAACGTCTTCCACAAATTTCCATACCTGTTCTACGGGTGATAGTTTATCTAAATAGCAAGTAGTCACGAATGTAGTAATGGCCGCGTGTAACAACTTCGTTTGTATTATCGTCCGTATACTTCGCCTAGAAATGAGCTCCCGGATAATATAATCGTCGCCCTTTGTAACGACTTCAAACACGGTTGAAGGCCATTTAGGGTGAATGTAATCAGCGGAATTTGGCCCGCACAGGTAAACCACCGGTCGAGTATGCACCGACGAAACCCGGGCGTTTTGCTGGCCAGTGGTGTCTTTGTTCATCACCGGGCAAAGTTAGTAGCGCTAACGATGGTTGTTGACGCGGATTAATAAGACCCGTTTGTCGCGGACGCGATGCGACGCGATCGATAGCCAACGTCCGGTCTGGTGCCATGCCGCACATTCCGGTCGAAGGTCGCGCGCATATCTCGTTACGCGCATTGCACGTCTCCGCGACGTGCGCCGCGACTGTCATACGCAGCGTGCGTGCATGCGTGCGTTAACGCGCGATGGCAAAGGTCCTTCTCGAAACCTTGTAATAGTTGCATCGGATTGCCGCGACGACGTTCGCAATCACCGGCGGAATTCGCGTTCGCAAAAGCGATTAATGTCGTGTATGGAAACCGGTCTCTCCGCGCTGGTCTCGAATCGGGCTTGCGCCCGATCGCCGCGTCGCGAGAGAGATGTTCCATCATTCGCGGGATTGCGCGTATGCTTATCAGCGGCTCGGAACAGGTTAAATGTTATTCTTGAACTTGAAGGCGCTAAAAAGCGAGCTAATAATTTATCTTTCCAAGATTGTGAGATTATTTTAACAGCTTGTCAACTGGCTTCGCGTGCAATCAATTCGATACATATGTAGATAATGAAGTATCCGCGGAAACAGGTAATAAAAGCGCGCGAGGTGTCGAGGAGAGCACCGTCAACCGGAAAGATACTATCGCGCTGGTCGTTAGTGGATTCCACTAACTTTGATCGATCGTCCGTTCGAAGAAGAGGCCTCTAAATCTCCTTAACGCGCGGTTAAGAAATCAATCGTTCGCGGATGATTCAGGTGTTGTGCACTTTCGAACGATGCCGAAGCATCGCATCGGCGACGTGCCAGCACGCGACCGGGCTGTTCTGTAATTCGCTATTAATGCTAGGTATCGCGAGACAGTAAATATTCGTGTGCAGAATGTGTGCCGGTGATGGTCGACGATGGTTGATATCGATCGTTATTGGCCCGAGGCGTCGGGGACGTCTGAAAACATTTGGCCGCTTGTGGGATAATGTCGTAATACAATCTCCGTATAGTGATTGGAAACCGAGTTATTAACCTTGAGATAAAGCTTTCGATGCACGCCTCGCACGTAGCTTGCTGTAATATACCGATCGAATTTCAGCTTTCAGAAAAACGTAAAAAACAGTATTGAAATAAACGCAAATAAGTAGATTTCATACAGATTTCACGGTAATTCTAAATAGAGAATACGTATTTTCAGATTAAATCAATTAAATGAAATAAAATAGATTAAGCAAGTAGAATGAGATGCGCAATACAGCGCACTTCGACAAAATGCAAGCAATGGCGAGGATGACGAATGGCTATAAATCATTCGGGGTTGAACGGTCAGAAATCGGATTAAGTCCGCGCAGCGTGTCGTAACGGAATCTGGATCTGTCAAACAAATCGGCGGTCGTGTCCGGTGAAAGTGTTAGAAATCCACCTTTGGTTCCAAACGCGGCCCGCGTTGGGCCACTTCTTCGCGGCTGCGTGTGTTGCCCGCGACCGTCGAAAGTGACCTTACTTTCGTGCGTACTTTCGTACTTTTTGTTTCGTTGGAACGCAACGAAAGTCGTCGCGCCGGTTTTTTGCCGGGCCGGTTAATTGATTCTTTTCGCGATCGTCGATAACGCGCCTTATATAACTTGCAAGTTCAGTGTAACGCCGGTAGTAAAGTTCGCGGACGTTTCATATACGAATAGCAAGCTCATGATTTGCCTATCTAGCAAAGATAAGATACTAAAGTAATAATTAGATGAATAACATTTATAGAAAACTGACAAAATAAACAAAATTTCTTATCCGTTCAAAATAATTGCACAATAATTATATATCGTAAGACGTATATATGTATATTGAAGGTAGTATTCGACACTGCAACACGCGGCAGTCTATAATACGTTAATTCGCTTTTTTTCATTCGGTTGATTTGCCATTTGTTGAAGTTAAATACAGCGAGTATAAAATGCATATAGAAAGCAATGCGTCTTGAGCGACAAAAAGGCTAATTCGATACAGACCTGTTTAGGACACAATGGCATGCTCAATATTGGGTTATTAAATCTGAAGACACCCGGTGGATCATGGTTCATTCAATTAGGCAGTCATCAGTGTCATAACTACGATATACGGATGTGCATATTGACCCATTTAGCCGCGTTACATATGGTCAATGCATGATACACGCTGCTGCATGCTACGCCAATCATTGAAATAGATACGGAAGAGGGTTTTATACAAAGTGCAATAAATTGAGATGGTACTTAATGACCGGAAGACAATTTAAACTTTTTTTACGTTTTAACCGTCTTGTTGTGCATTTAATTTCATCTTCTTCGTCATTAGAAAAAAAAAACGAAATGAAAAACCGATTAAGAAATTGTTGGTTAAGAAATATTTTGAATAGCCCGAAGTTTTTACAAAAGGTTTATCAACTCTCGCATGAAAGAATATAGAAAGTGATTTAAATGTAACATGCAAAAGTACTTTATAGCTGCCTTTACAAGCTGTTCGCGACGCGAATAACATTTTCTTCTCTCTTTTTTCACTTTAATAATAACATAAATGCAAGAGATTTTGTTTATATCACGTCTTTCACGTAGATTTGAATCTTCACGTCTACTTAAGATGAATTCTCCTGATAGGAATATATCACGCATTACTACATCTTATATTTCTGCATCGCAAGCCGGAGAATCGATGTGCAGAGAGAGAATCTCTTTCGAAACAGGAATTATCGAGAGAACTTTCGATGAAAGGCAAACCTGATGCGATGAAACCATTATTTCATTAAGCGCTACCGCTGCCATTAACCGTGCGCTTATTGTCGATGGAAAGAACGGCGTAGCATTAGAACACCACACATCGGATCGTATTGCATCGCACAATTCACGGTGCGAAATGATCGAGCGATTGTTGATAACCATACGATACCATCTTCGTTACCGGCAGCAATCTTCAGCGAAAAAGATGGAAGAAGCACGAAGACTCGAAGAGAAGTATCCGTTCTGAGACATCGGACAGCAATTAATTTCTTTTTTAATATTCATATGCCGCTCTTGAAAACGTTCTCGAGACTTTCTATGCGACAACGGTACGTCCCGTATTGCTTGCATATTAAGCGAGTAAGAGGCGCTATTGATTGCCATCGCGACACGTGCGTCCGCGAAGCGTATTTTTCAGAGAATTGAAATCGCGGAGATTTACTGCTGAAATAGCGTCTCGAGTATTTTATGTCGACAGATACGAACTCAGTAAGTGACTTTTTCAAACTGTAAACGCGGCATTAAAGTTTCGATATGGAAAGACTGTATCAGCGATACTCGATCTTTTTTTATACGAAAACAATGTCTAAGTTTATCCCGATGTTTTGATATCATATAAAGTAACAGAAAAATTATATGATGTAATAAGATAAATGGCATGCTAAGCAATACATTATTTTTTTACTCTATGCTTCCCCGTTCATCCTTTTAATACATATAGAGATTAATTTTTTATTGGAATAAGACGTATTATAAAGTGTTCAAATTATGCATATCAAAATTTATCTTTTTATTTAGAAATTTCTAACTTTTCTGGATTTGAGTTACCGGAGAAAATAATAGTTATATTCGCATTTAATTAGGCTTGATAAGATTCGGTTTTAAACAAATACGCAAAGACATTGGAGAGATATGTTCTTCAGTAAATACAGTTAGAGAAATATTATCCTACTATTCGTCGTGACATAACGATACAGATGTACTCAAAATTAGTCACGTGTATTCGCTTCTGTCTTCAACACGGCAACTATACATATACAGAAATCTATATACGGAAATACACGCGGTCGTAGAATCGCAATAGCCACGATTTCTTAACTGTCACGAATATGTATTAATGATTGAGTGCTTTAATGATTGTTGGGACATACGCGGCGACCATATTACTCCCAAAAGGACCAAGAAATCTATTTCGCTCACGTCAATGTCGCGCGCTTCGTCGTCCGAAGCCAAATCCGAAATTTCATCCAGATCCCATAAGCCCGCGCCGGATTGCAGAAACTCGGAATGGGATTATGCCGATTGTGTTGGCCACAATCGAGTCGCAATAGGATTACGAGCGCGCGGCGCAATGGGTGACGGCTCCAAAATTCGAACGGTCTGACTTCGAAACTTGCGAGCGTACGACGTCGTCTCGCGTCTCGCAATTCGCATAATCGGCGAATGGGATTAAACACTAGACAAGGACAAAGAGAGAGAAAGAGAAAGAGAGAGAGAGAGAAGCGATGGGTTTCCCTACGGACGACGGACGGCAAGGATTTCGCAGCGTTTCCTTTTACGGCTGATTTGTACACGGCCTTAAACGTACGTACGCGACGCAATTTCGTTTTGTTGCAACTTTGCAACGACGATTAGGAAAGAGAGGAAATCTCCACGCCCATTCGCCGCACGCTCAAGGTGCGTCGCGTTCTTGCAATCGCATAACACTCGAGGACTTCGTACGGAACGTGGTTTCGATGCCTCGCTTTACGCGATCATTAAATCTTCACGTGACAAATATCGCGATACCACGATTGCGGCTGTAGAAGTACGAAGAGTTTCCGCGAATTCGAAATATATGTAAAATGGTATACTGGGAAAAATATGATAAGAAACGTCATAAAAATTTAAAAATTTCAATTTCGAAAGAGAGAAATTCCTTTGGAGTTCTGCATAGCATTTAAAAAATTTCATTATCGATTGTTGTTTTTAGTATATTTTTCAGTAAGAAATATGCTCATTCCAATCTAAAAAATTATTTGTTTCGAATCCTGTGTCTAATACTTTCATTGAGAATCTTATTATCGCAGGAAAAAAATATATGATCGAGTAAAGAATTCTAAATTCCCGTAAAGGAATTTTTGTTTTAAATGCGACAAATGCCATTGCTGTGGCAATTGAAATTTTTACTGTCGATTCTTCTCGGAAAAGTTGCTATATCGATATGCAGTACTACTAGTCAATGTCATAGCAGCCATAATGACTCGACATACGATATCATAATAGCAAACGTCGTGTCTCTGCATAAAATAAACCTCACGGCATTTAGGAGTAATCGTATATGAGAGCAAATCAACTTTAAGCATTATAAATTTAGATTTAATCCTCTGCATGGTTGATTACAGTCTGTTAGATTTGTTAACCCGATCAATGTCCTCTACCGTCAAAAATTGCGCATGCTGAATGATTTGGCTGAATCGACGAAAACACGCTCGTCGAGTAAGCGTGACTAAGAAAGGAAACGGCATAGGAACTTGGTCGGAAAGGTACGTGGAGAGAAAAGATGAGACCGAGCGACTAAAAATAGTAACAACGACAACGTCGAAGTCTTCGGGAGCTCGAATCTGTAAGACAGGCGCACGAAAGAGAAGGGAGATAAAAGAGAAAAGAAATATTTATTACGCTCTGGAAAAACTATTCCTGAAAACAGAAGGCAATCTGCAATGCAGTAAATATTAAATAACAGGCAAAAACAAAACCGACTAATATTTATAAACGTACGTTAAAGATAATAATGCGACATCGATATCAAGAATTGATATTAATAATTAGGTCAGATTACGATTTAACATTATTTGAAAAGAAATTCAAAAATAAAAAAAAAGATTTAAAAAAAGCGCGAGAGCGAGGAAACGGGAAAATCCCTCGTTAACGTGAAAGAAGAAAGGGGAGACGTAAAAGTGAATAATAGCGGCGTGAAGTGACAAGAAGCGAAGAATATGAGAAGTGGAACCGCTGCCGCTGCGGCTGCGGCTGCCTGCTGCCGCATTGTAAGTGGCAATCGTTATCGCTTTCAGCATTTGCGTACGGCAACGATCGTGCGGTAGAGTTACATGATTTAAGATTGTTAACCTCTGAACGAGGGAATAATCTTCGCAGCCGACATCACGCACTGATGGTCAGTTTTGCGAAAAAGTCGCTATTATTGTCATCGCACACGCGGTCCGCCCTGCCACCTTACGTAATTCGCTATTATTGCGGAGACGTATTACGTAAAATCACGACGGCGTAGGGTACCTACACGTACCTAAGTACCTTTCATCTCGGCATATCTACGGACTCAAACACTTTCGTCGAACGACGAGCCTATCTTCGTGACTTCTAAAACCAAGTTTTACGGATAAAGCGGATGTTGCTCGACGTTATCGAAGTGTGCTAAGTCTTATCGCGGTCAAGTTCACGTCATGTTCTTCGCCCAAAAATAATAAGATAAAAGATAAGTAATTCCGCCGAAATGGATTTTTTGACAAGCTGAAAAATTCATTGCTTGAAAAATTTATTCAGTGAAACGCAACGAGTTTAACGATAAAGCATATTTGACTACTTACGCAAAATTAGTAACGTTCTAATAGAAATTATGACAAGCCGCGGACCACTAATCTCACAATCAGCCTCTCTCTGATTCAACCAAACGTTAAACGCAAAAACGTGACTTACTGTCGGAAACCGAGTTCAACAGTCTGCCTTTACGAAGGCAGTTAGCCAGCTTTTTACCCCGCCGCGTCAATTGTACTGTCAAATCGCGTGTCATTGTTATTTCCGCGTCGAGTTTGCACACCGTGATGAATTATGCAGGTGCAGTGGGAGCAACACCGCGCGATAATTCGCCGCCGAGAATGAAGACGTGCGAAAGACACGCGGCGTTTAACATCTCGCCGAGGGAAATGTCAGCGGAGTTAGCATCATCGATTCGTGGATGGAAAATCGGAGCGACACGGATTGGAGGCTGAGAGGCCGGCTCTTCCGCGAACACCCGTTTCGTGTAGACTGTAGAGAGAAGTTCTGCACTCGTCTCTCGCGTGAGCGTGCTCGGCATCCTCCCCGACGAGTTTGGAATCTTAAAAGCACCCATACAGACGCATGCGACCGATCGGTCGCCTCGGTGCGTGTGTTTATCCATATGAAAGATTTCGCGAAAATAACATGTTGCGTCAGTGATCGCAATCTCGGCCTAATGTACACAACAGAGCCGCATCACGGCTGCTACCAAAGTTCAGACCGGCTATTTCAACGAGTCGCGTATTAGCCGCGGAAGGCACCGAGTGATCGGCAATTAATATAGTAATACGGTTGCAGTGCATATGCGATGCTGGCTGATATTATAACGTAAACAGCGCGCAGAAGCAAATAAAACACAATATATATATAATACCGATGATTAGTAACTGATGCGAATCTTATTGGAAGTACGAGGGATATACACGATTGGTTAAATCCGTAGCAATATTTAAAATCTAAAATTCCTGATATTTTAGTGATTCAGAATCATCTTTTGGCCAACTTCGCATTTCCCTCGATTAGGTAAAGTATCAAGAGTCGCGTATGCGCGGAACACATGATCATTACTGGTATAATTTCGCGAACGAAAGAAAAGTTGAAATTACTCTCTATCTACTATTATAACAGCTGACAATTCAATTATGCCAATAACGAGACTTAATAAAGTATAATGATACGTACGCTACGCGAGACCACTGCAATTAGAATCGACGAAGTGTTAAATCCAACGAACGGTGCGACGAGTCTATTCCGTTTGCGATAAATTAAGGAGCGTTTCACTCGGATACCGCGGCAAATCTCGTGCCTCTGTCGTGATGCGCGGTTCTTAAGGACAATTTATCCCATCGGTATTGCACAATCGACAATAGGGAGAAAGCGGCAAGGCGGATCCGGCCTGTTTGACGGCGTGTCTCACCGCTGCTTCATAGGATGGCTCTCGTACGGCCACTTCGGTCGCTCGGACTCACCTCGAACGCCTCGCCGCGCCGTAACGGCGACGTTGGACGCGACTTAAGAAAAAAAAAAAAAGAAAAAAGAGAGAGAGAGAGAGAGAGAGAGAAGAAAAGGGAGAGAAAAAGCCATCGGACGAACCGTGCGCGCCTATGTCGGTTGCAGCCGGTTTCGATTCTATTCCTGTCCTTCGTGAGACGAAACGCGCGAGAGGCGGACACGCTCGTCACGTATGTACGGCGCGATGCAACATGCGCGCGTACGCACACGCACGAACGAGCGCGGAGCACGCACTAAGGCCAGCAGTGCGAATAAGGCAGTGCGACACGTTGCAGCGCTCGGCCTCGACCGAATCGGGAAAGACCGCATGTGGCGGAGACACGGAATGTTTCGGGGACAACTTGACCGCTTGAGATCTTCACCTGCCCGATGACGATTTAATTAAAGCACCTATTCGCTAATGTACAACAGAAAATGGGAACGATTAATAGTATCGAACACGTGTCTTTCGTTTGCGTTGCGAATATTCTAGGATCGATTGGCTAAAGTTAATTAACGCTATAATGCTATTAACGAGATACTCGTTACGTTACAGCGTAATTCGGGAGACACGTAATCTCTAACAGACGGTATATGTATTTCCAGCCGATTTGCTGCAAATGGTAAGTTATTGCGTCCATAAATGTAACTTCGACGTAGCACCGACTGATGAGCTACCGTTTTGAAAATTACGTTGCATTACCAACATCGTTACTTCATATCGCTCGCTGTTGCCTCGCGTTACGTCACGATCGATTATTGAAGTTGTAATGTCTCTTCTCGGAAATTACAATTTCATTATACCCGACACAGTCTCCCCGGGGGACGCGGGTTCACGTAGAAAGTCATTCCACCGGTTTGACCGTAAGGATAAACGACTCACTTGCCGCTTTATATCGTTGCATGCACACGCGGGCACGCGCGCGCGGAATGTCATGCCGCGCGAAACTAGCCCGACGACGAATCGGAAATATTATTCTTAGACCATCGTCCGCCATCGTCGCCGCTCTATAATCGGTCTACCGTGGTATCGATTTGTTGATTTAGTCATCTGTGAAGTTTCCATCGTGGACGCATTAAAACAATACTCGACAATTTTCTTCCGTTTCTTTCTTCAACGTGTTTTACATGAATCGATATGCGGTTTCAACGAACCCCAAGCGCGACTTTAGGACACCGTTCATCGATACAGTCGTTCAGACGTCGTTGCTGTTTCCTTCTTTCATATGCACATTTGACTGTAACTGTGACTGGCAAGAAATTTGCAACATCATCCAACTATCAATGAAATCAATCAAAATTTCTTCTTTTGATGAACTCTGACAACTTAATATCTATACTATTATACTTGTCGAAATGTACATACGTTATTTATAATCGGCTAATCGGAATGCAAGTTTCGCAGTGTCTGACAAGCGAAAAGTGCTCGTTGAAGAGAGCCACTTCACAATGTTGATTTATTATTAGACAATAAGTAGCGTCCAGCACAATTTCTCGACGACAGCGGCGTATCGCCGGTTCAAAGGAATCACGTATCGCAAACCACACCGCGATTTAACAACAATATCATTCGTCTTATTCAAGGTGCGACAGTATTATGAGAGGCACGTATTCTTGCTTTCGCGTAACGACCAGAAACAGCAACGGCAATAGCAGCCGTCGACGGATATGCTATTAAAGATATGAATGACCATTCCCGGTTTTCCCCATCTCTCTTACCTTGACGAAAACAATATCACGGCCGCGATATATGAGCGCGCGCGCATATGACACGGAGATTTCGTGTAATTTAATTTCCTGCTCGGTTGCCTGCATTGTCCGAACGATTGCGCTTCGGGATGAACTCGGTCAAACGGAAGCCGGTCGTATGAGCACGCGCTTCTAACCGTTAGTGTGTAGAATTATCTCACAATGGGCCTTCCCACGTTTTACACGGCGACGGGGAGAAAGAGAATGGGGGAGAGAGGGAGAGAGAGAGAGAAGAGAACAGAATCCGCGTACTCGCGGTACATACAAATGAACGGGACCACGACTGGAACCACCATAAAAGGACTCCACCTGTGCGCCGACCTTTTCGTCGAAACTTTGGCTACGGGGCTACGATCCCCGACCATTTACATACCGGAGTGTGCCAAAGGGGGAAGCTATTTCTGTATATCACGCGGGTATAACTTGATAAAAGCCGGACGAGACCCGTCACTTACAGACATAGACTATTAAATGGAGCCGAATTGTTTTAACGAAGTGCAAAAGTGACAGAGAGGCGATTTTTTTATGTAGATTGAGTTGGAATGTAATTTGACGCTCCGTTCCTGATATGTCCCATAAAACATGAAAATATCGAAAGATATAAAGAGATCAATCGACGAAAAGTTATTATTTTGTATGTATACAGATTGAATTTAAATTTAAATCAATACGGACTGGTTTGGACACGTCGCGCAGAGTGGTAAAAATAATCAAATAGAAATTTATACAAAGCTCACAAAATTTGCTGCTAGTATTTCGGGCAATCGTGGCCAACGCGATTTGTAAAAGGACGATACTCGCAAACGCTATTTTTGCATGATCTGCGCAAGCACGATGTTTCACAGAAGGCAATTAGCTTCTCTGCGGATGACACGTTTACATACGAGGATAACGCAATAAAATTGTTCGTGGGACGACAAACGTTGCATTACACAACGCACACGATGACCACGTCACGGTCCAGAATACAAATACGATCTTTTTTCGCCGGTAGATTCCATTATTATCGTGGATTACCGTGACACGCAAACCTATTCGAATTCGATATTTCTTCAACTCTTTTGATGGTATACCACATGACTCATATCGGAATCATGTGTCCCCCTTCAAGCCAAACAACCTTTGTCTAAAGCATTTTCTTCTACAATAAAAAATAAAAAAGTTTTTGGGGGTGGTAAACTAAAATAACACCCTGTATATGAAATTTTAAAGTCATATATCTCTTTTTCTCTCCTTTAGAACTTAATATATCATTTTACTTCTCGATAAAGCGAAAGTTGAACTCTCTATTTTTGCGTTCAAACTCAATTATAGATATTATATTTCCTTAACTATTACCTAGTAATTAATTTTCAGAATTTCTACTAAAGAAGTTGGCATTCCATTAACAAGTTACGCAATCTAACGCGCGTTTACACTACTATAAAGCGACCATACATAAAAGTTTCTACTTCAAATAACTATGATTCAATCAATATTATCGTTCATACAAGTCGTTCGGCTGAGCGAGCGGGGCACAGGTGCGAGGGGGGGCGAGAAAAAGTGAAAGACAAACGTAACCGCCACGTGGCCGGCGATACATGTATACCGGTCGTCGCCGCCTGCCGATTTGTAGATCGCAGTTAGCGAGGGATGCGGGTGCCCCCTGAGAGACACGCACATGGGGGGGGGGCACACAGCTAAATTTAAATACAACGCTCGTGTATCATTAACGAAATGCATCCGCAGGCGCGGACCGACCGAGCGGACGTGTAGCCCGTTACACGTGCAACGTGCCGATCAGCTGGCCCGCATACGTAGCGGCCCCCCCTATGCCCGTGCCCCCTTCCCTCTCGCTATTCCCACCGCGATCAACCGATTTCTCGGCCTGTTTCACGGTATCTCTGTCACCCTCCGTCACCCGACAACGTCGATAGTCGATGTACATATCACGGCATGTGTGTGGGTCGCACGTACTCTCTGCAAGGTTGCTTTAAAATTCACCCCACCGAGAACGCGCGGTCCTCTCTCCCTGTTTCCTCCTATCGGCCCTTCCGCCGTCATTAGGCGTGCTATTACGGTTGCTCATGATTGCGCTCGACCGTGCGGGATTTAGCGCGCCGCAAGTACGACTCGTCGCGTTTTTACGCACGTATTATTTGCGGAAGTGCTCTTTTATTGGCGCGTAACGCCGTGTTTTAAGCTACTAATCGAACATAAACGCAGAGGCTGACGATTGTACGTGGTCGATGTAAATTGCACTTAAGGCAGTTTCACAATTTAGAATAAAAAGAAAATAATTGTGATCTCAATTTTTATATCAATATATAGATGTACACGCACGGAAATCACGGAGCGTATCGGAAATCGCGTACGGTCTAAATTGATACGTACACAGCGCTACGCATGCCTTATGCAGACATTAACCGTAAGATAATAAAATCTATATTTAGACCGTTATATTGCCGACCTCTTAATTACCGCGCTCGCTCAAGTCGTACGTCATTTTACCCGCCATTGCAGCGCCATGCCAGACGAGCCGCGTGAAATATCGAGGGGACTCTTATCGAGCGGGACCGCAAATGCCGTTGGCGTGCTTCACGACTCGTGCGGAAAGCGCGCGGCACTTCCGCGATTCTCGTAAATACGGGACACGCGAATGCCCCGCGGGACAACTGGTAATCGGCTAACAAGCGAACTGGGAGAACCCGAACGCGATTGCCGACATCATTGTGCTTACTTCGCGATGGAGAAACGAAAGAGCGATTCAGCGTCACACACTCGCATGCGAGAGCGGCAAGATAGTTGCGTCTCGTTTCCTGGCGCACTTACGTCAAACGCACGAAACTTCCGGCGTCGTATACATGTGATAATACGAATACATATGTGCAGATTCTTGAATGGAGTTTCATTGCGACCGCGAGCACGGGCGCCTCATTCTCTCCTTGCTCTATCTCCCTGCGGCTCGATAAAAACGCGAAGGCGTCTGAAAAGAGAGTACGATGCAAAACGCGAGACAGTAATGTCGATGAATTTGCCTTACGATGCCGCAAATACGAGAACATGCGGTTTGTACCACAATCATTGCACTTGCGTTACGAATCTATTTCAGAATACTCCGCACAACTGTCTGTTACATGTAGTAGAAAATTTGCATGTAATATATAGTATCATTTCAGCGGACTGAATTTTCGACATTATGAAACTCATCTTTTCGCGCGTCTTGAAATCCGAGCCTTTCAACGGGCAAGAAGCGGATGAGAGAGTGAGAAAAGGATGAGTGAAGGGGTCGAAGTAACGGCCATCGATAAAAGGGCCTCGAAGGCCTGGAAGAGCCGCGCGATGCACATCGCCGCGTTAGATTCATCTACGGAAGCGGGAGGAAGAGGAGGAAAGTCGATAGAGAGTCTCTCGAAGAACGAACGCGAGAAGAGGCGAGCGCGAAGGGAGAGCGGGACGGGTAAGGGAGAAGAAGGAGGGAAGACGCGAGAACGGGCAAGGGACAGAAGAAGAGCGGTATCTCTCTTTCTTCTCTGTCTCTCTTTCTCACTCCTCGAGGGTGGCGGAAACTATGCGATCGATAGTTGAATGCCCTCTAGTTGACATGCGTATCCCCTACCTGCTCTCCTGCACAGCCCGGCCGTGATAACTCTTCCTCCTGCCTTCCGTCCCTTCGCTGCCCACTCTTTCCCCCCCCCTTGCCGACCTTCCTTCCTTCCTTCCTTTCTTCGTCCGTGCCTTCCTCGCACTCGTGCGAAAAGCGATATCTCGGGCACGCAATTAGAAAGGAAACGGGAGAAAATTCGCGATACGTCGGTGATACGTCGATGAGGCGGAAAGAAGATGGAAGATATCCGAGTTTTGGACGCGATCGGACAGAAATCGTCGACGAATTGCACGAGGCAACTTTGACTCTGCGTATTACTTTATAGACGTGATCTTCAGATCGTTTAGAACATAATTATCTTTTCGTATATTAATATTTATATGTAAGATGTAGAGAATACGTAGAATATGTAGTCTAACTACGAGCATCGTGCCGATCGATACAATTATTTTTAATTGGCTTATATCATTGCGTTTATCTGTTGCGTCAGCCGGATAAAGCATCATATTCGTGTAACTGCGATAATACTCGTATTGAGTTCCATTATTCAACCGTTCAACCATCAATAAAAGCTAAAATGCCTCTTGACATTATAAGAGCGCTAATTAATAAATTAATCGGAATTCTATTATCAGCCGAATATTGTCGGGCGCGGGAAAATCACGACATATTAAATGTAATGCTTTATTAACGAAAAATTGGAATAATGTTTTCCACCGAACCAAACAAATAATTTAATCAATAATGCTCCGATGCAAATCATCTCTTTGCAATAAGGAAAATCGCTGCAAAAACGGTCTTAATAATTTTTTCAATTTAAAGACAAAATCCGCGATTTTAAAGCCTTGCGAGGCTTCGAGTACTGTCGAGTGTATTTTTAGCGTGAACAATATCACAGTTTTCTTAACGTGCGGCACGAAAATGCCGTTAACGTGCCTTTATAGAGCGCGACGGTGAAATTGCACGGCGGCAGTAAGAGGGATATGTTGTTTTCCGCGAATTATGAAAGCCGTAAAGCCTTTCTTTGTGCCGTATCGCGCTAATCGGCGGAAAAGGCTTTCTGCGTTTTCTTGCCACGCGGGACAAATGTTTTACGTATACGCGTTACGATACGCGTGCAATAGCCGCATACCCGCACGCCCACATTCACACGCGAGCGACGAAATATATAAGTGATTAACGACTATCACGCGCTTTACTACGCGTTTACAACGATACTGGCTAAGCGCCATTAACAAGAATTAAAATCGATATCTTATCAAAGTTCCGTGATAATGTCGACCTCTCTTCGAAGACGCCACACTGAGACACCGATCGATGTTTCTAAGAAGAAAACTTCTCCGTAAAGTTTATAACTGTTAGAGTTTGGAATTTTATTAGTTCGAAACTTGGATAAATAACGAAAAAGTCCACAACAATAGTTGTTCTAGGAAGAAGACTTAATATAAAAGTATTACTCCTACGTGTCATCTTACAAAATGTTACTGATGTCAATAATTATTTCCAATACATATATCGTAATTTCATAAAGTCTCGTTGAAAATTTAGATAAAAATATCAAATGTTTAGTGAAATTTTTAAGCAAACAAGAAACTAGCCATGCAAAGAAATCGCGCCTCAAGGCAAACGTTCGTTGATTTTTGTTTGAAAAGATCAAACGTTATTGAAAGTACGTTGTGTTCTGCATATGCGATGATGTGCATTATGCAGATGCACGATCTTTGCGGATCACGCTTGTCTTGCAATTTCTTAATCTTGCATGGTCGGTAATAAACATTATCATTTATCAGAAACCATCTACTAGCATACCTATACTAAATACTTTTAAAAAAATATTAAGAGATTAAACAACTCTATATACTGTAATAAAACTTGATAGATTCCTTTCATGATGATTGTATCACGAAACTTTGTAATTAATAATAAAGTTTAAATAACAATATAAATTCCACTTGTATTTTCCTGTATTTATCGGAAAAATTTATATTTAATTCACAAAACATCCATAAAATTTTTCCAAAAATTGTTAGTATTCCTAGGATAGTAGTGGCAGAAGACAGACAAAAATAGGTCGGTAAGAATAAGTCGTACGTCATACCAACGCAGAGAATATCTCGTGATGTAGCTATTATGTCATCACAGAGCGTAGCTTGTTGACGTCAATCGCTCTATGTCGATCCACAGCGCGCAAATGCCTAGCACGAGTAGCACGACAAACGTAAAAGACATGGAAAAGTATCGCTCGCGCCAATCGTTTGACGGTCAATTGACGTGCGTAACCGCGATTTCGATAAACCGGGCATGAGCGTGCATCCGCGAGGTAAACAATCACGATCCGCGACATAAGTACGTTGCGGAAATCGTGATTTGTAACGCATTCGAATAGTTACCCCGTTTTTCGACGTCTGCCTGATTGCGGAAAACGTTAACACGACGAACATATATACAAAACAATGATTTACAGAGCGAAATGCCATAGTTACAATTTGGCTCATTATTCGCGTGCACAAAGCGCGCACGCGATTGTTACCGTGTAAAAAAAAAAAGGAGAGAAAGAGCTACGCCGGGCAGTAAATGACATGTTCGGTGTTCCAGAGAATTATCCGCTAAAAGTGTCATTTCCCAGGAAGGTTATAATTTTCACGAAAACGGTGCTACTACGCCGTGTCGTTAAATGCGACGCGACCTAGAACTGTCATTTCGTGATACGCGAGAGCTACATTGTATAGAAATCCGGACAGCTCTCATTTAACGTTTGCGCGTATCACCGTGTCCATTGATTTCTCCCTTCCGAGCTGGGTCTTGGCGTAAAATTCCGTAATAATTGCACTATCTGCCAATTTAATTATATTATTAATTATTGCCCGCGAAAAATTTAATTACCATCCGCTGATGCAATCAAATTATTACGCATGGTTTAATAGCCATCTGTTAAAATGCAAAAATGTTTAATAACTTTGTAACTCGCGATATAATATTATTTTATCGCGTTTTGCAGAAGAAATCGATTGTCTCTTTCTCTATCGTGTATCATTTCTGCGTATATTTGAGAAATTGCAGCAAAATTGGAAATAAAATTCGTGTAATATTTGAAAGTCGCCTATGTGCGCGCGCGTCTATGTGTGTTTCATTCGTGACGACAAAATTGTCTATCATGATGTAATAAAAGACCGGTTTTGTTTTGTACAACTGATCGATGTAGAAATCGGGCGAAAGAATCATCGAAAAACTTGCAAAAACTCGAACTCTAACTAAATCTGTCCAGACGAAAGGATGGTATCGAGGAATAGTAACGAACGATCGCGATTAAGAGGAACGTAAACGATCGGTTCTGAAAGCTGATCCGTAACGACGCTAATTACCGTACCGTGATGGATGTGGGTCGCACAGTTTTTGCGCACGCCTGTTCTTCCCGCACGTCAAAAGCCCTCGTAAAATATATACGCGCCGGTTTATCTTCCGCACTTTTGTCGATTTCCTGCTCGCCGCGAGAGCGCATCGGCAACACGCGCCGTCACATCTGTACTAATCTGCGTGCAGCGATTAATGACGCGTCATCCTATCCTCACCCTTGTCAAATACTTTTCTAATAGTAATGAAAGAGTATCTCGATCAAGGCGCTCGATAAGATAACGTTATAGACAACAATTTTTGTCTGAAAATCTTCTCGCGGTCTCATTCGCGACAAGTGAATGGACAAACAAGATTTGTTAACGTCGCTGAGAAAATACGCTGATAAATATTGTACACACGACTTTGCGAAATCATTGATCCTAATAACGATATCGTCTGCATTGAAATAATATATGTGAACTCTGCGTAATAAAGATGATATCTCTAATCCATACAGAATTTTTTGACACAGATTTAAGACGACACGATTTAATTATATTATAAATACATGTCAGTGTCATTAAAAATCTAGGAGGAAGGAGACATTACGAGTGTCATTAAAAATCTAGATGGAAGGAGACATTACGAGAGACTATAATACTGTGTGTTTAAATATTACTAAATACGAGAGACATTTTTTGTCACCCCTAACCAACTTTGAAACATTTTATTTCAGAACCCTTACATTAAATATCGCTGAGTAACCAATTATTAAGTATCATAAAGTGAACATTAAATGAAATTTTCTGAGGGTATAAACGTGGTGTAGACTGATGACGGCTGAATATCCCACTCCACCTACAATTCGTAAAAACGCGCCTCAGCGTTTCTCGCACGTCGACGGCTACGTCCTCTTTATGTTCCAATTCGTCGCAGGTGGAAATACACGCGGCAATAGCAATGACATTTTCAATTGTCCACGAGATACCCCCCCCTGCCGCGCCGCGTCCGGCGAAAGAGAAACACGTCCCATTTCTGTCTATCAAGCAGCCCCGGTAGCGGTGGACGTAGACAAACGATGCCAGGACACTATCGATTACCGGGGGCTGTTGTCGCGACATAGCCTCTTCGTTCTAACTCCGGTCAGCGAATTCGTGTTTACGGGCGTATGCGTGCGTGCGTGTGACCCACGCGTTGGCTCCTTTCCGCCCCGCTCGCGCGCGCACTCGACGGCTTTAACATACGGGGGGGGGGGGGGGGGGGAGGGGACGTACGTGTGCGTGGGGTACGAGAACGAAGGGTGAAAAATACGAGACACACAGGGAGGAAAAGAAGGGAAAGTGGTTGGACTACCTTTTCAAAATTAAACGAGCACCTGCTCTCTCGTCGGGGCTGGCTGGAAATAGCGGGGCTTCGCTTTCAACGGCGCCGTGAAATGGAGTATTATTTAATGACGGAGCCGAGGTTAATACATACTTTCTAACACTAAATTTAGAACACGTCAGTATTGTACGTTTAATAATAACATACCTACTAGATTCATGTTCACTCTTTTAAATCAGATTAATAAAATTTACGTAACGTCGCGGTTATGAAACATGTTCGCTATCTGAGAATACTAATTATTGATATTTTTTAATTAGATAAAATATAACTCACCTACGACTACGAGAGAGATTATATATATTTCCCCGCATTGAAAATCCGGCGAGAATCTTTGAAAAACGTTTTTGCTCACGCTTGTTATAATTGTCGTAAAAATCGTGTTCAATCTTTTGCAAAGAAAACGTCGATTTTAAGTCGGCAAAGCAATGTCTCGACGCGGAGGGGCCGTGAGGGGCAAATTTGTATCTTCAATGTTTGAAAACGCAAAAACGCTCACGAGTATAAAAATTTAATCAGGTTCCGCAGCGCTGTGCACGTAAAACGCTCGTTATAGCAACGGCTGGCTAAATACTGGACGAGAGCTATCTGTCTCGGCCATTACAAATAATTCTGTTATAATTAATGGGAAATTTTGCGCGTAATTACTTTCTACGACGGTGCGCGTAAGTACAACGGAATGAAATTTGTTTCGCTATTAGAAAATTATCTTGCTCTCTTTCCATAGCAGGGAAATGCAGCTCTCTTCTACATTAGTCATGTTCAAGACTCCGCGAAATTTACAAACGAGAGAGAAAAGTGGATATCGTAATTCACGCCGAAGACATAATTCTTAAACGATCTGGAAACAGAGAAATCCATTGCGCGACGTAATAAAAAGACAAGCGCGTGCTACAACCATTTGTTTAGATTTTAAATAATCTACGTCCAAATATTTAAAAATCAGAATATTATATCAGAATAATAATATCTATATTATTGTAGATACTTTATACAATTGCAGCTAGACAAGCTCTCCTAGACTATGCAGAAATGACAGAATGACGAAGGGCGGGGAAAGGATGAGCCAGTAGGAGCATCGCTTCACGTTCCGTGCCGCGTAGGTACGCAAGGAGGGTGGGTTTTCCCGTGGGGTACGAGCGGGCTGTCGGCCGCTGGAAAGGGAGCACCGCGGCTAGAGGGGGGGCAGGGGCAAGCGGGAGGAGGAGGGAGGGCGGTAGGTAAGGGTAGGGTGCAAAGTTGCGCAGGTCAGGCCAGGTCAAGGCACTCTCTGCCAGCGAACGAAATAACCGACCAACCAACCAACTCAGCCTAGCTCTGCGCGCGTCCCATGGACCCGTGAGCGTGTCTACGCACGTGCGAACTGCGCGTGTAGCGACGGCACCGACAGCCTGACTACCTGGCGTATCAGGTGTCTGCCTTTCGCAAGTTTCCGTTACCCACGACGATCGGCCTTTGGGATAAAATGTCAATTTGACGCAAACATCGGAATAAAATCTCAAAACATCTGGATACCTATTAAATACTTGCGAACTGCGATCACATATGAGGAACTGTATTTACATGATTGCATGCGAAAATATGTAGGTATGTATGTCGATACTATTCACACACGTCGCATTTGAAATTCAAATAAATTACGTAATATGCAACATTAATATACATTTTAAATTAAATATTAAATATTAAAGTGAAATATTAAAGTAAAATGTCAGAAACATTTACCCGATATATTCGCGAGTAATTGAGAAATGTGATATATAGATTTATATCAATCAGAATCTCGTTTATCTCTTACATTGAGGTAAAAATGCTAAAAACGTTTAGTTTTATTACTTTGTATCTTTGCCGTGATTTGGAAACGATATACAATAAGGTACAGAACTTCTGTGCAAAGTGTGTAGTGAAACTAACAATAAGTAATTTAATATATCTCAATTTCAGACTTGATGTAGAGATAATCGCGCAACAAGAAAAAGTTATGTCACAGAAGATTCTGTCATCAGATTGCGCTTGTAATTCAACGTTAAAGAAGATTGGAGAATACGGATTTCACTTCTACAGCCTCTTCATTTATGAAGTAGGCATCGTATAGGTTTCTTAGCTTGGGAGAGAAAGATATTCTTTGCTTGTGAAAATAGCATAGAGGAGGCACTTCGTTGAAGGGATCGTCGCTACCTAACGTAACCGGGAATATGCGTGCGGTTAAGACAGGTGACGGCCGGACGCACGCACCTGACCTACCGGAGGGTAACGCAGCGGCAGGTACCTTTAAAGTTTAAAGGGCCCCGCCTTTACACGACAGACAGACAGGAGACCTCGAACACGGAAGACCGCGATTATCCCACAGGGATTCCCCCCCCCCCCCCCCTCGGTGATATTCGGTTCGATGACATACCTATCGTGTCTCCGCGGCCCGCAGAAAAGATTCGAGCGCAGGCGCTCGTGACTATCGTCCGGAAATGATCGATAATCCGGATACGCTCCGAGTGACCAAAAGCAGAAAAGCATTAATGAAAAAAAAAAAAAGAAGAAAAATGGGGGGGGAAACCGGAGATAAAATGGAAGAGAGAGAATGGGCGAGATGGAAGCGCGGATTACGAAACTCGAGAAGCGGATCGGAAGACGTCGAGGAAGTGACGGAAGCAGAGAAAGCCGGATTTAATACAGAATAGAGGAATAAAACGTAGGCGAGTGGATTTTCAAAGAATTGAATTTCAGCTGTCGAGATAAATGTTGAAAAAGATCCTTTTAAATCAGGCGTTATTTGCCGAGTAAACAAAACCCCCGATAACAAATGAGCTAATCGATCTCCGTTGATAAAGAATAAATCCTCAGTGCTAATAACGTCTCGATATGATAAATAATGCTAATGAATAAACGGGTAGAGGTTTTTTTTTTCAATTGTTCTAGACGCGCGAGATGCGCACGGCGCTTTTTCCTTCTCGACTCGCTCGTAAATTAGCGTTTCGCAGCAACGCTGACGCGAACGACGCGTGATGACGTTGAGACGATGGGGTAACGCTGAAAAATTTACGTTATCGCAATGCAAAATGACGCGTTATTTAACGCAGCTTACAATAAATGTGCAACGAGCATGCTTCAGACGGTATATTACATTTGTAACCTTGTTACTGCGTCGAATACTTGGCACGCGTGCAAAATCACGTGCGATGATGATAGATTGACGGTCTATTAATCACGAAAAGAGTAACGTTAATATCTGTCGTATCTTCGCGCAAATGAAATCCATTAAAACTGTTTAGCGAAACGTTTAACGCGCGGATATTCCAATCGTAAATAAATACCCGGGATACGCGCTCGCTCGATTAGGCAATATTTCGCGATAACGCGAGGGCGTTAATAAATAATAAATTTATAAATAACGAAGATCTCAAAACGGATCTCGCGTCACGCGCGATACTTTCGGATTCCGGGACGGTGGAAAAAAAAAAAAAAGAAAAACGTTTCACGCGCGAACGTAACGAGAGAGGATACGAGAAGAGAGGCGATTACCGCAAAATTTCCAAGGTCCGCCTTGCGCGCGTTCCATCCATTAACTTTCAAATCAATCGCGACCGAAGGTAGCAGCTGCCTTCGCCATATACGTGTTTCCGAGAACGGAACGGCGGAATATTTTTAAGTCGCTTCGCGTATCCCTTCCATATCGAGAGGATATCGCCGTCTAAAATCGTGTTTTTTTTTCCTCGAAAATCACCCGCTCATGCTTGGTAACTCGTTTATCTTTCTCTCCCCCCCCCCCCTTTTGCCAGTCGCCCTCTTCTCGTAAACCCCGGCAATATTTACGTTCGCCCGGCGGGGCGAACCGGAAATCGATACACCTCCGCGCGAAATCCGGCACGCGAAACCGCGCTTCGGCCGGAGCTACGCCGCGGGGCAATTTCCAACAACAATTCCGCCCGGGTGTGCTCGCGGCTCTCTCTCTCTCTCTCTCTCTCTCCCCCTGTCGCGCCTCCTCGCGCACCCCACCCCGCGGACAACGGGCCGCGTCACGTGCTCGAAAAACGACGTCGCCATCGCTGCGGTGGCGGCGCAATATTGCACCGTGTCGTCATATCGCCTCGGCCGCCGCCTCGCGCTTTCCGCGCGAGGTCGATTCGCGACGCGAAAAAAAAAAAAGGAAAGAAAATACGCGGCGGTCACGTGGTCGCGACCGCACGTCGTTGCCGTGAACTCCCCTCGATCCGAAAACGGCCCGATCGCCGCGATTACGTCACTCGCGAGTCGCGCGAGGCTGTCGAGGAGCGCGGCGGCCGCGGCGCGGCGCGGGCGCGGCGGAAGAAGCGGGCGCCGCGCGCGAAAATCGCAAACGCAGAAGTAAATAACTGAAACTTAATCGTGCACCTTTATTGAAGATCGGCGTCGTCCAGGAGTAGAGGTCGGCACTCGGTGTCTCGGCCGGCGCGGTGCCGTACGCTCGAAACATCTTCCAAAATACGGGGGCGATGAGCAGTCGGGATCCTCTCTCGGGGGTCCTCCGGAGTGCTTCCGGTCCGTCGACGGAAGCGCGCGGTCGGCGATCGCTCAAAGCGCGTATCAGGCGAGTTGCGGCGTCGTAAACTCCGCTTCCTTCGCTCTTCCCCTCGCCGCCGGGCCTGTGTGTTGTGCCTCACTTCACGCTCGTCGATCACCGGATTTCTTCTCTCCCTCGTTCTCCACCACTGTCCTCTCCTCTCTGTCCGTGTCCGCACTCTCGAACACTTTCGAACTCACTCCGCGGCGCGGCGGCTGTATCGGCAGCGCGACTCGATCTCCCGACGCGCGCACGCGTTTACAAACTGGCGTTCGTTCAGAGCGTCGGAAGTTCGCCGCGGGATAATAATATACTCGGCACACACATATGTACGCGAGCGGGGTGACGCGAACGGCGGGGGACTGACGGAGAGACACGCGAACACGTACCTCACGCGCGGACCGACGTGCGGACTGGCGAGAGGTCTGAACCTAGCTGCGTTTGCCCGTCGGAGGAGCGCGAAGCTGGCCGCGACGACGTCGTCGACGATCGCGACATTCACGATCCCGTCAAGTCACCGCGAGGGTCATGGATGCGCGTTCCGAGTTCCGAGTGGCCGCCACCTCTTCTCACTCTCTCTCTCTCTCTCTCTCTCTCTCTCTCTCTCTCTTCCGTTCTCCTCCACACCGATCCCTCGTTCCCTTTCTTGACTTCGGCGCCCCTCGTCGTCTACTGTGCGCGAGCACGAGCGCGCGCGCGCGCGCAAATCGCACCTCGCACCTCGCACTTCGATATTAATCGACGAGCGCGATAAGGGGAAAAATCGCGCGCGGTGTTCACTTCAACCTGGCGTTGCCACGCGCGTCCGTCCTGCCGCGTTTCGCTTCCTGTTCCTTCTCACAGCCGGCCGGTGGGCGAGCGAATTCGTGCAGGTCGTCCGCTCGACAACCCGCGTAGAACGATCGCGCGCAGGAGACTGCGCCGCAAAGCGCCTTGCCGAGCGGCCGGAGGCCCGGAGAGTCCGCGCCGTCACGGCTGAGAACGTAAAAAGGTTTGTTGCCACCGCCGCTCCGGCAGGCGCAGGTTTCTTTACTCGAGGGGGACGGAACCGGCGGCGGGGAAGGTTGGCTGGCGGCCGCGCTCGGCTGACAGTGGCCGTCGCTGGTCGCTCTCGTATGTCGCTCCTTCCTCCCTCTCTCTACTCCACCTCCTCCGTGATATGGATATCGAGGTATATTCGTCGTCCGTCGCCCGGCCCGGCGTCCTCGGCCACTCCGATTCGTAATCCGTAATTCACCGAGCGCTCCGCTTTCGAAATAGCGCGGCGGGGGGGGGTTCAGCGTGTCTATTGTTTTTTTTTTTCGGGTATAAAGGCGTTGCCTTCTGCGACCGGCGGCGCGTGAAACGGCGTGCGATGCGCGCTACTCGAGGCTCGGTGAAGGAATGGCCGCTCCGCGATGGTCCCCGGCCCCCAGGCGTGGGAGGAAGCGGGGCGCGGCGTGTGGTGGGGGAAAAAAGCAGAGACTCTATCGCGCGCGGGATGGTGCATGTGCCATGCCAGCGGGGCTGGCTGCGCACGTGTGCGTGCATATACGTTATACGTACGTACGCACATACACACGTGCTTGCTTGCTTGCTTGCTTGCTTGCGTGCGTGCGTACGTGCGTGCGTGAGTACGCGGTCGTGTGCGAGGAAGACGGTGGAGGAGCAGCGGGAGACAATGACGGAGGCAAGGCGAGACCGGCGGACGGACGAAGCGAGAGAAGGAAGAGAGAGAGAGAGAGAGAGGAGGGAGAGACGGGAAGCGGCGGTAAAGGAGTAAAAGAGAAGCGAGAGAACGAGCGCCGAACGACGCTCGGACGGAAGACAGAGAGAAGGGGAGAATGGGCGAGCAAGTGCGACGGGGGAAGAACGAGGGAGAAGGACAGGGTCACGCTATATACGAGGCGGGAGACGTATCTCAGGACCGTAAATCGGTCGCGGGGATACTCGGGGTTTACTGCACGATAACGCTTCTTGTTAAATCTTTACAACCTGCAGGACGGACCGGACGTAACGCTTTATGGCAAAATCCGCTCTATTTCTTTTCGCGAACGTCGGTTGCAGGGTGAACACAGATACTGTGGACTGTATTTTTCGAATCTTTCCTTAATTATTCGAAAAAATTAAAGTGACGTTGATTAATAACGTCAAAATGTCAATAAAATGCACCAAAATACTCCAGATTTTCATTTTGGCAGTACAGTCAAAGCACTGGCGCGGATATCGTGGTCGCGGAATAAAAATTCGACATATTGAAACGAAAACGTTATGTATTTATAGCTATAAAATCAATTACTTTTATTCTAATAAATTTTCAAGCGTGTTTCGCTAGATTTGATGACAGGGCCGTTTTATTTATATCGCGTTACAGTAACGTGGACGCGAGTTTAATCAGTTTTCGCGGCTTCCTCGCAGACGTAATGACGGGATCGTTACGTCACTGTCTTCGAGTGGTGGTCGACGTTCGTGGTTGCTATGGGGTTAAGGTGGGGTGCGTTGCAGTGGCCGAGGGGAGCGGCGGGGCACCCCGACGGAGAGATAAAAAAGATAGAAAACCCTGTTACGCATGTGCGTATCTCGGGGCACGAGCGAGAACGTTGCGCACGTCCGCGTGTGCATGTTCGTACGGCTAAAAATTGTGCGTGCGTGTACCTGTGCGGCAAGACACGCACGCACGCACGCACGTATGCGCTCGCTCACGCACGGCGGATCGCATTGAAACGCGATGACTCAAAAACACGCGTGCGCGCGTGTCTCGCCGGACTCGGCGTAATATTAGTAATGCGTATATACTATATACCTATCTACCTACCCGCCGTGCGTGTCCGACGCACCGTACAGACCCCCGGCAACCCCCCGGCGGTCCCACTCTCCGATTTCGATTCTCCACGCGAATTTAAATGGTCGCCAATTAGGCTTCCTCCCATTTATCGATGTCCGATTGCGCACGGGGGCCAGCTGTTGAAATATCGACGGATCTTCGTTCGGCGTAATAACGATTTTGATGTTAAAAATTCGCGAGAGCGATATAGAACCGTTGATCTCATTCATATTGTTATCGAACGAAATCTGCTTCTGTGCTATAAAATCAACTGCCATTTTTCATTTCTTATTGTACGTTGCGAAAATTATTTCGATTTAAACTAAACTAAAAAGTGCGTTATTTTAAGAGATATCAAGGTCAGATTGTATTTTTCGAGCCTTACTTTTGACGCAATACAGTGAAATACTGTTTATGGTGCATAATTAAACGGCTAAAAGTTACTTGTTACTTGTTAGCGGAAGTTATGAATTTATGAAAATGGAATACCTGAATGTGGTTTGTTTAATGTATTTCTCATGTTTTCGAAATATCAACAAATTTCTCTTATTATCTTATTCGCATGTACAAAATTTGTCGAAATTAAGCTGACATATCTTTCATTGCAATCATCATGAATTTTAAATAAAAATAATATCTGTTTTGTCATGTATATACAGGAACCAGCGCAAATAATAGCAAGAATGAAAGCTCGAAATAAAAATCACGCTCTCGATGCTTTTTTAACATTTCACAAATAAAACTGTGAATGTACATGGGACGAGAAGAGAAAAATTGTACGCGAGCGATAGGATATCTGCCTTCTCGACATCGATTAAAACCAGAATCGCGATTTAACCGGCACTAATATTTAATGGGTTAGAACGACCCCGGAAATTGAACGTTTCGTGCGCTGAAATTAAATGTCGTCGCGTTCGGGCTCTGTCGAATGCCAAATATCACCCATCACGTAAGCGGAATCATTATACATCGCGGTGCTGCAATTAGTGTAAGCGCGATTTCGATTCGAACTGTTGACGATTGAAAGCTATCGCGTACGGCTAACCGGTATTACTTTCACACAACGTTGCCGAAAATTAACGCAATACCATATATAGATTAAACCGAAATCATAATATTGTACTCTAAATGCCTAGTTACGATCTGGATATACATGTATATCATTTACATTTAATCATTAATAATCATTATATTATAGACAACTGTATCACATTGTGGTTTATTTGGTCCGATATACTGAGCAATCTTGCGGTATTATAATACACGTAAAGCCGCACGAGCATTAATTAGCGGCAATTCCATGTTAGCAGCGTTCCCCGAATAATAGATTTCGGAGGCAACTAATTAACGACTGGCGCTGAGCTGCTCGTTCAGCGAACATAGTCGGTGCGGAAAGTGAAATTACGAACACCGGACAGAAACAAAAATTGTTCTGGCACCTCCTCGCCGACAGAGTCGGCGACGACGTGGTCGACGACGACGACGACTACGCAAAGCAACCTGATAACACCTTCAAGGCTGTCTGCTCGAGAATACGCCCGCTTATGCGCGAGTTTTCTGCATACGCACGTGACACCGTGAGCGCTGCTTCCAACATGCGCTGCGTTTCGACGAATGCGAATTCGCGAGTCGCGACGCGCAATATCGGGATCGAGTGTCTCGGAATTAGATCTCTAACGAGGCGGGAGAAAAAATTTTCGAGACATAAAAATCGCAAATCTAATCGCGTGAATTAGAATAGGACGAATATATAGCTTGTATCGGTAAAGATAAAACTTATATAGGGAGTATCGGCATAGTAGATATTTTCGACAGGTATTTAAACAACGGCACGTTGATTGCAAAACGTTGCTGTGCAATTTTAATCTTGAGTTTACATTAAATCCAATCTCCATGTTGCAATGTATGAAACGCACGTATTTATTATCGAACGTAATGTTTAGAGATACGAAAAAGAATTTTAAGTATAAGAACGTGTCGATCTTTTCTGAATAATGTGAATATTAAAAACAAATTGTTATTTCTTACGCAATTCATGCTGACGATTAGAAAAGATTAGAAATAGGAAATTAGTGACTTATACGGGCGTACGTAACTTCAGCATTATGCTGACAATGAGTAGTATGTCGTATCTGAGTCCTTATCTGAAAAATAAGGTAATCGTAATGAATATCTCGTAAATACTCGCTATTGCACTTTCAGCTTAACGAAACGCGCGAGTCATACCCGAGTCATGCGCGCTTAATTTCCGCAGTTGGTGCTGTAATTAGATTTCGTTTCTCGCCTAGTTAATTGCAGACATCTACATATATGAACATTGTCTAAGAATATATTCCCAAACCACCATTTAACGAGTCATTAGAATAGACAAACGGGAACTGGTGTCGGTTTACTTTGCTTGTCTTACACATAAATTTATAATTTATAATAACAATTTATACTAACAAAGAAATAATGTATAAGTTAGGTTTAGACAGAATTTAGAATATTGTAAAAAATGAGCTCCTCTGTTTTATAAATTGACTTATCGTTAAATAATATTAAATAAATATTGTAACTCCCCTTTCGTATCAATGAAATAAATAAATTTACCTAAAAAATTGAACGAGTCCGCTAATGAATTATGCGGTTTACCTTAATACGCGCTATGTGTGCATCGGATATCAAATTACCCACATAACAATGATTCGCCACGCCGGGACTCTCGAAACGACGTCGCATATGTTCGACAGCCTCGCTGGACATATACGCGGAGATATATCAGGCGTAATCGCGTGGTGTCGCCGAGTGGAGGGAGAGGACACGCCAGATATTCTGCGTGCTACGCGCGCAAAGAGACGTGCGTGCGTGCGTATAATGTCGCGCCGCGCACGCTCTCTCACCGTACGGCGCGCGGCGACGCGACCGAGAGGCCAGCATGAAAAAATATGAATCATTTCTCCGGGCCATTAACGCATCTGCGTATTCGCAGGGCCGCCCCCGTGCACGCTGCTGCATTCATTTGTCCGGCGGCGCCGTGGCCTGTCTCACCCTCTCGGTACGTCCGTAATAATTTCGTGAAGCCCGGCGCGCCGGACCGGACCGAGCGTGTGCAAAAAGGGGTTCGAAAAACGCATCCATCGACCAAAGTGAAAGAGACCCTGGTATTAGAAGAGCGAACCGAGACACTCGACACTTTATCACGCAACGGCGTGATTTCTCTCTTTACACGCAATAGAGATCTCTGTGCGAGAAAAATGAAACTTTTTAAATCTGTTTTTTGCTTCGGTAATTAGGCAATTCGTTCGATGGCAATTGCTTATTCCTTCGTTCTCTTTAAGGCGTCGAGTCATTTAGAAAATTAATTAGTTTGTTTGTGTTAGTAATTGACTGCGTTTATTAAGATCAAGATTGTTTGCCTTTCAGTTTATCACTCAATATTTAAAAGTATAATAACAATTTTGGCATTTTCATTATAATTTATCTCTCTCCTACTTCTGGTACATTATAAACTATTATTATACACAGTTTATAATTGTCAGATTAGAGATAAACAGATTAGACTGCACAAGCAGAGAAAAGATTTCTAGTTAATTGCAGTTCTACGATGAGAGAAGTGACGTAATGTTGCATCCAATAGCGCAAGAGCGACGATTAATCATGCTTAATCATCAATCGCAATTTCATGCATGCGGTACTTCGGGACCAGCGACCTTCGCATTTACGAAATCGTCGCCCGTGCATCGGCAATTGTAAAACAAATTCGACGGACGAGCACAATTCGACGAGTAATGCGACGACGTTGCATTCGACAAGATTCGGAGCACGAAATTGAATATGCGTTTCTCGCGATTACGCGTCGCGTCGGCACAGACGTTGCGCCGTGTAATTCGCATCGCTCGATAATAAACGGCGCAATGTCGGCTGCTATCGCGAGTAATTAAACTCGAAGAGCATGTGCACACGAAGCGCGTACCGCGGGAGATCTGTTGTACACACCGTGACAGCATCTTTAGGGCTAGGGCTTTAGGGATTGCCCTAAAGATCTCTCTTTTTCTCTCTCGTGCTCTCTCTCTCTCTCTCTTTCTCTCTCTCTCCTCATAGAAAGAAAAACGCCGCCGCGGTCACATAGCGGAAAGTTCCTATTTGTTTCCAGGCCGCGAAGCGTAATCTCAAGTCTCGCTCTCGCGAGGTATCGTTAACCGCTACAGAGACACGGGGGAGCGATACGTACTATACATCGCCACGACCGTCCCCGTCCGTGTGTGTGCGTGTGCGCGAGAGGTGTACCGATATGAAGGATGGTTTAATCAATGTCCAAGGTTAAGCGGCACAATTATTAGCGCGCGCTCGTTGCGACACACTCGCTCGCTCACTCGCTCGCTCGCTTGCTCGGCGCGAGTTCGTGTCAATATCAGCGATGTGTGCGTTGGTGCGCGTGTTTTGTGACGCACACTCGTTACATAATGACGTGGTGTGTGGTGTGGTCGGACCAGCCGGCAGCCGTGGAAGCGCGAATCGCGACGTATCCCGACCACGATGCTCCAACTTTGCGCGCTTTTATGCCGCTCGATTAGCGATCGCTCCTCTCTTCTACCGTTCACTCTCGGAGAAGTGAAGGGCGGGGAATACGCTGCTGCCCTTTTACTCGCAATTTTTTTCAATGACATTTTCATAAATGGCAACTATCTATAAACGGTCTTCATATCGGTGAACGAGAGGATCAATATTAATTACCGCAAGTCGACATCATACCTATACATAATAAAAGTGTTCTAGATTTTCTGCACTCCTTTTTACAGTTTTTACATACTGAACCTTTTTTGTTGAATTAAATTTGATTTCACCTTTACAAGAACAGCGGTAATTTTTATAACGTAATAAGCTATCGAATATTTGGGCATCAGTGGTATAAATAGATAACAACAGAGCCAAATTAAGTCCACGTGTATGTTCGAGAACTACTTAAATCTGTCTCGCCTGACTGAAGAGGAAGAGAGACGGACGAAGATACGAGGCGCTTACTTACTTTATCTCCGCAAAAACGTCCCGCAATTCTTTCGATCACGATGACAAGCGCGATTTCGCTCTCTTCTGTCGCGCTTGTAAATATAATGCGTCGTTGGAATGCTTCGCCGAAATTTTCTCGCTTTTATCGCCCGATAGCTAATCCGGCCGGCCGTAAAACGAAATTGTGACGACAGTATCGTTAATGTCACATACTACGCACACTGCTCATAAATATGAATCGCGGGGGTTGAGGTGGGGGAATTAAGTCGAGTGACGATACTTGGCGAGTTCTGGTCGAGTTCGTTACGAATTATATAACGGGGACGAGACGAGCAGAGCGCGAGAAGTGATTCTAAACGTTTAACGCGATCTCTTTCCTTCTCGTCCTGAGACGAAGGTTTCACGTTCCTTTCGAAAGGTTGTCTCACCCGGCGAAAAGGCGAACGAACCCGCCGAGGAAGCGATCGGCAAAATCGCCGCCTCTCATTTTCGTGTCGAGCGCGTAGAACGGTTTAAGTTAAGTATCCGTGGGATATAATTTTCCATCACGGTAACGTTCCTAATTTTGCGTGCACGCGGCACACATACACACACACACACACACACACACACACACACACACATTCCGGTTAAACAAGCAGAGAGAAAGAGAGGCAGCGGAAAAAATCGCCGGCACAACGAGCCACGAACGACCCGCGAGACGGCCGCAACTGCATAAATTTGCATGTGCGCCGCATGCGAGAGAGACCCCGCGCGTATTAGTATAGCGGGATATTCTCTCGTCCTCGAGACTGTTCGTGAATCTTTAAATCTTAACAGTTTGTCCTCCGCCGGGTTCGTATACGTTCGGGTGCGCACGCCCGAAATGTCTCCGATATCAATTACCGAACGGCGGTTAACAGCATCGTAAATTTCGCGGGGCTCCTGTCAGCGCCGTGTCCAGTTAACGTGTCCGTGCAATAAAAATCTATCCCGTTGCAAAACAGCGCAGAGCAAGGCATGAATATTAAAATATCGAAGAAAAAGGCGAGAGAAAAAAAAACAGCCAATTAATTCGTTAAAATACTCGAATTTTATGGATAGATTTATTGAGAAATGTCCATAACGTGCGCTCCTCGCCCAGTCATATTTTTTTTATAATATCCTGCATCGATCACAGCGAAATTATGTTTTATTTAAATATCGAAGGGGTACATCGGTATCCTGAGAATACTTTCACAGATCTCTCGAGGAGATCGTTTCGTGAATGTGAATAGGAAATAAAATCTTTCATCGATGAAACTCCGATATTTAAATCACTGGCCTAATAATTTCACGTATCTTTGCTGAATAATTCAGCAGCCACCGAAGGCTCATCCGACGAAACTCTTTGCAGTAAAAATATCAACTGTCCCCTGAAGAGGACGCTGAAATTATAAAGTCTTTCGTAAAGTCCTTTAAGTCTTAAAAAAACCTTCTCTCTTCTTGTATTTTCTTAAAACAGGGTGAAGCGTTAATGAATAAGACTTTTTCCTTGGGATAACGCGAACATTAAGAAACGACTTTTAAGGAGCTCGTTAGAGAATAATCGTTAAAAATCAGAGTTTTTTAACGCGCGCTTCTCTCGTTACGTTTTCTTCGATGTCAAATGTGCAGAAACACCCAGTATGACAATACACACGACGCGTTTCGTAACACCGGCCCGGTAACGACCTGGTCGTCCGGAGTCGTTAATGAAATCTTTAAATACAAGAACAGTGAGTCGAAACATTTTTTGCAACAAACAAGTGCAAAGGAATCTATATACACAAGTCGGTGCAAGAAGCGAACGCGTCTGTATGATTTTGCAATTGCGGGGAGACGGTTACGTAAAAGCTGAAACAACACGTCGCGTCGTCGGATTCAGTATGTGTATCACCATTAGTACTTAATTTACATGCCGCACATAAACTTCTGAGAAGCACGCGGATAAAGTGCTGATATCTTTTATTACGTGCAATAACGCTATGATTTCAAGTACGAAATTAACCAAAGTTGATACGAGTTAGGCCCAAAACAAATGACGAAATAAACGATGACACCCAAATCATCGCTCTTCTTTGAGCGTAAATAAACAGCCTTTTTCTTTATTTATAAGTACTAAAACTTAATAGTAAGTAAATAGAAAACATTCTCGTTTTCAAATAATTTACTTTTAATTTATTTATAGGTAGAGACTTGCAATAAAATTTCTTCTTTTGAGTTTCCGTTTCTGAAAACCAACACGTTACATTTTTTTCGACGATCACATCATCTTTTTTCCACAATTGATGAAAGTTCTCGTCTTAATTGACAGTTGTTCGGTAATTCATTCGCAAGATTTGCGGGGAATGAAGATGAGCGAGGCCGCGATAGGAATGAAAAAAAGAGCGAGAGAGAAAGAAATCAAGCTGTGAACGAGAGAGGAAAAGAGAGAGAGATCCCTCGGGCGAAACGCCGACCTCTTTAACTAAAATAAGCGGAAGTAAGTAACGAGTCGGGGATCTAAATTTAGACCATCGCGGCGTGTGCTCATCCTTCAGCCTGCGCTATTACGTTCAGCCTTGCTGTTGCATATCTCGTCGCGTGCTACGCGTACACGCACGTACACGCGCGCGCCTAAGAGTTCACGGATTAATCTGACCGCGTTGTACGTCGTTAGGATGATGCGTGTGAGTGCATGAGTCGGACCAGCTGACTGCCAAAACAGCTGTAGCGTGATGCGCGATGATGCATTATAGTCGCCGGGCCTTTACTCGCTCTCGGCCCGTGGCCGAGGTCTTAGCCCGACTGATTTAGTCGTCCGACATCCCGAAACAGACCTGACTATCGCACGTAACGATCGACCCGTATCGTCTGACGAGAAACTTGAGCGTTGTCTTTATGTTATGCAAAACACGTTGATGTAAATATTCCGTCGTAAAGCTGTCGGAAAAATCTAACAAGAATCCTATATTATATCTATATCTATAATCTATATGTTTAGCAAAAACTCGAGTTTATAAATTACTTCTTGATATATTTCTACACTGAGAAAAAAAAATATTTGGTTCCAAAAAAGTATTTATTGGGGGGCTCTTAACAGCTTATTTACTTAATATAATACAATATTTATTTAGAATTACATAAAATATCTTGGGATTAGATATTTTATCTAATTCTAAATAAATATGTAAATTATATTATAAGTAAATAAGCTATTAGGAGCCACCTAATAAATATTTTTTTGGATCCAAATATTTTTTTCAGTGCAATAATGAATAAATTTTATAAAAGCTTAATCATCATTTTTTAAATACGAAAGATTTTGATGAAGTTTTTATTGGACTTTTTGGTCACAATATTATTTTTCTGTATTTTTTCAATTTGCTATCGTTAAATTAATTAATTTTTTGTCATTATTCAGAATTGTTATAATTCTTTGAAACTACATCATGTAAGTTAATTATCAAGTAGCATTTAATTAGCGATTAGCACACTAATGATCTCAACATGGGTATGACTAGCGTTGGAAAAATGTGATATACTGTGAAAAACAAACGCAAATAAAGAGACGTTAAAGCACGCACAGAGACCACTGCATCGCAGTTATTTACAATTCTTCTCTCGTAGAGCGTATTCGAAAAAAAAAAAATTATTTTCCCGAGAAGTTTTTTTAAGGGATATAAATAAAAAATAAACTTTTGCTGTCATGCTTTTCCTATATCACAAAAGCGTGAATCTAGTTCTTACTTTTATTTATTTTATTCTTAAATTAAATTATATCTTGCTTCCATTTTTTTTAACTTTATTGCATTATTTTTACTTATATATAATATAGTATATTTATGACTCGCGTAGATTCACGGATCGGTCATCCTTGTAGGATTATTTCCCCGAGAAATGTAATTTATCAGGTCCAACTGCCTATGCAATTTATATAGATTGATATATGTCGCAACATACGTTTTTCTTATCGTACAGAGGACCGGCGTGGCGTTCTGATACCGTATTAGCGAGGCGTTCTCGCACAGAACGTTAAATGAATTTCAATCGTTTGTTCAACAACAAGCAGCGTACTTACGCGACACGAAGGCTCTTAAATTATCACCGTTCCAAATGCGCTATTGTTAATCGTCACAATGCCTCCGGGCTAATACCGCCCTATCTGAAATAATCGAAGCGGCAAAACGTCTCAAATATCCGACATCGACAGACGGTCTCATAATATCCGTCTCGATTAATTAATTTAATTATGCTCCAGTCAGCTGCATGCGTCGCGGTTACGTCATTTCGAAATAATCGTATTTTCGTGAGAGATGCGCCTCGTCGGCATGTTATTCGGGGTTCACTTTAACACATCGTGTGTGGAGTAATTTATCATAAATCCGGTTCTCTTCTCATAAGTTATAAGTTCTCGTAAATAAAACGCTATTATGTAACTACACTTTAAATTTTTATTCGAGATGAAAAAAATTAATACATTATTATATCCGTGAGAACCTTGGAAAAAGAATAAATCTCTATTCTTTTGCTACATAAAAGTTTATTTTATTTTATGTAGATTTCAAGGCTCTTGTTCTCTCGCAGCGCGAAAGTGCGTGCTTTCACGCTCTTTCACGAAATGAAAGGGCAGTCTTCCCTCCATTCCATATTTGGGCACGACGGATAGTAATATAAAATATTCATGTTCTTTCGGACGTTATTTCGGACGGATGAGCGAACGGAGCTGTCGTCACCGTGCAAATGTGGATTATAATCCGGCGTGGGTTTCACGAGGCGAAAGGCGAGAGGCCGTACCAGCCTTTATTGAGGAAAACAGATGTCACCCGAGATAAAAAAAAACTATTCCGGGGCTGATAAGGTGAAACACGCCCAAAAACTGATACCGCTGTGAGTTACGAGCCAACGGCTACGAGCAGCTCGGAATGTCGCGCGCGCACTCGTCGTTCGACACGGATGTGGCTTCGGGTCGATCCATCTGTGCTGCGCGGATCCGGCGCGTTATCTGCGGATTTTCAATCCGAGCGTTCTAGACGTGCAGTGCACCACTGTAGTTTATGGGCCGCGCTGCTCGATAACGATTTAATAGGATCCCTAGCGTCGCAGAACGGTCACGGGGGCGATCTTTTGCTCTCGGAGATCGATATTGGTAACGCTTTC
The DNA here is from genome assembly GCA_035220615.1 of Leptothorax acervorum. Lineage (NCBI taxonomy): Eukaryota > Metazoa > Arthropoda > Insecta > Hymenoptera > Formicidae > Leptothorax > Leptothorax acervorum. Next base: position 749,153 of record JASTWQ010000054.1, on the reverse strand, counting down.
AATTCGGATTTCAGTGTTGCAGCAAAGATAATGTTCATTTATGCTCTTTCCCCTCCCGCCATATAAATCAGATTCTTCTGTGTTAATAGCGTTAAATATATAGAAATGGTTGAAAGTATATAAAGATTCTGATCTTTCTATTAGGCGGAAATATACGATCTTTTATAGATAGATAAATCTGACGGAATTTAAGTTAAAACGCCGTAAAAATGTGCCAGTTAAAAATGGAAGAGTATTAGTACAAATTTGTTGTTTTAATTTGTCATTGAAGACTAAGACGCTTACAAGCGACATTACTGCGTTTTTGTCGCAATTTAGTTGGTTAGTTTTTTAATTTTTTATATATCGATAATATATCACATAAAAAAATTACGCTATTACAGTACTTACTATCGTTTCGTTTTATCGTGTTCTACAAGGCTCTAACGTTGTTAGATTCACTCGCGTCACGTTTTCGTTAAGAAGGTAACAGAATTACGATATTGCGCTCTATCCTTGAGAGCTCTATTACTTGTTGGGCTTCTTCGAGGGATGCCTATTTTTTCCGACGAAGACCGAGCATAACGTGTAATATATTTAACCATAATTTCGTATTTTACGTTTATGCACACAAATGTACTAACATGGCACGATGAGACTATAATTAATTTGCTTAATTTTATTCCAAATAACGGTTTTCTATATCAGAATCGCAGAATTTTAGGAGGTCAACTACCTTTGCTATATCATAAAATATGTATAAATGTATTAAAAAACGAAAATTCGAATAATCAATTGCTTGCCGAAATCGATTTCAACAAATTTTCACAAATATTGCGCTCCGTTTTATAGGGTCGTTAGCACCACTTAGGACGGTTAATTCCGTCCGATTGAGAGCGCATTGGTTTAAAGGAAATATTGTTTCATGATTGTTGCTAATTCTCTCGGAAAATGTATCACTGACACAATTTAATTGATTGATATGTATATATATATGTGTATATAAATGTATATTACTACTAACATACTTCACTGTACATTATTATACTGTTTAAAATTATTTAATTATTTTTCTGTAACAAAAATGTGAATAACTGATTAATTATTTAAAAAGATTAAATCTAGTGTCCATTTAAACGATAAAATTTATTTTTACTCCGGTTGAAAAATTTATTTATTATGTAAATTAATTTATTATTATTACTTTCATTTATAGTTTCTACGAAAGGATAAAATTATGTGATTTTTATAAATCAAGAAAATCAAATTAGATCACTGCAAAGTTACATTGTCTTGATTCTTTTATCGATTTATTAAAATTAGAACTCCATTTTTTCGAGACGTAAAAAGATTAGAAAAATAAGTAATAATAAAGTTATTTATGGTTCTTCGGTCATACAAAACAAATATACCTAAATCTTATTTTTCAAATTTAGATTTGTTATTATGTTTAATTATTCCTTTAAATTGAGTAATTAATCAGTTAAACAAAATGTCAATCAATTAAAAAAATAAACAATTTGTAAATAACAGTTAAAATTTTCTATTATTAAGTTGATGATAATCAATCAATCGTTGTAATATATGTAGAGAATATTTACATACACGAAATTAAAAGAGAAATTCAATGCAATTGGGCGATGCAAATTGATATCACCTGAATTAATTGGCCAGCTTTAGTCGTGTTAAAACTATTATAGCGTCGACACATTTTCATACCTAAATTTTATAATTAATTTCCAGATTATGCTATTAAAATATTGCACGGTGGTTGCAAATCGACCCGCTCAATATTAACCTCTGACGTTTTCTTCGTTACGTTTAAAATAGCAATAAATTCACGCGTTTTGAATTTTGAAGCAATTGCCATGGACGCTGAAAAAGCTAAGTGCACTCTGGTGTATCAAGCGTGTCAAAACTTTCGCATATTTCGAGAGCACCCGGCAGTACCTTGAAAGCATTACCGCTATTGGGAAACCTCATGGTTATCGCGTGCACCTTCACGGGGATTACATAATATTACGATGTGAACGGCGATACGGTCCGGCCTTCAGCGAATTATCTTCTTCCGCGGCAGTTTGAATCGGAAATGTCCCTTGAGTAAAAATTTCTGCATCGGCAAGTTATCGGAAAATATCATAAATATGATTCATGTGTATTATAAAAATATTAATATAGACAGTATGGCCCTTTTGCATAAAACAGTATATGGAAAATGCTAAAAAGGTCGGTAGTTCTCAGTTTTCTATTCCTCGAACCCGCGATGCACCTCTGAGTTATACTAATATTTGTGGTGTCATATCGGGCGATAAAAACGATGTGCAGAGTGGGTATCGATAGTAGGATATAATTTTCGACCTTATCTCGTGCAAACGTGTGAAAAAGCGGTAGTAAAGAGAGGCGCTTAGTTTAGAATAAAAAAATTATTTCCTTTAATTTGACTTTTGTTATCGTTCAAATAACGAAAAAGACGGATTTGTGCACTCGGACTTCTAATAAAATATAGGCAAAAATAACAGGCAAACGCAAAAATAACAGGCAACGCTCTATAAATGATGATAATAATATTAACTTTCACCCTCTATTTTTTTATGTTGCCCTTTTATATTTATTGCGTTTCGGCCTTTATGCGGCTCTTACGCTATAACGCTCGCACGTAACGCGGCTGCCGGCTAATTTCTCTGGAGGCGCACAAAACTTGACCGTGCCCGAAGGCGGCCATTCTTGCGGCCCCGGCGTAACCGTGGGGGCGATAAACGGCCTTAAAGCAGTATCCGGGGGGGGGGACCGGGGCAGAGAGGTGAAGGGGAACTTGGGATTAGGGAAGCCATGGCGAGGGGGAGGGGGTCAATGCCCTACGACGGCGGTCGGATCCACCCCTAGATACGCGCAAATGACGCCGTTGATGGATCTGGTCTATGGTGCTGGGCATGGAAAAGAGGGGTGCGAGGTGGGGGGCAGGGGTGATTGATGAGGGAATCTACAGCCTACCAAGCCACTCTACGGCCCTAACTTAATCGCGCATCTCACGCTGACCTCGATATCGCTGAAAACATCCCTCCCCGCCGCGCCGCTCGTCCCGTTCCCTCAAGCTATCGTTCCTTTCTTACCATCGCGTTTCTACTTTCTTGCCTTTTGCCGAGATACCCCTATATTCCCCCCTACATTCTCTCCTCTTTTTCCTTCCCGGTGGATTCATAACTCCCTTCTTACGCGTAATCGTACGCGTGCCGTGCGGACTACTTGCCAATGCAGCACTCTACCGTTCTAAGGTTGCACGGTGTCGCTTTGATTGTGTCAAATTTCACGCACGTGTGATAACGAAATAACTCTGTTGGATTACCCGCAAATAGTTTTAAAGTATACTATGCAATTTTCGCGCAAGGACATCGTGGGAAATCTTAAATCCGAGAGAAAGATGAGTATATTACAAGTTAAGAAGGGAACGATAGATATGAAGTATTTAAAGAAGAGTGCAGTAAAACAAGGTACATAATCCGCATAGGGAATTCCATCAGATCTTAATCCTAATGATTTTATATATCTGATGATGGGAAATGCAGTCGCGGAAAGTTCTTTACCAATATTATAGACTAAGAAAATGTAAGGTAAAACGTAATTCGATATAAGCGTATTAAAACTTCATCAGCAGAACCCGGGAATGCTGAGAGGGGCGGAGACAGGGAATGACGCAAAGAAAGCCGCGGATGAAAAAGAGTCAGGAAAGGCAATCGGCGAGGAAACGAAAGGATAGATTACTAACGACAGAAGAAAATACAATTAAAGACGCCGGGGATAATTTCGGGCGGTGACCCAAAAGAAAAAGAAAGTACTCGCTCACGTGCTACGAAGGAATCAACTTCGAGGGATACAGAATGGGAGGGGTAAGTGTAGGGATAGGACTGGAAGAGTCCGAAATACGATATGGGAAACAGGAGCGGTGTGGAAAGAAGGAGAGAATTCGCTCGGAACGGCAAAAAAAGCCGTTAATTGCACCTCGATTGGGTGGAACACTCTGATTCTCTCGTTTACGCCCCTCCGCAACATCAGATACTATCGTCAGATTGACAAAGTGAGAATCCTGAAGGTTATATTACGCGGGATATTCTTATTTGTCTCTTTTTATCTTGGGATCGCGTTTTATGTAACCTCTTCCCCGAGTCTGTTACATTGCGCGGAAAAACTGTAACATGAACTTCCGTCCGCCGCGCCGTACAAAGTAAGATTGCTATTGTATTATATCCAATAATAAATTATTATTCAAAAATAATTGTAATCTAAATTGTTATATGCATAATAATAATCTATATGTATACCTATATGTATATAATAATTTTATTTTCATTTTTATGTAGAACTTGGTGTCTCTTCAAAATACAAGTATTAATGTGTGATTTAATTGTTATTTAATTGTTAGTAGATTTAGCGTATTATATTGTTACGTCATTTTTCTGATGACTAATACGTTTTCCGTATGTTTCTAAGTTTTTAGTTTTTAAATATTGAAAATTTCAAAGCTTTCCTCCTCGTTTTCTTTCTTTAGTTCCAAAGTTCAATCCAATATTTATAAGTTAAAAGTTAAAATAAGTTATAACCAAAAGTTATTGACACTCGTTGCGAGTTGTTGTAAATCTGTTGTGTGTGTTTATCGAATTATGGTAGAGTTTGTAAGCATTTGCGGTTCGAACGTTTCGATATCGATTTAGTTCACGGCGAGCGATAGAGATCGATCCCGTCGGGCATTCGATTGCGACGCAGAGTGCCTGGGGAAAGAAGCTATTTGCAAATGCGCGGCATCGAGGACGCTGCTTATTAATTTCCCTAATGAACCCGCTGCACTAGAGGTAGAGCCCGAGGTAGAGCGGCTCTTTCGCGTAATCGAACGATTAAGTATCAATTAATCGGGTACGGCTTTGAAGCCTCGGTGTTCGCCAATCGCCGAGTCTACTTCGCCCTCCAATCATCATCCTCGTAGAATACACGTTGATTTAACACAGAACGAAATGCGTAAAGCCCGATCTACAATGAGGTTTTAGCTGGTTTTAGAGCAGTAGATTATAGATCGTAAGGAAATAGTAAAGGTTTTTTCGGTAATAGGTCGTCGCAGAGAACGATTTCCGGTGTGGTAGGTCGTAGCAGTAGTTCGTAAGGAAATGGATTTGATTCATTTCGCTTACAACTAATGCTACGACCTATCACATCGGAAAAACCGGTCTCTTACGATCTACTGCTACTGCACTTAAAACCTGCTTAAAACCTCATTGTAGATCGGGCTTTATAGCTTACAGTGCTTACACTAATAATTAATACCAACGTAACAGTGTTCCATTAGATTAACGTTAACAATACACAAGATAAAAAAAGATAAAATTCTATATAAACGTGAGACATCAATCTCGTAATATAAAAAATATAAATCTATGGAATAGCCCAGAGAGAATGTAGTTCCATCCTAGCTTTAAGATTCTTGGTGCATTTGAACTCGATTTCTCGACTCCTTAAATGTTATTAGCGTTAAGAGTATATAATCCCGATATATATCTAGAATTAATATTCCGAAAATTAAGATAACGAATAGGTAAGCGCGAGCAGTAAACCGCTAAGAAGAATCGTAACTGTATTCGTGTTTTGCCGATTGCGAATCGCGCGGACGTAAACATTATTCTGCTGCGGTTTTGCAGGACCGCGGAAATAAATGTTGTGGTCTCTCGAACGGGTCGAGAAACTCTCGAGAGAATCAGCCGTGTCGTGACTTTCGCCCGATCGTTTGACCCGCCGATTATTACTTATATAGCCGCGTATAATAAGAGCGTAACGTCCTTAGCGTTAATTTGCCGCGATTGAAAGTGGCCGATGTCAACGTTAACGTACACATAAATACGCGGAAATAAATCTTATGGCGTGCGGAATGCAAATATAGGAAGAGCGAGGAATGACTGGTTCTATATTCGCCTCTGGTTGATTTCGCAAACTGACGCGTTTGCTTCAGAGTTCTTGCGGAATGTTTAACCAACAGAGATTCAAATGATTCAGCGAGTTACGCCGAGACGAAGAAACGCACGCGAACGTGCAAAAGATGGAAAATCATGAGATATAAATCTGCAGGCTCAAACTTGACCTTGATGGCACGCGAGAAGCGCGAGGCCAGAAAAAGGGGATTTCCGTCATTCCTGAAGGATCTCGCATCTCGTTCGTGTCTCGTTCATTCGTCTGCCCGGCGCTTTCATCCTTTCTCGCCTCTCTCCGCTCTTCCTCCCTCTCATCCCTTCAATCCCTTTTTTTCTTCTTTGATGTGGGGTCTTTTGTCCTCCGGGATATTTGCGGAGCTTTGTTTCGACGACGGGCTACATAACGGCTTAAATGCATGCCGCTAATGGCGCGGAGTGAAAGGACTATCCGAATACTGTCAAATGTTTATTTATAATTTGTCCGAAAAAACACGTCGCGTGTAATGGCACGAGCCATATTTCCCCGAATGCGAGCCCGTCTGCATTGATTATAACGCACCCTTCGTCGAACATGACTTTTAAAGGATGGATTCTCCTGATTACCTATGTTGTATTACGGACGCACGACAACGATAAATTTGATCTTAATTACATTAGAAATTTTTAACGTAAAAAGCATTAAAAAGTATTATTCAAAGTTTATTTCACGTCTCTAAATATAACCATGCGTATATATTGTAGCAAAGAACGATATATTACAGGATAGCGATAGATCTATATTTCTCTATGTATATTATTGCGTCACCGCTGCAGGGGTAATTGATTAAATCAGTCCCTTGATAATTAATTTGGCCAACAACGTAGCTACCGTTGTCAGAGAAAATATCAGTAATAATAAAACGTTCGATTTATGTAATTTTTAAAATAATATAACGTGTTTAGAAAATATATCTATCGATGTCTGTAAATATTTAACTGTTTGTATAATCGTTAGTCACAAGGGTCACGAGCTTCTCTTTCCTCGACGCGATTTTTTGAGCACGTTGTCGCAGGTCACTGCAATGCGGCTGACGGTGGCATTCGGTCAATAGGCGCACTGCCAACTCCATCCAGCTCTAAATAAGCCCTTGTTCTATTTTGCGTGAGAGGAATCGTATATGCGAATTCGCGAAAAAGGCATGGAATAAAAGCACAGGCGTTCTCATTATGTTTTCTTCCATAATATCTACTTTGCATTTCAAAAAATCATGGTTGCCGCGAATTTTTTTCAAAGAGATGGAAATGTTTTTACATCTTATCTCATTTGTGTATTGAATTCTCCATTTTTTTCGCGGCACCCATCTCGTTCCGTTTTCGATAGACGGAAGCAACTGGGCGCTCTTCGCGTTTGAAGGAAATTTCGCGAGAGAAATAATAAACAGCTCGTTTATTATTATCTTCTCTCGCTCTACGAAAGTACATTTTAAAGACGTCGAACGAGCGTATCTCCTTTCGGTACTTTCTCAGAGATGGCAGCAATTCCTCCTTTCTGGCTCGTCGATCACCTGGAAGCCACCTGCACTCGGTCGATAGTCGGGAACATGCGAATAGCGACTAGCGAGAGCCCGGGCTCCTGGCAGGAGGCAACCTGACCGCGCGCCGTCGCGCGACTGCTAATCTTCATCTCGGAGCGGCCCCGACACCTCCTAGATCGATATTCCCACTCCAACTCGGCGAGATCGCGATCGCAAACCTTATCTCACGTCGTGACGCCGCCACGCTCGCAAATTCCAGACTAAAAATGCGAAAACCCACCGAAAAAGCATGACGTCGTTCCGGTGATAAAAGACTTCCTAAGAATAAGGCCGGAGGAGGTGACAAATGACCGAAACGGGTTATCGAACCGCGTGAAGCCGTTCCGCATCTTAAGGGGATACATCGCGTTCTCCAAAACGAGAAAAATCGAATAAAGACGCTAATTTGATGTACAAAATTTCAGTAAATTCCTTTAAATTCAGAGCTTGGATTTGATGGAGTTTCCGCGATTTTGCTTCTTTTCAGCTTGGAGCTGACATTGTCCGGTTGCGATGACGCGAACACTGGTTGCTGTATATGTCATATTTATAAGCGAGATTCCACGATCTAGTCACATGCCGATACGGCGACGCATGGCATGTCCGTTTATTCCTACGATTACGTGTTTCATCATAGCTCTCGTTTTAATTAAATAAAAAAAAAATATATATATATATTTCTGGCAAATAAGATTAGAAGTACATGTAAGAAATAATTTATATAAATGGTATTAATTAGAGTTATTAATGAATAATTAATATTACAAAGAGCACCATGTAGAAAGAGAAGATTTATGGTCATCGTTAAGATTACACTCGCGATATCGGCGAGGCGCTATTAATGAAGAACGTACGAATGTCGTAACGCAGATCAGCGTGTCTACTACTCCACTTAATTTTTTGGGGTCTCGCAGGAAGACACGTAACGTGCCCGATAGTAGTCTTAAGAAAGTGAGGTAATGCCTGATAACGACGCGTGATATGTGCGAAGCGAACGAAGCGATAAGGAGTTGACTAAACGCGACCAAGTTTCGAGTAGTTCAAGCTGTAGCTATAGCTGCGGACTGGTCATTATTAGGCTTCCTAACAAGTTCGACTTGGAAGAAAGCTGAAATATTTATGTGTTTCGTTAATTCTAACTTAACTTTTTTATTTCTCGAGCGTACCGATCTGTCTGTAATCTTCGACGCTCTGCGAAAACTCCAAAAACACGCGCCAAGATAGCGAATAGCTCTTCGCTTTATCTGTCACAGGCTTACGGAAGATGGTATCATATCGTCGGAATGTAATTCTTGAGCGAAGCAATTCTTTTGTGTCATGCAAGAAGTTACGACATCTTTGCTTTCGCAGTGTGAAAGAAATACTTTGATATCATTAAGTATTGCTAAATTATTAATATGTTGTTAAAAAGAATAAAAAGTCAATAATAAATTGTACTAAAGAAATTGTGTGTGATCTGTCGAAATGAAAGAGAATAAATTGGAATATCGGACATCTTGTTTCGGTATCTTAAAATGTTACGGTGCGGAAAAACAAGGTCTCTTTCATGGTTGAACTAAATTTAGAGTCGCGCGACCTTTTGGAACTATATCAACCACAAATTTTAAAGAAATATATGCGAGGGATCAACTTAGAACGGCAGTATCAGCCATAAATTCGGGAAGTCACATAATTTTCCTTCGAGGAAAAGACAAGTGCTGTTCTCGTCGTTCTCAGCCTGAGAAGGATAACGGAATCCGTAAAAGGAGGGCCCGCGTAACGTTCTACAAACGGATCCAATATTTTTCCTCTTTCGAGGAACATCTCGGCGAAGGAAGAGAGTAACGAGGATTCGAAAGTTGAAGGAAAAACCGGAGAGAGGCCGGCTACCGATCGGCCCTATTAAATCAGTCGCGGCGCGGCTATTACCTTAGCCTCGCGTCCTTCCGCCAAGTTTTCTCATATCGACTACGATCGATAGCCGCCCGTATCCTCAACTCTTCATATAATCTCCGCAAATATCGTATCTGGATGGCGCCACCTCGTGATAGGCACACCGTAGATTTGCCGATGAAACGACCTCGCGACCTCAATCCGCGATTCTCTCTTTCCACCCCATAGAAAGAGGCTCGTTAACTTGAGAAGGATAAGAGAATTTCGGCAATTATTTTCAGCAAAAAGGTCAAGTCCGAAATTAGTACAGTTTCGATGAATAAATAATGGAAAACAAATAAACGAAGTGTCTATAAGAAGATTGTCTTGTTAAAATTTTTAAAAAATTCTACTCGCTTAGGTTGACAGTTAGGGCAGGAATGCGAGCGTCAGTGATAAGAACATTTATGATAAGAGAAAAATATGTAAGCTCGTTAAGTCCTACCGAAGTTCACGAACGATATATTCTTCGCGGCAGACGTGTTTCATTAAGGAAAGTTCATTGACTTTGTGCAATTCTTCCTCTGGCAGGCTTCTCACCCTAAATTCAAAGAAAAGGAGCGGGCAGCGGCGGAAGGGCGCGCAGTCACTTCCGCTAACTGGAAAAGCAGCGTGTTGGATTGTGAAAAATCAATAAAATCGCGCACCGAGTTTACAGTGGATCGTATAGAAACGAGGGGTTCATTGACTCTTCGCGTTTCTACCTTCCACGATCTACATGTTCGTGGAACCAAGTCGAACTTTGTAAAATCGATAAAGACGTATTGGAGCACGTGCTCGTAGAACGGCAGTACATTTGATGCACCTCGGATCTAATTTTCCGCATATAACGGACTGTTTCTGAGAATCGATCACGCCGCACCACTTATGCAGAATTGTAAGAGAAAATTCGATATTCTTTTTCTGTACGGCAAGTATAAATCTGAATGTAATTTCTCTTCGACTTGGTTTTATATCGAGACAAATTCTTTATGCTAACGTAACAAAGTGTATTAACGCTCACATATTTATAGACGTACTGCTGATTTATTAAATATTATTATCACGCGGTCGCACATTCGGCGTTAAATATAGAGGCTTAATTCTATATACGTTTTATTTATACGGTGTGTCGCGGAATACGTTCAACGTAAATAAGAAAATAGCATTAGCCCGGCGTCGTCTTTCGCCGTAGCGGTGGGATCTAGATTTATGTTCAAATACCGTATTTCGCGTTCCTCTCTACGTATAGTTACCTCACAAAACATCCTCACAAAACGTTTTCACCGGTTAAGAAGACTCCGCGTTTAATTTGAAAGCACGGAATATGCACACGTGCATCAATTGTTTTCTCCCAAGGTCGTGACGGAGTGGTGCGGTGAGTCTGGATGTGTGCACGTACACTCTCGTTATCCATTCACTTTTTCAATTATATGTACACGTTTATGTACGACTCGAGAAGGGGTGAGAAAGGGGTGTTGAAGGATAGAGCGAGAAGTAAAGGGAGAAAGAGACAGAGAGAGACAGAGAGAGAAAGAGAACGAGGGATAGAATACATAATCCAATGAAACCCTAGGTGGCTGGAGAACGCGGCCGTTAAAACCACCCTCCACGAATCCCGACGTGTTACTAGCTGATTACATGACAGTTACATATAGGTCAGAAAATGAAATTACAAAGCCAGCGCTGTTCAAGGACGCGCGAAACGTATATTAAACGCCTCACATCGCCGTTTATTCAGAGGTGACCGTGGGTGATTCGCTCGCGTAATATGAATGAAACTACATTTATTAAAGGGGCAAAATAAATTTGCCGAACCCTCTATACGTTATTATCAACAGCGAGCGTTCCCTGTACTGTATTAGTAACGTATAACGATATTTTGACAAAAAAAATTTTACGTGAGAGAAACGAAACAGCAATAATAATAAGTTTAGCTCAAAGTAATATTGTTTCCTTTGACTAGATAATTATCTGTATTTGATGATTTAATTCAAGTACATATACACGGATAAATATGTTTTTTATGTTTTTTTAGCCTTTCTCTATTTTATAGATAAATATTTCAATAGTAATGTATATGCGTGTATTATAAGCATTTAAATATTATTCTTATTTATCTCCTTAAAATCTTTTGTTTTAGTTTGGATATTTGTCTTCCTAAACAGTCGTAGCCAAGGAAAAACGGACGTTATCTAAGATAAATTAGAAATTTAAAGTGCTATTTTTCACACGGAAAGTTCGAAGTGAAAAGGGCGCGAGCTAAGCTAACCCAGCCAGAATAGCTTTTTCTTTTAGCAAAAAGCTCTCTTCTCAGAGGCATTGTGAAGCAGCGCTGAGCGGGCGTATACTTGCTGAGATGCCATCTCGAAAAATGTGTCGTCGTGCCACTTTAGCATCGTGGCAGTAGGTCAAGTTTTTAGAAAATTCGGGTGTAACGACGGTTAGCGTAATCATCTCCGCAAGAAGACGAGCGACTCACTTCGCCTGGCCCTACCGCAAAACTTCAATGAAGTTTTCCTCCTAATAGACGTGCCGTATATACCGGAAACCGGACGCGCCGATAAACTTCGAGAATTTGAAACTTTATAATCCAGGATGGACGATGCTTGAACCCGATTACTTCGTATTTCCGCGCAAGTTGCTGTGAGGCGAATTAATTCCTAAAATAATGTTGTAAAGAGCCTATATATTTTTGAAATATTTTCGTTCAAAGTTGAATAACAATTCAAACGCCATTGTAATAAATCTAACTGCAGTTATTATGCACATTAATATTTACTATGAGAGAATACACCGTGTTTCCTATGCGCGATATTTTTATAAATATTTGTAAATTTTAGGCGAAAACAAAGTACATAATGTAATATTAATAATCTTTTCTAAGCTTTTAGAGTTCTTTTCTTAAGAAAATTTCTTTGAAGAGAAATCTATATTTGTAGAAAATAATAAATTTTTTTGTAAGATCGTCTCTCCACGATTCCTCCTTTCATCAATCACTTCCTCCGTCATCTGCTCTCTTAAGCGTTGTCGCTCATCTTCTTCTGCACATCTTCCTCTTTTGTGAGAGGCTGACACTCCTCGCTGCTATCGACGCGGCTTCACTTATATACTACATCGTTATTTAACTTTGTTTTCCAACGGATCAGATTTTAATTGCGGCTGAGGCGCGCGGTGAATTAAAACAAAAGAATCTCGCCACGAAGACCGCCGACGTCATCCCAGCAATTTTCAAGATAATTATGCGAAACAATGAAGGTGCCAGTCTATCGAACGTGCCTAAAGTTATGTCTTTCTTTCAATACTTTCCCAATCAATAGCACGATATAATTTAAAAACAACTCGATCCTCGAAAGACGGAATATAATGAGCAGAGTTATTATCGTTACAATGGAAGAGAATAATTGAAAGAAACGAATATAAACTGTAGACCTCGTAATTTTTCAAATAAGGGTAGCTTTCTTTTACGTCATTTATAAGAGCATTCTCATTCCCAGGGGTAAAGAGGAATAATTCCAAGAAATGAAAGGGTATATTAACTCTATCACATCGTCCTAATTTCCCGTTGAACACTCCCAGCAACTTCAGTAATGCACCATGCACCCGTGAGGAACACAGATACCCAACTATATATCATACACCCACCTAATCCAGGTTACCCTCTTCGTGACCCGTCAATGGTAGCTACCTCCTCAGCGCTCGCATTGTCTTCTCTAGAAGCACGGTGCGATCGATAAATCCCTACGATGCCGGACTATAGTCACTCCGCTAAACTCAGCGCTCTCCTATTTGCACCATCGCCCGTTTCTTTGAGGCGAAGAAGATTTTCGCGGCGAACCCTTTCGGGATCAAGTAGATAGGTTCGTTTGAAGTTCGCTAGGAAAGAATCCGAGATTTTTCGCGCCGCGGTGTCCAACCCCCGATCCCGTTCACCCTCTCTTTCTCTCTCTTCCTCTTCTGGTTGTTATACGGTTTCGTCGTATGGAAACTGCCCGACACGGTAGACTCTCGACGATGGCACCCTTGCCCTTGACTACAGGGTGCGAGAACGCTCGTCTGAGGGGTTTGTAGACTCTCTCTCTCTCTCTTTCTCTTCCGGCAGACAGGTCGGGCACAAAAAAGAAAATGAGGAGTGAAAGGGTTAGAAGAGGAACGATGCAGACGAGACGCATGTCGTCCTGCCTCCACAGCTTTCACTCTCTCACTCTTCTCAACACGATGTACGTCCGTTCATCCGTCCGTCCGTATGTATGTACGCACAGCATAGTTGCATGGCATCGTCTCTCTCTCTCTCTCTCTCTCTCTCTCTCTCTCTCTCTCTCTCTACGTGCCGACGTAAAGTGAGTAGAATCGCGTCGAGTGGAGGGTGCAGAGTGCTCCGACGGTGCGTCGAGTGATCATTCGGGGTTGGGTTGGTTGGTTAGTTGTTCGATTGGTCCCCGATCCTACCGTAAGAGGCCCATTCATGTAAAGATCGCCGCTGTGTCATGGCATAACAGTATTTCGCGTATAGCGTGCACGTAACGGATCGGTTAAAATAGATACACTTTTATTTCCTCATATTTGTACAAAATCAAATCGTTCGTCCCTGTTAATATTCAGGTCGGTTATATTACCGCAGACGTCACAAATAAACTTGTGATAGGATTAAAATTTTGCAGAACGCTGAATGGCACTAGGAAATATTTTCATGTAGATTCCGCGCTCGGTTTCGCGCGCTAATTGCTCTTCAATTTCAATGGCATCGTTATGTCGCACGTTTACGCGGATTCATATCGGGGCGATCGACCTCGAGTGCACTCTCCATGTAATAGACGTAGACTCGAAGCGACGTAATCAAACGGTGCATTAAATGCAACGTTACGACTGCATGAAGATCGATGCGCGAAATATATATAGCGGTGTACGATCACGAACGTTGCGCTACGTCAACATAAAGAAATAAGACGTATAAGGGGACACCACGCTATATTTTATCGTTATGCGACGTATAATTGGAATCTACAAGTCGATAACGGGAAAGGGTTGTAGCGATACGTCATAAAATGCGTTTTTTCCCAATTTGCTCATAAAGTCGTGTTAAAAGTTGTATTCCCTTTCGCCACTGTCATGTTATCGCGCAATAATACAAAATTTGTGGCAGTCAGCCAAGTTTACGCTTTACATCTTCTGTCGAATTACTTGAAGGGGATCTATACAATTGTATTTTGTCCTATTTTCTCTGCGATTGTATTTAGTATTTACGTGCATTTATAATGGTAAACGATTAAATTGCGTCATTTAAAAATTAAAAATCAATATTATCGCATGATTAATGAGCCTACATTTATCCGTCTTTTAAGATTATTACTATTATTTTTCGGTTTTTTTTAAACAATTGAAGATAGAAATCTGTTCAACTAATTATGGTATATCATAATTCGTATCTGCGACGTCAAATTCGAGTCGCAGGTTCAAGGATAAAGCTGGTAGAAGCTTTTAGTGGAGGTGTAACAGCTCTCGTAAGATATTTCATAAAATTGTTAACACATTCCCGGCCTTTGTAAACAAAAGAGAGCAGAACTCTCTGCAATTACGACACAAGACTTCAAGGGATTTTCTAGTGTTTCCGGCTTAACGGTGTTAATACGTGAACCGCTACTTTCGCGGATATTGCACGCTCGTTATATGTCGTCTCAATTGCACGCAGCTTAGGAAGATATGAGACATACCTTTCAGATGTTCTGGGGTATCCGCCGCGCCGGCTCGCATTATGTCGTTCAGATAGTGTTCCAAAGTCCTCATGTTGTCTAACGGTGAGTTTCCATTAGCCGTCATACGATCCTGGAAAATATCGAGGAGACACCATGAGTTTTATATTCGTAATGACTCCTATAAATCAATTATCACATTATATTTTACGAGAGAAAGCTATTTTTTGAATATCAATATTAGAAATAATTTTAAGCAATTACCAGATAAAAAAATAGGAGATACGACGTAAGTTATTATAGTTCGCAAAATAAATTTCGCAATTATGTATCCTAAATATGCAGTATCTAAACTCTAAATAGAATCTGGTTTTTTTTTCAAATCTACAAATCTTTATCTCGAAATACGTCAATGACGAAATGTTTGCCTACTTCATTTAATTTCGCGCGGACGATACTCGCGGGCCTCCATTACGACGATTGTCTCACGCGAGACAAGAACCGAGGGTATTCTCGCTATAATATACAAAAAGTCGCGCATAAAACTCCATGAATTTTGGATTTTTCAATTTCCACCGCGAGCCATTTCAAGAGATAAGGTGCTTACTTCTGGTTAGGAAAAAGCTTTCTAGCGGTGAGCGAATGTACTGGATGGAATACCGCGTAAACCAGCAGCAGCTCCCGGGGAGGAGGACAAAGTGAAGCGGAGAACTTGAAAAACGATAAGAGAAGTAACGTTCCCGGCGGTGGAAGGAAGTATCTGCCAGAAAGAAGCATACCACCCGCGAGCAGCAGGAAAGAAAGTGCAGGGATAAAAGACGGGCTAGAGAAAGGCCTGTAATAGGCCACTTGTAACGAATCGGGGAGTGCAGTTAAAGCGGGGATGTATTCAAAAGTCCACCCTCTCCATCGCGCCACACCCTTAATGCACATCCGTTTCCTTTCTTTTATTTCGGCTATCGCGCGACCGAAATGCCCGCGCCGTGTTCCTGACGAAAGTTTGATAAAGCCTGACACGGCCCTCTTTTATTTCGGACGTCACGCCATGAAATTGTCGACTTCCTCGCGTGGAAGATTCGATAAAAAGGTCGGCCCCCGAAAATTAATAATCTTCGCGATCAGGTCAATATGTCATATCCAGCATCGTCCGTAAATCTTGATCGATTTACGCGTCAAATGCAGAGATTCAAGTGAATTACGATTTGCCAAGGTACCATTTAATTAACCATCCGTAATTCCGTAGCCATAGCGATTTTCTACGAACGCTACTAAACAATGAAAGATTATACTTAATAAATTACACTTTTTGTGTATTTATAAACTGCAAATGATGACAATTTTTAGATAATAGTGCAATGATATTAAAATGTAAAGACCATTGCGACCAAATATACAATGTCGATTTATTTATCAAATTTAGCTTGAGCAAATGATTAAATCGTAGTGAAATATAGTGTAAAATATTTTTTTCATGCTGCTTGAAACGTGTTTATCAAGAGTAATCCGCGCGAGTACGTCTTCCTTTCGCAGCGATTTCTTTGCCTTGATTTCTTCTCGCGCATGTAGTGTCTCGTAAAGGAAGCAGACAAGGAGTTATGGGGAAAAGAAATGGGTGAGACATGATAACGGAGGAGAACCGAGAACCTTTGAAGGTGACCAATTGAGAAGAACTGCCGGTGTAACGAAAAATAACGGGCGATGGCACGGTGCAGGAGAAATGTCTATTCGCGCAAATAAATGCTCCCCCTTGGAGCATCGCCGAGTGGACGGAAACGTCTTGGAACGTCTATGGTATAAATGTTTCATATTTTTATACGTGTCTGCCCTTAGAAAACATCTGTGAACAATCTATAACCTGTGCATGAAGCTAGAAAATAAATATGTGAAATTTCGATAGCGCAAGGTTAGAAAGATCTAAGAAAAGATCAACTCCAAACTTGTCGGAGAGTTTCTGTTCCTGAAGTATACTTCAGCACGTCTAGAATAGTTTGTATAAACGTACAATACCTCATTGCATATTAGTGCCATCGCTATACTTATAATGAATCGTAAATCTCGCGCGTAATAGTTTACTTGATACGTGATATAAATAAATCTCTCGCAGCGGGTGATAATTCTCACACGTCTCACCCATCCTGGACCAATATTAAAATTTACGCCAACGCGAGCGAAGCGCGGCCTTCGCCGTCGTCCTGGAAGGAAACGGCCGTGACACTTATTTGGTCAAACGCGGCGGGGCACGCGGCGAGGGGAGAGGGAGAAGGGAGAGACGGATATACCCAGGTATATATTGTACGAATAGAGCGGAGAGGAGCGAAAGGGGTGGACCCCCTGATGTCGAATAATCGTGCCCATCTTTCCACGCCGGCATGGCCGGTGGTGGTGCAAAAGGTGGCCCCACCTTCTCCTCGAGCGCGTCCCCTTCGCGTCGCCCGTATAACCCCCTGGTCCTGGTGTCTCTTCCTTCCTCGTGCACGCGGGCCCCCCGGACCCCACCTGGGTACCAATCCGCTTCCCTCTCCCGGACCGTTCCGCGCGCGCGCGCGCGTGCACGCACACGGGCGCACGCGCGCACCCACGCACCCGCAAGCACTGGACTCACGCGCGAACACACATACACACACATACACTTACATAGAGGGGAAACGTTTCTCGGCTCCATTCCGTCTCTCTCTAGCTCACGCGCACGGTGGAAAATCAATATAGGGAAACCAGGAAGCAACGGCAGGGCGTCGACAGCAACCTCCGTGCAGGCTCCGTCCCGGTACCACCCCTACTCGTCGTCCCCGTTCTCTCGTTGTGCATTCCCTCTCCCCGTTAACCCTCTCGCGGTCCCCTCTCTTCCGCTATTTCCGTTCCCCGTGCCCTATTCGGTTTTACTTGGCTATAGTACTCTCTGTATCCGTAATTTCTATTCGGGGTTGGTCGTTAGGGATCTCCTATGAAGTTGTTCGCGCGACTGTTTATTGACGGTCCTCAATACCGTCTTGACCGTGACTATCGCTACTGTCTCGGCGACCACCCCTCCGGCAGGAGGACACTGCGCAAATTTTCCCCCACTGCAATTGTCCGGGGAGGAAGTAGGTAGGTATGCGGGTCGGGACATGGAGAGGTAGGAAGACTGCCGTGGAATTGGGTGATCCGGAAGGAGACGTGAGGAAAACACCGCAGCATCGTATGTACACGTCGGGGAAAACGCTGGTTCCCGTACCACGACGGGTTGTACATCACGGAGATGTATCTTCGGAAGCGCCCCGCCGGCGATTCGTTATCCCATCCGCGCGAGAGGCTGCACGTACCTATATATCGCATCCCTTCCCCCGACCAGAACTCGCGAATGTACATCGTATCGATGAATTCGCGCGGCATCCGAACGCGAGCGGAGGATTCACAACAATCCTCCTCGATCGAAGACACGCAGTACGCACACGCCGTGCAACTCTCCTCTCCCGTGTATCAGTTACGAGAATTCCATTCGACCTAGAACCCCACGCGCCCCCATGGCTGTGAGGCGCGCGCGGTCGCGGTTGGCCCAGTTCCGAAGTTGGTGGCTCGTAAAAAGCAACGACACCTCCTCCTCGCTCACGACCTCTATATATATATATGTTACGTATGTGTGCGTGTGTATGTATGTATGTATGCGCGCGAGCTAATACTGTCGTTCCTCTCTGGTGACCCCACGTTTGCGAATGACCCGTGGCCTGTCACAGGCACATCCCGACCTGGTCGGGATTGAATTATAGCGAGCCGGAGCAGAGGTGCTGAATGTAATCCAGGAGTGGTCCGGGAACACGGGTGTAAACGCACGTAAATTTTCTAGGGGCTGACATCGCGTGTCCATCCGTTTTGCGCAGTCTCCGCGAGAGCGAGGCGGCCGTGACGTAATGTCCGCACGACCGACCGGTGCGACATTCCCGGCTTACGTTACGTTCGTGGAGAAACGGGAGAAATTTTGTCGCCCGCGTCCTTTTAACACAGATATCATCCGATACTTTCGCAGGCTCATACGGAGGGAACTATTTTGAAAATGGCGTAGGAAAAAGACGATTTTCGATGCTTTATATATTTCGGAATACGCTTTCAGCACGTGTCATTAGAACGTAAAATTATGTTTCCTGTACCTTGACCACAGAAATGGTACCTTACATTAGCAAATAAAGCGGGGCGCCGAAATGATATCCACGCACGAAAACCGCGGGCTCTGATGAGCCATCAAATGTTCATTTAGGATACACTTAGAGCGTATTAGGCTCTTACCCTAGATAAACATGCGATTGATTACGCGATAAATAAATCTATAAGGCGATTTACGAAGGGGGACGTAGGAAAATAACGTCCGGAAGTAAGTCAGACGACGATTAATTTCACGGAGGGCAAATAAAGACCGGGAGGGACTTAGGCGGCGAGCTAGAAGGGGAGAAATGTAAAAAGGGGTGAAACGCGCGAGGCGGGGGCGAGTATATATGTATATATTCAGGTATATGTGCAGGCGCCTTCAAGTTCCGAGTTTTTCGTTGTGCACCCGTTTTTTAGTCTAGACTAGACGCGAATGTTCCCATCTCATCGAGACCATCTTCGTCACCTTTTGTGCAGTCCCCTTTTCTTTCGGTCTGACGGCGGCGTGTTTATATTCCACCCTCGCGACGCGCTATTTTACATGCGTTTACACACGCGCGAGTCTGCCTTCCGCATTTGGGCCGCGGGAGAAGAGTGGTAGCGTCTTCATTGTGACAGTCGGAATATCCATTATTTGGAAGAGCCGAACGCGACGAGTAATTATTATGTCGGACGCGACACTGTCGTCATTGTAAAGGGGGTGGCCGACGTAGAGAGTGGAGAGAGGGGAAGAAATAATAACGCGAATGTATTACATCGCGCGGGGAAGGATGAAAGAATTCAGGCTGCGAAGCTTGACATTCTGTTGGTGTCTGTTGCGGCGCATTACAATTGTATTTTATCTCAGGCGCCTTACTCCGGCGTTAGATACCGAAATGGTAGTTACTTTATTACGTCGCGCATGTCCCATGTGCACGTGTATGGCATGGGAATGATTAATTAAACTAATCCAGCTGTAATTTTAAAGGGGTCGCGTCGCACGGGAAATCGATTGTGTTGCTACTTCTATTAATCACGTGCTAATATCAGCGTTCATTGGGACATGCAAAGGAATTAAAGAATTTGGCTGATAAGAGATAAAGTCATTACCCAGAGGCAAGAACCGGCGGCCTTATGGCTTTCGGAGTTTAGAAGTCAAGAGTCGATGAAAAATTCGATCTATCGACGTCGTATCCTTCTTTCGCTTCATGACCGTAATCGCGTCACTCGTTATCCGATCCGATTATACGCGGCGTGCGAAGTCCTCCCCGCAAACGCGAGCGGAGGGTGCGGATGGCACGCGGAGAGGGTGCAATATAACCTGAATCCCGAGGCGTGTGCGGAAGCAACGGTTCCAGCCGGCTAGCGCAAAGTAGGTCACCTCCATGGAGTGGAGCTCGCGGACAAGGGAGGGGGTGGCGTGGAGGAACATACACAGAGGCGGCAACATCGGCGTGCCGCGATGGCGGCCAAAGGGTGGAGAATGTAGCGGGTACCGTTGTGCTATCGGCTCTCGTTGAGGACAATAGTTCTGCTTTTGCCAGTTTAGGCTCACTGCCTAATGCACGACTGGAATATTTTAGAATACAACTATGCTAGAGAGTGTAGTCCAGAATGGTAAACTCTCTGTGTGATCACTCGACCCTCTATCGCAGGGCTTTTCCTAAAGTAGTTTATATGGAAGGCAAATGTCTGTAAGTTTCTTATTTCAAATTAAATATATGGTAAAGATAGTGAGAACGTAAAGAAGTTAGTAAATAGAAAATGTGCCAATATACGGTTGAGCTGCAGTAAAGAATTTATATACAGTTATCTTTCTTGTGTGATTTAGTTCGTTAGCTAAAGCACATATGTAACAATAGAGTTAAAGTTGTTCTCTCGCTTTAACGTAAACTAAAAGGATGTGACGGGTCGTTGACATAGCTTGATTAGCTTCAATTGTCTGAGCAAATGACTCTTAGTTTAACATTCTAATGTAATTAGCAGAAAGATGTTATCGAAAGATGTTGACCTCGAAATAATTCAAACGACAAAGATTTAAAAGACTCCTCTAAAAAATTCTTGAAGCTCTTTTAAAAGATTAAAATGTCTTTAAAGGCCTTTTACATATTTTTTTAAAGTTTAAATATTGCACGAACTTCTTGTATTCTAATATCACCTTAATAATGTCAGAATTCCTGAAAATATTTCATACATGTAATAATACAAGATTTTCTTGCGTGTATGCTCGGATTTGTAAATGCGATTGCATACGTCATATCGCGACAGACTGATACTATCTTGGCTTCGTGCTATCAAAAAATCATGCTCGCGCTAGCGGCAAATGCCAGAGCGCACCTAGCTCGCAACGTACCTTCGTGGTAAACGGATCGGGCCAACGAAATTACGTAACATATCGAACGAATCGAGTTAAACGTCAGGATGTAACTGGAAGACCTGGGTAAACAGCCATCGTAATTCCCCGCGCTCGATACTGGGCGGTCACCGTGTCTGGTGCAAGCGGTTAGCCGCATTTCATTACATAAGGCACGGGCAGCTCACGGTGAAATAAGCGTGTGCAATAATCTGTCGATACGAGACCATCACCGCTAAATTCGATCTATTATCAAGGCAAATATCATGGGAGTCAAGAGGCAATCGCGCACGTTCGTCCTGTTCCAATTTTTTTCTACTCACGCTGCTTCCACTCGGCGCGATCGCGTTGTCGTTTCGCGTTTCGTTCGGCTTTATATCGGGAACTAAATCCTTACAACTTTACGACGAAAGATCTAAATTATTTCTGGACTTTTTACTAGAATTGGTTTTATAGACGTCCCATATATCGCCAGATTTATGGCGATATCGCTACTGCCAGTTGTGCAAAGTAATTCACAGTTACCAGTTTACCTTCTCTATTCTTCTTATCTTTTCTATTTGAAACAAATCATACAGAAACAAATAATTTTCATGATATCGTAACTGTATTATGTCATTATAGATATTTCGTTCAGCCACTTATTTGCATACGTTTGCCGGCGATAAGCAGTAAGACTAAAGATCGTGCATTTTTAATTTCTTACGTCATAAAAACGCGTATATATCTTGCCTAAGAAAACGTACGGGCGAACATGGAGGATCTCGTTGAACTGCTATGCGGTAGGACGCACCCCGCGCGAAAAATCTATATCGCAGGGAACCGGAGTAACCTATATAAACCCCCGCACTGGGTCACTTCGCACCGGCGCAGTCCGGAATTCAAATAGGACGGTGTTTAAATTAGGTTAACATCTAGACGGCATAATGGAATGGCACGCTCGAAAAATTTCCTTCTCCAACTTCCTGTCCTTGCTCTCCCGACGTTTGATTTAGCGACCGAAAGAATTGAATGAATTATTGCACGGAAATACGAATTGTATTTTTCGGAATATCTAGTTGAATCGTTATTTAGTTTTCATCGCAGTATTATCTCATGTATATGTATAATCTGTTCTCCACCAGCAGAAAATAAAGAAATATTTCATCTTAACAGTAAATGCATAGGTACATAAAGAAATACATAGAGAATTTCCTTTTCAACAATATTCAATTGAAGTGAATGATTGAAGACTGCTATCAGATTCTCGATTTATCAATTCAAAAACTATTTATAAATTATCGATGTCCCCGTTATTATCGAAATATCCGACAAACGTAAGTCTGCTTCAGCCACCGTATAGGGATAGCTTGTGTGTCTTACCCTCGGTTAGTACTTATTTCAAGGACAAATTTGCATCGTGTTGTCAGAGAGCGCAACGCAATTAACACTTCCAACCGACATGCTATGCATACCACGGTTGTTTTTTTTTTTTCAAGTTGCGTTGAGAGTCACGCAAAGTATGTCGGTTTAATATTTCGGTTATACGAACACGCGATTTAACCTTCACATAATACAAGAAAAATTCACATGCATGACAGATGATTTATTTCATTAAAGGATATTATTCTCTGTCACATTCAGTCTCCTCCAAGAATAATTAATTTATTAAGTAAAATACGAGGGGGTGAAATACTAGTCTACATAAAAAAATGGGACGAGCTTCGAGTAGTACTCGTTAAAATAATATGACGAGGCTTTTCATTTGGCGACAGTGTCCATGTTGAGAACACGACATGTAAAAGCATTAAAATTAAGGTCACACATACATAAAGGTATAATAGAAGAGAAAAGTTATAGCATAATAAAAATTTTCTATACAAAATTAGATTACATTTACGTTACATTTTTTCACGACTTTTTAACGTTTGTTTAAAATACATTCATATAATTTTTTTTTTTTATAAATATCAGATTGTAATAACAAGTTTACTTATGCAAAACTGTATAAAAAGTAGATATCTTAAGTTTCATGTTTCTGCGAATTTCTAATTTTCTATCATACCTAATTTCGAAATCTGTCCCAACTCCCAACTCAAAGATCAAATTTCGCAGTAGGTATTCGATGCTTTTGATAGGGAAAAATTCCCTCTGACTTGACCAAAGGATCCGTATTATAGACAAAAAGAAAATGCGGGAAGTTTAGTGACGATCGGTTTGTACGCGAGGTTCTTTAAATTCATTCAGCAGAACGCACACGAAGGACTTTCAAAGTGGCTGCCGTCGTGCCTGCCGTGTGCGGATAAAAAGTTTTCCCCAAGAAAGTCTTTTCGTGTTTTCTTTTAACCGCGGTACACGCAAAGTAAAATTAGCCTCGCACCTTCGATCTATCGGAGATCAATTTCGACCCCGGGACGATGGCGACCTTCGCACGACGTATTGCGAGCCGTTTCTCCCCCTTTTTCTAACGATCGGCGACTCTGTCCGTCCGTACGTCGTCCACGTGACACGTTTCATATAGGCGTTATTACACTGTTTAGTCCGGTACGATAAAATACCGTAAATACCTATAAATAAGAACGTTATTGACCCTCGGGAAACGCCGCGCCGCGCCGTAAGAGCCAGGCCAGCTCCGTTGGGAGCTCCGTTCCCTCGCGTTTCGCCCGTTATTTCGACAGCGAATTATGCGTTTCGTAATGGCGTTTTCGTGCTCGCCGCACGAGGAAAAGAGCGAGCGCGACTGCGACCGCGACGGCGTGGTAATCGTTATCTCTACGCGTAGCCACCACGTTACAATTTTTCTATTTTTTTTTTTCTCCACGCGATCACCGACACAAGCGAAGCTGCGATCGTATATGGACAGGTGGGTGCGCACCACGCACATACCGCGATCGGTATCCCACTGGCGATTGGTCCCCTCGACATATCGGCCAGGCGACCTACTGCACGTGTCCCGATTCCCCTCAAGGTGAATGACGAGCAATGAGTTATCGGACTTCGAGCTCGGGCATTTCTTCGCTCTGTTAGGCGCTTTTGCCGCATTACCTGGGCGCGTGCGCGCGCGACTTCTAATCCGCGACACACTTGTGCCCGTGTATTTTATTCATCGATCGCTCGAACACAGTCGCATCGCAAAGCGAAACGGAAAATCGCGACGAAAAATCGGAAAATCGACGAAAGAACGATAGTGGTTTTTCTTATTCTCGTATTTTCTTCCAATAATATCTATTATTATCGACTACGATCGACATATGTACCGCTTGATACGTTAGTGTCATTCATTATAGCTATATTTTGGATAACATAATGCAAATTTGACTATAACAAATAAAGAAGATTGTATTTCATAAAAACCGAAGGAATGTTCCAATTATATTTTTCTTTATGCGTCTTTAAGATATTCAAAAGTGGAAAAAATAAATAAATTCTTTTTTAAAGAGATAAATTTTAAATAAAATTTTACACGCGCAAATCTTGCGTAATATTTTCTTCAAATTTCGTAGCGTCTTCCAAAAACTTGACAGGATAAATTACACTTTTTAAAATGGCAATTAAAAATTTAAAAAAATCCGTCGAGAGGAACGTAGACTATAATGTATCGTAATTTCTACTGGAGGTTGTATTTAATTGAATCGGTGTACGGATCATATTCACGACTTGTTTGTGTACGAGCTAATTGTTCTCGGCGGCGTACAGTCAATTCAACGATGTTAAGACTGCTGATACCGATAAACCGACGTTTTGCACTGCACGCGGCGCTCACCTGTTCGTTCCTTGAAAAACGCAGTCGTGCGAGGTGACCGATATAAATCTGACGAAACGCCGAATTTTTGTATACCAGCCAAGAAAGAGAAAAGAAAATATCGAGACAATAGCTTGTCTGTCAACATCAGATAATAAAAATAAAATAATAATCAAAAATTATGTGGAACGTTTCTAATTAAACCTGATCAATCCGCAGTATTTTTAAGATACTTTATATCAGCGAAGACATCTCGGAATTTCTTTAGTTTAAAAATTTATACTACACTTCTTGACGTATTTATAACAATATTATATCGGCAATATTTTATTATCGTAAATAGAACGCGTCTTCGACCGTAGTTGTTTTTTTTTTCACGATTTCATACAATAGGCACTATTATTTGGCATGATTAAGAAATCGCGGTGAGAAGGAAAGCACCGTGTATAAATATATAAATGTTGAGACAAGGTACGCGTGGAGATGATAGCTGAACGACAGCATGACGACACCCGCCATTTCTCTCGGATAGTATGCAGATCTATTTTCGAGTGGTGGTTAAAATAGCTGAGCTTAAACTTCTGCTAGACACTGTCGGAGTTACCACGTCGGAAAGGAATTAGGTCAGACTTGAACGACAAAATAAGTATCAGCGGAGTAGTTTCAGATAGCGCAGATAGATGACAAAAAATGAGTGAAATCGATTATTAATGGCAACCTCGATAACTCTTATCTACATGGAAAAAGTAGTTGTCCCGAAATAACGTCTTAAGGGGTGCGATGGTCATGTATTTTTAAATAAGAATTTCGTGTCTTTTTTCACACACGCGCGTCCATTATTACGACCTGTATAATATATATATATTTTTAAAATAATTTATTGATAAACACAGGTATTTTTGTCTTTCAATATTTGCCCAAAGTGCCATAGAAATATAAAATTATATTCCATAAAATATACATCTACATACATATATTTAGTAAATGTACGATTCTCAAAGAGAGATAATTTTTAAATAATTTAATAAAGATATACCTAGTGAACTAATTTCAACTCTTCGCTATTCATAAAATTATTACGGAAAATTATTAATACCTCGAATGGAAGAGATCTGTCACAAAGGGCGTAATAAATAAAAGTGATAATAATAATATAAATGGATTTTATCCAATAAGAATATAATATCAACAGTATTACGCGCAGTGATCCCGTATTAAATTTACTTAAATTAAGCTTCATAGTCGTGCAAAACCAGGATAATATAAATGAGATTATTTATTCATTTGCTAACTGTACCGCAAAAAATACGTATATAACGCTAGCTTTAAGATTAATATCGTGTTAAATCCCTGATATAACGTCATTGTACGCCGGACGTGAAAATGGAGCGAAGGTGTGGAAAAATATATAATCGAGGAAAACGCTGACCCGTATTTTCGCCGCGCGCCATTCATTCCATTATCTATTCCTTTTCTATTTCTATATATATTCGCGCCGCTATTCAGCGACGGTACATGTGCGGAACGTAACGTGCTACGGAGATTACGCCGCAAAGTGAAAGACTCCCGGAACACTTTCGATATATACTTCAAACTGCGAGCTTCCTTAGCGCCTCGCGATACGTGAGGTATCGTTATCACGCGGGTAGATATGCGAAATGACGAGAGTGCCGCGTGGCGAGAGATAACCCGGATTTCACAGCGTAAAATTTCCGCGTGGACGGAAAACGCGTTCCACCGACGACACGGCTAACCGTGACTCGCCTCGTACGTTTACGACCTGGGTCCGGTGCGACATTATCGCGTCGTTAAAAACGACGGTGTCACGCCGCGCGGCCGTACGACTACCGAAACGGTCGTTGTATCGGCTAAATTTAAATGCACGAAGTCTCTCTCTCTCTCATTCTCAAGGAGCAGTTGCATAACCCGAGGTGGCACGAGTAACGCGTGCGGTGCGGTACCGTGCATGGCGTACCGAAAGGACGCGAAACTGCGGAAGTCGAAGCATAGCGCGCGCCTTCCACGACGGCCTACGGCCTAGCTAGGAGACCGCATGATTGCCGGCGCAGTTTTACAAGCGAGTACCCTTGGCTATACTACCTGCTTCAACCCGCGATCGATAACGCGATGCCACTCGGCTGTGAAAAAAAAGTCGAGGCAACGAGTCCGTGCCATCGGTGCCCGCGAGTCGAGTAAAACAACAAACGGCGGTCGCCCCGAGTCCCCTTCTTTTACCTGTGATCTGTGCAACCAATCGACGCGAATAGCGTGCGGAGAAGAGAACACAATCTACCTGGCTGACAGCTGTGTGATCAGCACGTCGCTAATAACGTCAGATTTTTATACGGATTTTTAAACGAATTGCTAATTTACTTAATAATGATAATAATTTTTTAACTTATCCATTAACCAACTAGAAACGATTGATTTTTCGTGTGAACGAGAGAAAATTTGTTAGTTAAAAACTTCTTTCGGAAGATCTGGCATTCAACCAGATGGGGAGTTATTCGTCTTTACAAAAGAGCTTTATTCTATCTTCTTCCTTTTCTTCACAGAAAAAGAATATACCTATTCTTAATTTGAAAATATATTTAGTTTCAACGTGGAAATCTTGAAATAAAATTATATTACGTTAAAGAAAGAATAATTGCGTTAAACGAAGAAAACTTGCTTGGAGACATTTATATAGTTAAAGTGTTAAACCAAGAAAAAAATGTTGAAATAACACATTAAAATTCTTATAAGAAGATTATATTGTTTCATATATACGCAAGATCACTATAATCTTCTTATAAGAATTTCAACGTGTTATTTCAACGATTTTTTTCTTGGTTGAACTATATAAATACTTCATTCAAGCAAGTTTTCTTCGTAACAATAAACAAAATTATTCTTTCGTTAACGTAATATAATCTTATTTCAAGATTTCCACATTAAAATTAAGATATTTTCAAGTCAAGAATATTTTTTTCTGTTTTTTGTCAATAAAAAAAAAGCTTCATTCTAACAGCGTGAAATGAGTCATTCCCGAGACAAATAAATCGAAGCGTTCAATGCGGCAGTGTTCCAATTCGCTTGTTCGGAACTCGAGGATTAATTTTAAAGTTGCAAAAAAATCAGATATTCTATAAATTAAATTAAATCTCAATTCCCTCATTAATTTCCTAAAGTTCGTAGAAAAGTGGGTAAAATCAGCATAACTATAATCACGCGAGCTCCAGCTTCCTAAACTTCACGCAGAATGAAGACTAGTTCCAAGACTGATTGTGAGACTCACCTGCTGAAACGGCGGCAGCTGCAGCAGGTCCCTCTCCTCGGCGGCGGTTACCTCGAAGGTCGGTGCCGGTTGGGGTGGATATATGTTGCCCTTGCCGGGATACGAGGTGCTCCGACGGAACTTGACCGGGCTGATGCAGGAGGGATGCGCCGCCGCCGGGCCCGGGTGGCCCGGGAACGTTGGACTTGGCTTGCGGCCCTGCAGACCGGCCGCGGCCGCAACCGCTGCGGCGGCGTGCAAGGACGAGTGCAGCGGCGGTAGATTGGGTACGGATCTGCCTCGGTTCCAGGGAGATAGGCCCGGACTGGCGACTGCGGCCGCAGCCGCTTGTGGGCCCGCGCCCCACTGCTGCGGGGCCTGCGGTCCGCCCGACCACGCGGCATATCCTTTGCCGGGCAGGTAGACGCTCGGATGCGACGTCGGCGGAGGTTGTTGTTGCTGCTGTTGGTGCTGCTGCTGTTGCTGTTGTTGTTGCTGCTGCTGTTGCTGCTGCTGCTGCTGCTGCTGTTGCGCGGACGACACCTGTAGACCGCCGTGTCTGGTGCCGGTGGGCGCACCCGCGTTACCGTGCTGCTGCTGTTGCTGCTGCGGAAAGTTATGACTGGCCGTGATAGCTCGTCGTGTGCCGGTCGAAACTGCGGCACCGCTGCTGGCGAACAGGCCCGCGGGACCACCAGCCGGGAAATTCTGAAAGGCGGCGATCGAGCCATTGACCGGTAACGCGGTGTGCAGACCGCCGTCGTCCGGTGCGGACCAAAGGCTGGGCACGCGGCCACCGGGATCGGCGAAACCCTGCAGAGCTGAGGTCGTGCTGCACGTGATGTCCTTCTCCGTCGACGAGGGCGTCGTCGGGGTGATGGCGATGCTATCCGCCTCGATCACGTCCTTCGACTTGTCCTGCCCGGCCACGGTGTCGAGAGCGCCGCTCGGCGAGAGCGGTGCGGGCTTGCCAGCGGCTTGTTTCTCGATCAGCAGATCGTCCTGCATCGTGGATGTCGTTATGGTGACGGCGGCGCTAGAGTTGCTGCTGCTGTTACTCGTGTTGGTCGTGCTAGGTTTCGGGCTGGTCAGGGTACTCGAGAAGAGGCTCGTCGCGCTGTAATCCCCCATAAATTACCGCGGAGCTTTCGATCGCGGAGCGTCTTCGCGACGTTGACCGGCAGCCTCCAGCTAGGCCCTTTCGGAAACTTCCTCCTTCTCTCTACTCGTCTCCCACGGGCCTCGTTACTCGCGGCTCGGGGGTGTCGTTGTCGTCGAACGCGAGAGAAACGCGCGTGTCCTCCGCGTAGAGTAACTCGCCGTCGTAACTCGAACTCTCGTCCGGCACGAGCTTGCGGGACAAACTATCGATCCACGGCCGCACGCGTAAAAACACCCACGAAGAGGGACTCCGGAAACCAAAAGACCACACCGCGCGGTGATCCTCCTCGTCGCGTGTCCTCCTCTTCGTTTTCTCTTCCGCTCCTCGCGATATCTTCCTTTTGCTGTTCTCTGTTTTCTTTTACTCCCTCTCTTCTTTCTTGTCTTTTCTATTTTCACGCCTCGGTCTATTTTTCTCAGGGGCCCAATGCGTATACGTATATAATCTCGTTCTCCCTCGTCTTCCTCGTCCTCCGATTGCCTCACTTCCGATCGCGCGCTTCTTTTCCTCGAGAACGCTTCTCTAGATCCAACTGATGCCGCGTCGCCCCGGTACGATTCGGCAGCGACCCTGTCTCCGTGGCATCCTCTTGGTTGTCGGGGGAGCCAAGCTCACTCGGCGACGCGCGTTGCCATCGTCGTCGCGGCGCTCCTACGCGAAGCGCTGCTCGTTGCAAAAGCTGCTCCTGGCTGCCTCCACCGCGTTCGATCGTCCGCTCGCTCGCCGTGTGCGCGTCTCGTTCCGCGGGCTATCCACTGGCGAACATAATTTCGATCCACTCGGCGGGGATACACACCGCTGGACCACTTGGAATCCTCCCAAATACGCAGCGCAGCGCGCGCGCGACCTTTTGCTCGCCACTGTCACACACACGCGACTACGATACGAGGTCGGCTCCGCGGATCGTATCGCGGATCGGAGGCGGAGGCGCTGGAGGACGGGAAGAGGGCGCGGGAGGGAAGAACGTGTATAGCGTATACGCGATACGTTTCACCACCCCACGGCCCCCCGTCGAAGCGAAACGATTCGCGTCCTTCGCGGGGCGATCGCGAATGTGACTCCGCGAATCCGGCTGTCACGCTGAACCCGCAGGTATCCCCCGGCGGCAGCGGCGGCGATCGAGGGAGGGTGGCTGGTGTCTCGAGGACGACGATAGACAGGATTCCTTCCGCGGGAAGCGCACTCGCGTGACCGACGACAGTCGTGCGCTACTTCCCCGACGACGCGACGTGTCGCCGTCGCAGATCGCCAATTGTTCCGCGTATCGGCGTCGCGGCGTATCGTCTGTCGCGCGCGCGCGATCAATCGATCGCCGATAAGCTCCGTTTTACGTACGTGAGGTACGCTCTTACGCGGCGCGGACGGACGTACGTGGACGTGGGCCTCGCCGATGTGGGTTTATTGCACGCTCGCGCGCGCGCCCGCACACGTACACGCACGCAACGGGTTCCTCGGCGTGGACACTGTGCCGGTGAAAACGCGAACGCGAACCCGTGCCCGAGAGAAGCGTAGAGCGTATACGGGGGATCAGGTCAGGGTTACTACCACCGCACCGCGCTCGCGGACTGCGTACGTGTCTCTCCACCCGGACGACAATCGGAGCGGAACGAAACGGAGCGGATTCGCACACTGCGGGTAATCGCGCGCGGCGCGGCGACCCGTTGGGGGCCTCTCTTCCACACCTCCGCCGACGATCCCCGCCTACACGCGGTATCGTGCACCACCTCTGACCGCACACGTATACGTCGGTCGGTCTCTCCCACCTCCTCTACGAGGTACGACGGTCTAGCGCTGCCTCCTCCCGGTCGGCTCGCATGTTTTCCCTATTTTCCCTCGACGGTCACTTGTGGTATCACCGTCGTCGGCCTGGTCTCTGCGGACTCTGCGTTTCCTCCGTCACGCGTACGCCCTCGCACCTCCGTCGACCGCGCTCGAGCTCGAACGGAACGGAAGAGCGAGAGAGAAGGGCTGGTGGAGGTGCAAGGAGAAGGAGAAGGAGGAAGAGGAGGAGGAGGAGGCCCGGAAAACTCCAGTCAGCAGAGCGCGTTTTGACGACGCGACTTTCTGGTCTCTCCTCTGCCGCTGCTGCTCCTGCTGCTGCTGCTGCTGCTGTTGCTGATGCTTCTGCTGATGCCTCTGCTGCTGCTGCTGCTGCTGCTGCTGCGTCGTCGTCGTCGTCGTGTGTGCCTCTCGCGCGCGCGCGCGCCGCAGCGGTGCGATTCGTGCGTCGTGCTGACTTTTGGAGCACTGCGGCCGCGTCGCGGGTCGGGGCATGCCACAGCCCGTTCGGATATAAGTATCGTCGATGCGTGCAGCGCGTGAAGCCGTGCGCACTCGGCGATCTTCGTCCGTCAGCAAGTCGTGCCGTGTACGTCTCCGCCGTACTCCGACGACGCTGATCGTCCTCCTCCTCGTGGTCGTGGTCGTGGTCGTGGTCGTCGTCGTCGTCGTCGTCGACGTCGTCGTCGTCGTCGCCGCCGCTCACGCAGGCGCCCTGACGTCGACGTCGCCACCGCCATCGCGGCCGCACCGGTACCACCACCGCGACGCCTGTCTCCCTCCATGTCCATGCCGCTGCCACCCTCTTTGCAACCCTCTAGTTATACAGGGTGTCCTGAAATCATTCAATGTTGTTTCAGCTGTGGACTCTATGATAAAAAAATTTGGAGCAACTTGATGTAATATTGAAAACTGATGGATCTCTTTACGAATCAATCTTTCAGGGGGGCTTATCCACATTAGGGGGTTGTATAAAAGAGGAATATAATTATGATTTCAAATAACACGATCGGTTAGAAATATAGGGAAGAGGACAACGTTTTATAATGAAATTTCTTTTTATTATTAAACACAATTAGTAGAATACTAGCTATTAAATGAGAATGGTTTCAGAGAAATGTGTGTGTGTGTCTATAAAGTACTGGAAGCATGCAAAAGAAGTTTGCAATTATGCAAAGAAATTATACAGATGCAGTTTAATCAAATTTATTATGAAAAGATAAAAGGCCAGGTTCCCTTCTTTTTCTTTGCCTTTCAAATATGTAAATAATTGATAAATAGAAACCTCATTTTCTCTAATTAATTTTCGAACTATGCTTTTTGCAGAAATCGAATTCAAGATCTTATATCAAGATATTCAAGAAAGTAAGATAAGTAAAAAGATTAGAGGCAGACGATAAATAAAAATGATAATCTCTCGGAAAGTTCTCAGCGATTAAAGAAAAATGATCGGGTCGATATTCCTTGTAATATTCTAAGGGGAAAAGATCGCCGATAGAATCCGACATTTTTCTCAATAAAGTTTCTATGACCCTCCGTATAAGATTCCTTAACCTTACCTTCAAGTTCTAACACGGAATCTTCTTGAATTTTATTTTGAAGTTAGGATAAGAGCTGTCAAGGGAGGATTTTCGAAAGAAGGGTATTATTGCTGCAGTGTAGAAGCCGCGGAAAGTGAGTGGCCGCCTTGTATACCTTCGAGGACTCGAACCTTTCCCAACAACGATCGACGCAAGCGTTGCGAGGCGGTAGCGGCGGCTTGATAAGCGGCAGCGCGCAGCGCTCGATAAGAGCCGAGGGAGCCGGTTTCGGTTTACGTACCGACGGAATAGAGACCGAGAGAGAGAGAGAGAGAGAGAGGGGGGGGGGGGAGGGAGGAAAAAGAGAGAGATGAAGCGAGGTGCAGCCTCCGTATGGGGGGATTAGAGGCGGGCGCGTAAATAAAAATATCACGACGGGGGCGATTTATAGCGGTGGATAACGAGGAGATCGCGCGCGCATGCGCTACGACCGCGACGCTACGACGCGAGGTCCGCGCGTCGCGTCCGTAATTACGCGCGGAATCTCGCGTGCCTTCCGCGGCGTAGGGGACGTATATAGGGGTACCGTCTTGCGAGGGGGAGGCGCGAGTCGGAGGCTGGGCCGTAAATCTCTCGTGATTAGCCACGGGATGCGAATTACTGGCCGCCGACGCGGCGCAGAGACGCGCGGCCTACATGCATTGTTCATAAACACGCGTTCCCGCGCTTCGATGACTTGCGTAACAAGAAACGGAACGCTTCCTAGCCGCGATACGACGCGGCGTTTCCGCCGAGCGAAACGAGAGTAATCTAATCGTTTTGATGAATTCTTTCTTGACATCACCGATAACGAGACGGCGATAAGGTCTCGGGATTAATTTCCTCGAGATTGGCGCGTTTGCGAACTCCTTTCCTTTTTTTTTTTTTATTTCTTTTGCACATTGCGTTTGGCTGATTAGATTCGTATACGTAAGAACGAATGCGCAATTGCGTTTATCTAACTTTGTAAAAATATTATGGATTGTATTACGAAATAAACGGAAAAATATAATTAAAGGTAATTCTATAAAGGTAACTTGAAGGTAGAATTAAAGATAAATAGAATTAAAGGTATCTAATAATTATTTAAGGTAGAATTAATTGTATTTTCTAAGTTGTACGCGCGGGTTTCGATCAAAATTCGAGCATTTGCGACGAACAAACCTAAGAAAATGAGAATTACGTATCAGAAATAGCTCAAAAGCGCACGGACTTAATTCCGTAATATGACGAAACTTCATTACCTTGCGCGAGTGAGGTACGGTTTCGTATTCCTCTCGTTTTCGAATACTGTGCCGCGAAGAATCATCGTCCTGCGGTAAATATTACTTCCGTGATCATCTAGAAACAGTCGCAACGCTATAATCTGCAGAATGTCCAGACTTTTTTGGAGTTTTCGAGGCGGAGATGATTTCAAGATGGAGACCGGGGTTTGCATGAAACGCATGAAACGAATCTTCTGCGAATATGACCGAGATCAGCCGAGATGTAGAGTATTGTAGAGCGCCGCGCCGACTCCCTGCCGTACCTTGCGAGTGTCACCAGTCATGGACTCACGGTGAGACCCGTGAGACTGAGTACGGTGACGTCAGTTGCTTCTGTCTAAAGTCACGTCTCGTCATGTTACGCACTCGTCTCGTCCGTCTGCATCATTGCGGCTAATCAAACCTGACGTTTCGGCAAACGGAGGGAAATATATCGGTGAGAATCGCCTCGTCGTGCACTTAGTCAACGTTAACTTGCAAAATGAACAGGCTTTTCGGACGCGGTAAACCCAAGGAACCCCCACCAAGCATCACGGACTGCATCGCCGGGGTAAGGAAGGCAACAAAATCTATTGTCAGGAGATAACAATCGCTCTCTATTTTTTTACTGCGTCAATCCTAGTATTTGAAAAATTCGTATGACTTTACATTGAGGCATGACGCGTCGTGGACAGCCAGGCGTTTCATAATTTTCGACGCGATAGGGACCTGTTTGGTAAATATGCGACGTTCTTTATCAAGGTTGACAGTAGGGCGGACTCTGCAGAAAAGAAGATAGCCAGGCTGGATGCAGAATTGAAGAAGTACAAGGATCAAATGGTTAAGATGAGGGACGGACCGGCCAAGAACGCGGTGAAGTCCAAGGCTCTACGTGTGTTAAAACAGCGGAAGATGTACGAGGCCCAAGTGGATAATCTGCGCCAACAGGCGTTCAACATGGAGCAAGCAAACTACGCCACTCAGACGTTAAAAGACACCCAGGCGACTGTAGTCGCTATGAAAGATGGCGTCAAGCAAATGCAAAAAGAATTCAAAAATATTAACATTGATCAAATCGAAGTAAGTTGGAAATAATCTGCTATAACGCAAGCTTTAATTAAACTTTTCATTCGATGTTAATGTATCGCTATTGTTGTATACAGGATATACAAGATGATTTGGCAGATATGTTAGAACAAGCTGACGAGGTGCAAGAAGCAATGGGTCGCAGCTATGGAATGCCAGAAATTGATGACGACGAGCTGGCGGCGGAACTAGAGGCTCTTGGTGATGACCTCGCTTTGGATGAGGATACCAGCTTCTTAGATGATGCTATTAAAGCACCTAGTGCTCCAGATAAAGAACCTGGAGCAAGTTCTGTCAAGAACAAGGTCGTTATTTTAATAAGAATATGTGTATATATAACTTATACTAAAAATTATTCATACATCATACTTTTGACAGAAAATATATTTTTTAAATATGTTTACAGGATGGTGTTCCAGTGGACGAGTTTGGCTTGCCACAAATACCTGCTAGCTAAATTTTAAAATACATCAAGATTTGTAGATAAGGCAAATATAAGCTTAAGAATATTCACGTGCATGCCCAAAGACGAACAATCCTTCAAGAACAAGGTATACAGCTTTTCTAACCGACACTTATGCGATATAAACGCTCTAACAATGTTTTATTGCGCAAAAGATATTTAGTTCCGTATTAATAGATTTTTGTTACTGTCTCCAAAGTCACTATTTTTATTAAATTAGTAGGTATTATGTTGTACATATATATTAATAAATTAATAAATATTGATTATAAATACAGAGAAATTTTTTGTTACATATGCAAATGATATAAGATACATTTAAGTTCTATCTTTAAAGTTCTTTGTTTTACAAATTGATTAAATTACTTGCAACCTAGAGATATTCGTCTCTTCCATATTTTGTATTTCTGCATAACATTCACATAAATTAAGAATATTTTCTTTGCTTTCAATAAAACGTGTTTCTTCAAACCCATGTACCTGTGTATAGTGATGGACATGTGCCTAAAATACAATTTGCAGTTTATAATAAAATGCTTTTTATAATCATGCGATCTTCAAATTTATATTAAAAAATAATTTTTGCATGTTTATTTACATTTGTGAGTCACATTTCAAGAACAACGAGAACTAACGATTTTTTAGGAAATAAAAAATTGTTCATGTTTCTTAAAAAACTATGAAGTTAAGTTACATTAGATGGTACCTTTTTCTTATACAGTTTCGAAAACTCTTGGATTATATCTTTGAATAATGAAGACATGGCAGATGAATTAAGAAGACACAGTAATGACGATGAATGTCCTGCTGGAGGAACGGAACATAATCCTATTTTCATACAATCCCTACTCCATGAAGTAAACTTTGATTTATTTTGAAACCTATAAAAATAATTGATATGAAATAATTATACACTGCTACATGTTTATTAAAAAAAAAAAGATTATATACCTTTCGATATTTCGCTTTATATTAGTTAAGGTAGTATTTCCCCTTGCAATATGTGCTGCAGCAAGAACGACAGAAGTAGATTGAAGTGGATCTAATCTAATTAATTGATTATTTCGGGACCATGCGTTCGTGAATACTTCATCCTGCAATCTTAAATTAATATTTTACTGTTTTTTTTTCTAATTTCAGTTTTGGTCTAAATTTTAAAATTTAAAAAAAAGAAAAGAAATTAATATACTTTGCTTCTTGCGTGGTGCACATATTTGGGGCAGATAAAGTCACAGGACTGATACTGCTGAATATGTAATGTAATTTTGGATAAGGTACTAGATTTGTAGCCACTTCATTCATATCCATATTTAAGCTTCCTGGAAACCTGGAGCCACTAAAACAAATTGCTATCTTGACAGTGCTCAAATCTTGTGTATCACGGATCTAAGATTTAATTTACCTGGTCAGGTGCAAGAGCATATTGACAACGATGCTGTTCATGTCTTGAAACGGTCTACACGAGGCATTATATTTTACTTGACCCGTGTTATCTCGTTTATTTATCTGAGCATTACATATATCTAAGAGAGCTTTGTTCTCTACAGGAAGCACACACGTAGCGTGTTCCACAAGTTCTTGAGTTGCGAGTAAGGTGTTATAAGAGGCAGTTACGGTGTCTTGTGTATTTGCTGGATACACACACGATACAATTCTAAAATATTGATGATACGTAATCTTCAATCGTTGTGTCCTCAAGTTATGTATTAAGTGTAAGATTCAATTAATTTAAGCAACATTTGTATATATTAATTAAAAAGTACCTTTCTACATGAGGGTAATTATCTTTTAACAGTTTTAAGGTTGCTGTTCCTAATCCAGAACCAGTGCCACCCCCCAAAGAATGCATCAATAAGAACCCGTGAAGTCGATCACATTTTTCGACTACGTGTCTCACACTTTCCTCCAAACGATCATGATATTCGCTACCGTGAACATGATATCCTACTGCCCTAGAAATCAAATTATTACCCCACGAATTTCTAAAGTATTATTCGAAATAAACGTTGCTTTTCCACAAACTACCAGTTGTTTCCAGATCCTGGGTAATTCGTTACGATACACGTCTGATCAAATAACTGGCGCAATGGACCTTGCTTAAACCTGGATACAACGCTATCTTCCATATCTACTAAGACAGCCTGCTCTAGAAAATTATTATGTTGAATATTTGAAATTTTTTATTATTATATCAAATGGTTTTGAAAAATAAAACGGAGGTGTACACACCCTAGCTTTAACTTTAGCCGCGTTTAAGTCAGCTACATCTTGAAAGTGTAATCTACATTTATTATCTGGGACATGAAAAAAGCTGGAAAACGCATCAGAGAGATCGCCAATGTGCTTGACGTGATCTCGTTGCACCTTGAGCAGATTTACACCACCGGTGGCGGTCTGGATGCCGTATTCGTGCAAGGTTAATGGCCAGAAAGCTGATCCTATTTGATTTCCACATTGGCCAACTAAGATATTGAAAAAAAGAGAGAATAATTCGCTTTCTTACTTGACCATTTGGACGTCATTGCACGCATTTACCTTGCACTGTAACAAATTGGCTCATTATCGTATCCCGAATCTAGACCGTCAATATCATTATTAGATTGTTATTATCGTTATTAGATCATTAAATTCATGAGAATTTCCACGATGAAGAAGTACTTCACGCCACGAACACTTGCTACGTTTAAGATCCTATATTTGATTTTTTTTACTTCAGTTGCACTCATGGAATGACATAAATATGTATATTTGGGGTTTAATAGAGGAGAGAAAGAGGAAAAGGAAAAGAATGAGAGAAAGGCGCAAAAAAGTCGGCCGTGAAAGAAACAGATGTTTTTATCGTACACAAATACATCTGTTTACAATTCTACAGGTCAGGTTACTCTGTGTACTCTGTAGCTGCACTCTTATACTTCTTGCATTTAAAATGAGACAGGCATATAAGTCAGACGTTGGTGAAAGAAAGAAGAAAGACGGAAGGTACAAAAGGTTCAGCTCAGTTCAGCTACTAAGATAACCTTATAACCTAACCTGCGTTTGCAACATGATGTTGCAAACGCAGGTTAGCAACATCTCGATTCGCGAGATCTCGCAACGGTCGAACAATCGATTCGCCGCACGCCAGCTTACAGCTACATTTTGCCGACAATTAACGTTCAAATCTTTCGTCGGCAGCCGGTGCCGGCAGCATGCGGTGATAGTGAATGCGAGAAGAAATCTCGTCGAACTAGGAGAATGGATAGCGCAATCGGACTGGCGAAATGGATTCTCTTATGTCTCTGTTTGTCTCGGTGCGCGTACGCGCGTCGCATTCTCGAGGAACCAAGTAAGTTAACCTCTACGTCGGCCAAAAGATAAACCGGCCTCCTGATACTTAATTCTGTTATCAGAAATTGGAGTTGAGAAGGGCAACAATAATGCCGTCGTCGAGACAATTAGCGAGATAACATATGTTATTGATAGGCGATACGTAATTGTGAAAACCGTGAATTCTGCTCCGAGCAGAATGCACGGTTTTCAGATCGAGGCTATTCGATTTTGTTATTAAAATATATTTAAAAATTAATATTTAGCAATTAGCAACTATATTTTGTCACCCGATCTGCTCGATTATTACGCACCAATGCGATGTTATATATTGCTACAATATTTTTTTATTACCAAGTTGTTTATTCAAATTGTTCAAATGTTTTTGCAACTTGCAATCGATAGAAAGACAAAAAGTTACAATCTTTTTCTGAAAGTACTAGACTAATTTATGATTGTATAAATATTTATTTTTTATATTCTAATTGCGATATATTTTGGTATACATGTATTTTATTTAATGTTTCAGGAATACACTTTCTGAATGCAGGTGACAGTGTACAAAATAATAATCCTGGTCTAAAAACATATTGCCATAATGCTACGTCAAAGTACTTAACGCATATATGGAGAACTATGACTGTAAGAAGTTCTCAGGATGATGTGCATACATATAAAAATTTTTATGTTTACAATATAAACTCTTTTAATACTACAGATGCACCTGAATATTAATTCCGACTCCTACGTTTTATACGATGGCAAAACACCTGATGAGGTTCACCAAAAGTACGATGAAAATGAAAAATCGTGGAGTCTCAACCTGTTTGATACAGGAAAACATAGGCAATTTAAGATTAATCCTTTTGAAAATACATGCATAGGCATTTATGTAGATTCTCCCAGTGAATTTGGCTATATAATGACTCTGGAAGAAACACGTAAGCATTTCTGAATTTAGATTTGAGATTACTCCATTTTGTGTGTTAACAATCGGTGATATATCATTTTTCATGATCAGGTATTAATGTTTGGAGACTGACAATGATGGTAATGGGTATTGTAGTTTTCTGGTGTGCCAAGATATTAAGTCGGAATTCATTATTTTATTATGCTTGTGGCATAATATTTGGAGTCACTTTATCTGTTATAATTTTTATATATATGGCTGGTAAATTGATACCACGGGTAACTATTTTAATGTAATAATACTCGTCTCTAACATGATTCTTGATAAAGATATCTTATATATATTTCTATTATCAAGGGAAAAGCTATGTACGTAATATTTGCTGCATCGATGAGTCTTTATATTGCTAAAACGTTATGGGAAAACATGCAACTAATTGTAATGCAATATAGAGAATGGGCGATGTGGTATGTTCTTGTTACATCTCTGATTAGTTTTGTAATTTGCTATCGTTTCGGTCCAGTTACCAATGCGAGAACAAAACAAATAATACAATGGTTTTTGCAGGTAAGATGTATTATACGATTTTCTTTTTTAATTTATTATTAAAAATGATTTTTTTTTTATGTTTGTATAGCTCGTAGGATTGGCGCTGGTTTATTTTAGCAGTAACTTCCATGAAGCATCCCTTTCATGTTGCGTTGTACTTATACTTTTTTATAATTTTCCGAAAGCAGCACTTGAGCGAGCAAAGAGGTATTGGTAAGCATCGAAAGGACGTATAGTATTATTAGTCGCTGTTTTATAACCAGCTATAATTATGTGCTGCACAGAACTGCAATTGTGTGAAAATTGATTATTTTTCAGATTTACTGTTTGAATAAACCTCAAATCGATTCTGCACATATTCTTCTCTTTCCGTTTATATTG
Organism: Leptothorax acervorum; assembly: GCA_035220615.1. Classification (NCBI taxonomy): domain Eukaryota; kingdom Metazoa; phylum Arthropoda; class Insecta; order Hymenoptera; family Formicidae; genus Leptothorax; species Leptothorax acervorum. The sequence goes on along the minus strand of JASTWQ010000054.1, from coordinate 708,229 downwards.
ATTTTCTCTTTTAGTAGCTTTATGCATTTGTAATGATTTTGTAGATATTTAATATTTGAATATATAATAAGTTGTATGTGTTGCTAATGCTTAAATATATTAAATCACCTACCAGCATAATACACAACCTTATCTTAAGCACAATGCACAACTGTATATTATATTTACTTGGTTTTATTTACTAATTTTTACTCGATATTATATATTTTTTTTATTAAGCTTAATATGTTCAAACAATTTTTGAATATTTTTTATACAATGTATAATGTATTCATTGAGCAGTTGTATTTTCAGTTTTTGCAATAAAATGCCTTGTATTCTTTTAGGTTGCGTTTCATCCTTGTTAAATCTTATTTAGAACTTATAGAATTATAAATTTTACAAGTATATAAGAAATGTTATAAGCGCATTATTAACTTGTTAGATATCTAATAATCTTTATCTATTATTGGACTTCGGAAATTCTCCAAATATGCAATAACAACTTATCTGTATATAAAGGTTTTTTAAATATATCTTTTTAAATTTACTTTTGTACATAACACATGAAAAGTAATACACCACTTTTTCTTTTTCTTATTTTAAATGAGGCGAAACGCGTTTCCGGAAAAGCGGAAATTATTAGATGAAGATCAGTATCGCCAAGAAGGAATTCGGCAAACTAGGAAAGCTTTAAAAGGACTACAGAACTATTGCTCCAGTCCGGAATGCAATCCTTGGAAAACAGTTTTAAAACTGAAAGATCCAATAAGGTTATACATCTTGTTAAATCTAATAGTACAATATATATGTGATAGCAAAGCGTTGACGTTAGCAATATAAATATGAATCTTTTTAGATTTGCGAAATTTATGGAAGGAGAATCCCATCTGCTGGAAGATGAAATTGAGGAACACGAAGAAGAAGTTTCGAAAATTCTAGAGAAAGATGAATTCACAGATGATGATGACTCTTTCTGAATACAAACGCTTAAATAAAAATTTAGTATCATGCAGAAATTTATATTTATATATAGATATACTTATACTTTCTAATGATAGTTTAAATTTTGAATACATATAAAATTTATTTTTTGTTTGTGAGAGTTAATAAACATATTTCATCTAAAGAGACTGTGAAGTAAGTATTTAAAACAATAGTATAAATTGTTTGCTTATATCTTTGCTCAAATATGTTACGGATATATGACTGATATAGGTATGATTTATTAAAAATGTATATATCTTTATGAAATAATTTTTTGTGTGAATGACGTATCGCATGTATTAGTGATGTTCTTCTGGTTATATAAGAGAATGCATAAAAAGAAATAAAGTTTTTACAATTCAATTATTTTATTGTTTATTTTTATCACTTATCATTCTTCTTAGCGTGTACTAGAATTTATTGAAAGGATATAGTCTGTCGTAACATTAATCGTAATTGAAGATATGACAAAATATGAATTGTATAAATATTTATTTGTATTTGGATCTTTTAAATTATTTAAACAACTCATACTTTGTTTACATTAATTTTGCAAAAAAATTTTTAGCACCTTAACAGACTTGTTAATTCTCTTCTTTTATATATTTGTTGATTTTTAAAATATTGTTTCAGCAAATTTAATACCGGCCTTGTTTTGAACTGCAATATTAGAAAAACGCAATAATTTATAAAAATTTATTTTGGACTTTTTCTTACTTTATAATATATAGTAAGAAAAAGTCCAAAATAAAGTTTTATAAATTATTGCGTTTTTCTAATATTGCAGTTTTTAAGAATGGGAAATCAAATTTTATTTCGGGACATATCCTGATATTTGTAACATAAAATAAAGTGTGTTGAACATTTGGATAAAAGGTTTGATTTGTGGTAAGAGATTAGTTTTGTCGATTGTAATCAGTGTCGTGTGCAGTCCTGGTAGGAATACGTATCTAAAGAATTGTATAGATAGCTGAAATAATTTTCCTATTAATGCACGGGTACCTGACCCAATTGTCTGGAAGATGTAGCAAACTACGGTTTTGGCCGTTTCAATTGGATGTAGTATAGCCCTCAAATCAAATAGACGTAACTTGTCTATTTTGGGGCATAAATCTTCTTGCCCAGTCATTGCGCCAAATACGAATTTTATTATGTCTACAGCTGTAGCTATAATACCATTGTCAAACCCAAATAGCTTTAATGCGGTATCTATCGGGGATGTAATTGGTGACACCAAACTGTATCTTTTATGCCTTGCGAGAAATCTCTGAGGATCACGAGGCAGAAATCTCTCGACAGGCATATTTGCATAGTCCAATTTATAATCTCCATTATCTAAAAAAAATTACATGTAATAAAAGGGTTATTGTATTATTGTAATTATTGTAATATAAACATGAAATTCTACATTAATTATATATTCAGATTTTATTTACATAAGACGAATACTTATATCGGAATATTATTTTAAATAATTATTCCTTCTTTGAATATATGTAAATCTCATTAATTTATTAAAAAAGAGCGCGCATGTAAAAGAATAATTTAACAAAACATTGTTTAAAAATATTATATCTGGCCGACACACAATTCGTAAGTGAAAAAATTCTATTTATCTCATAGCGCGTTGTTTAATATTACAATTTCGTAAGGCATCAAAGTGTAATTTCATTAAGAGTCAAAATACTTTTAAAAATAATGCTAATATATATAATTATATTATTAACACATTGTTATAAGACTTACTTTGTATTTCTTCAGTCAAGTCGATTTTTTCTTCATGTCCGTATGTCCGGCAGGCTCCATACACCACAGCCACACAGAGAATGAGAAACGGTACCCTCATTTTGCAAATGATTGGCCTCAGGTCAAAAGTAGCGAAATTTGTCGTTGATTCCGACTGGCGTCTTTTATTTCGTTTCTTGCCTCGTCGGAACTTTTTGGAGACAGCCACTTTGCCGAGCTTTGTTGCGCCTTTTTATCGTTACCCTTTGGCAGAAATCTTTGGCAAAAATAATTAGTCCAATGCAATCTTTTGACAGCCTGACATCCTAGTCGTCTTAATTGATTCCGTGTGCGATAAAAGTTGCAAATGATGTTCGGAGCGGACGCTGCAATATTTCTAATTACGTCTAACTCGCTAATTGCGTCTACTCGTTAATTGCGTCTGATCGCTTGCGTTTTGATCGAAAGTTTTATTTGTTCTGCGTTTTTTTCGATACATCAAGAACTTTTCTTTATTTTACATCAATAATTATAAAATATCTAATAAATATACAATTATTCGAGCAAGTTTACACCGAACTTGGTTGCTTGGAAGACAGCATTTGTGGAACTAATGATACAAATGACTTTTCACGGACAGCACTGACGCATACCGCATTTATGCATATAAGACCTGTTATCGATGCTAATTTCATATGGAAAAACGCTGTCGATGTCCACAGTGACATTTACGGTCTACCTTCCTTTTGTTATCGCTATTTTGGCGTGATGTAAAATATAATACTTAAGTTTCCGGGTTTTTCTTGACAAACAAAATGACATATTGTTTCGTGAAGATATTCCAAAACTAGATATATAACTTATAATACTCTAAATATTAATAAAATATTGCTTCGCCACACGTGCGCAAATAAACCGTCAAAATAAATAATTGTCAAGCGGTTTTGCAATTCTTTAGAAAAGGACAGTTTCTGTTCTTCTGGCTTTCTTTTGCTGACTTCTGTTTTTCAGTTTTCTGTTGCTGAGTTAATGTAACTCCTAATTAAGAAATTAAAATAATTAATGCATATACATATCGTGTATTGTATTCTTAAGAGTCAGAATAATTGATTTTACGAGCAAGTAATTGATCTAATTTATACATAAGTAGTTATCTAAAACATCCACATTATTACCTGAATTAGTTTTATGTGGAAATTTTAATAAAATATACCCAATAAACAGCGATGTAACATGTAAAAGAAATAATAGGTACATAACAAGTATTTATAATAAAAAAACATAATTAAGAAAAGATATTACTAATTTATCTGCAAATTCACTTGGCGCAAACCTCGTAATATCATTGTTTTAGTATAAAATACAAATAGAATATAGTTACTACGGAGCGCGTATACTTGGCGCTTTTTTTACCTTTTTTTCGAAAAAGGTAAGTTTTGTATTAGTTTTACGTGGAAGAACGGTAGAAAAAGTTGGCTAATGTAATCGTTTCATGTAACTTTATTGTATCAACGAATACAAAACGAAATTTAATACTGTCAATTGTTTTCCCGGTTATTATAAAGATGTGGATGAAATAACGTTTTATGCTTTATTAGATTGTTATAATTGACATTACAAAACATATCTTTAAATAGCATAATCAGATTTATTAAAAAGTTAGAAAATTTTCTGTTCTACTTTTTAATATTAGACGCACTTTTTACATAACTATAATTTTTACGCTGTTATCTAAAACAAATTTTCATATATCGTGGAGTCTTGTATGTCTTACATGTATGTTTTGTATTACATTGTATGTCGGAGTTTTGTATTATATTACATTATATTTACTATATAACATAATTAATATGTATTATTTAAACATTTTTTATGGAATGTTATAAAAAATAAAACGTAACAGAATTTACGATAAAAAATTTTACGTTAAGTAAGAATTGTTACAATTGTTGTTACGTCGTTTACAATCGAAGTTTATAGGGAAAGAAGGATTTCGCTCAAAAGTGCCCATCATTTAGGCTGCGTGCAGTTGAATTTCCATGGGACGATAGAGTGTATCGTACACGGTAAACACATTCCGTACATTTCCATCACATTATTTATAAGTTGGTTGGGTGGCAGTAGTGCGAGTATGGTAGTTAAGAGAGCACGCATATCATTGTCGTTGGATTCGATATTTTCTGCTACTGCTGTAAATGAGAAAAAAATTTCAGTTGTAAGTTTCATCATACAACTTTATTTTGTTAAAGTTTATTGCATAAGCCTTTAATTCATAAATGTTGCAACAATAGCATTGAACATGATTCCAAGTAAGTCAACAATCTATTACTATAATTAATAATTAAAAAGTAGAAAAATTTAACATTTTTGATAAATTTATGATAACAGAGGCTATGTCGCTTTTTAAATATTGTGAGTTCGTATTTTAACAGATAAAATGCTTTAAAAATTAAGTGCATGTTTGCAATGACTACACTTTATGAAAAAAGAGATAATACATATCTTCTCTTCATCATGTGTTCATTATCTCTTCTACTATTTAGTATTTTGCTGAATGTAATAGAGAATTCACTTAATTACGTTTAATTATATATTATATGTTTGTATGTGGATACTTGCGACTAGCCTGTGACATCATTATTAAAGCGAAAAATGGGAGAACAGCATAGACAAGTTTTTGTAACATGATGCTTGTTGAGCACGTTGACAGAATGACTGACATTTTGTCTTGTACGGTATTCTTATATATGTTATATAATTAGCCTATAAATATGTACATTATATGTGCAAGTTAAAGTCCTTGGAAAATTAATTGTTGCGAACGAGTCATAGATCTTACTTACGATAAACTTTTAAACGTTATCATTTTTGCTTCTCGAGTTAGAGAAATTCCTGTAAAAATGGTGGAAGAATTGCACTTAAATGATTCATGCGTCAGTATCTTGCGCAAATATAATTGGAAGTATGTGCCACTAAAGTTAATGTAAATTAGATAAGAGGCAAAATTATATATCGATAAGTTTTATAGTCAGTTCTGCATTATCAATATCTTAATTTACTGGAACCCAACAAAAATTTATGATCTTTCTTTTATTTTCTGGGAAAAACGTAAAAATGCCGCCAAATGTCTCCTTAAAGTAGGCAAAACATTGTTGGTGATAATTTACATACAAGCTGAGAAATTGTTTTTCGTTATTGCGTACATCGTACATACGTGATATTTTAAGAGCACGTCAACCTCAGTTCTAAAATTTAATTTTTAAAATATTAAAAAGTAGAAATTAAAAATTTATAGAATTGAAACTAGAACGTTCTTAACGTATCTCTGAACTCGTAAACACGATTATATATTTATTGATTAAATATTCTGTATAATTACGTTAATGCGCATAAATATCGCTTACCCTACATCAAAAAAACTTTACTGAGCTTCTCGCTGATTAGAGCGAATATATTGAATCATGTTTGTTGCTGTTTGATTGAAAGTTTCATGTTGGTAGGACAAATCAATAATACCGTAATATGTACAAGATAATGTAAGAGATAATCTCTAATAGTCCCAATTATATGTCCATAACTCAATCGTTAGTCACGGTTTTCATTCAGCCATAAAAATCATTATAATATGCGGGCTATCATTTAGATCAGATTCCGATGCGTGATTATCGAACCACGAATTACGCGATCGGTATTGTTTCGTACGGAAATTTTTAATAAACAAATCGGTCGTTCAATTTGTATAAATCCGCGGAGTTTGCAGATCAGTTTGCTCATTGCTATAAACGATATTCCACTCAAAATAACAATGTACAGATGATTGTTTGAGTAGCGGTATGGCTCGGTTTGCACAAACCAGTGAGCAAATGCGCGCAAAGAGAGCGAGTGCATACTTTATTCCGGACTCGTGGAATCGATGTGCATATCAGTCGATCGCGTTTGCTTAGGGAATGGCTTTGTTCTTGGCATTTGAATTATCGTCGCGCATAAGCGCAGTCGCGCGATTCTTTGCGCTGCGTCCAAGTGAGTCGATCTTTGAAATCATTTTGATCCGTGCAATTATTATGGGTTCTTTACAGAAAGTTTTTGCCGACTTAATAAAATTGCGATCAGGCACGCGATTGGTGCGCGAATGAAACTTTAATGTGTTCTAACACAACATCAGATAATTATATAGTGTGACATGAATACTGACAAATGTGCACCCTTATCTGACATTTAAACTAAACGGACTATCTTCTTCGCCGCAGTCGGTGCGAAGGAAACGCAGTGTGGATGCAACCGCAAAACCGAGCTGACTCGTGAAATCGATCGGATCCGTGCTGTCGATGATCGCCGATTTGCGCTAAGCAGTCGCATGACGAAGGATGTTTTGCAAGCCCGATCTCTGCTTGATCTTAAGTCTGATTGTCCTCTTATGGGCGACGTTCGATTTCGCGTCGTGTCAACTGATCAGGCCAGTTTACGTGTATGAGGGTCTGATTAAGGGTATCCGTGACTACTTCAATAATACGTGCATCATACTCCTGCACAACAATCCGAATCCTACTGAGACGCAGGGTGAGAACAATGCGTAGGCAGAATATTGCGAATATTCGATCGAAATGATCTGGCACACTCTGACGCAATCAATTGTTCGTATATATTGAAAACTCCGCGCTTTGCAGGACTCACGGAAAGCGAAGGGTTGCTGGTTCTTCAGAGATACCTGAGCATGACTCGTCATATACGCACCACTTTCATGGATTTTCATATGTTCACCACACAAGTGAGCGTTTAGAGAGAAAAAGGATTTGTCCTTTTTTCGCATTAGTATAATTATATATTTAATTGAACATTAAAGCGAAATGTCTTTTTGTAGCAAAGCGCTATGTAATGAATAGCAGGATTATTTTGTCATATAAATGCATCAAATGATGCATTTATCTCTTGCCAAAGGAAGAAGAGATTTGATTGCTTGCAGGTCGGTCAAAGTTATTATCACATCAAGAGACCTTTGTTCGTCCTGCTAAACGACCATGAAGATACAAGGAATGGCTTTGCGCATGTAATTACCTCTCAAAAGTTTAAAAAACGCTATTAATGAGACTTAATTCGTTATTCGGTTATTGCAGTAATATTATTTTTATTATTAAACTTAGAAAATTACTGTACCTACTACATGCGTACGAAAATACAAGAAAAATTTTTGCTTTCTAAATTTTTATTATAATAAATATATGTAAATTAAATAAATTTGATGGAATAAAAGTTTTATTTCCGTGCATTTTCAAAGTTTTAAAATGTCGAAAAATAAAATTTTAAAGTTTTAAAGAACTTTCTTTTTTTTTGTCGCGAAATACTGCTTTCTCGTTATCGTTTTCTCGTGAAGCAAAGTCTGGAAAGTTTCCAAGTGGAAACAGGCAACATTTATGTTTATTTGCTAAAATGTAGCAGATCTCAACGTGGATCGCGATGGCTTATCCCACTTGGCTGGTATTCTTCAATAACAAGACCAAATTCGCGGACTTTTTCCTTGAGATTTACGTACCGTTTGATTGTAAGTTCATGGTGGCTCAGAGTAGCGTCAACGTAACCGGCGGAGAGATCATCACTGAAGTTTATCAAGTTGACAGAGGGAAAGAACTGAGATCGATGCAGTTTGGTGTATGGGACGTAAGGAGTGGTCTGAAAGGCCCTACACGGGGCCTATTTTTAAGAAGAAATAATCTTTTCGGCCAGAATATACGCGTCGCGTCGGTCCAAGTAAGGTCGCTTATTCTATTTTCCGCAAGAGAGATGATTATATCAATAAAGCACGCAATTAATGATTAGCTAGTTATTGAAAAAAAAAATATATATACATATAATAATAATAATTAAATTAATTATAATTGGTGGAGTAGGTTATTAACAATAAACTTTTATGATCTTTACTCTTGTATCACGTATGACGTAACAGTGCTTTAAAAAGTATCAATTACTTATCACCTTGCATTTTTTATTAACCTTTTCTTAAAAATAAAAAGTTTATTATATTTTCTAGTCAAGGGAGCTTAATATTCGCATCGGTATAACATTTTTATGCGCATAGGACCCTCCTATCAGTCTATTTCATCGTAATGAACGGAATGAGATAACAGGAATGAGTGGCTTTTTCGGGCAAGTAATACTGCTATTGCAGGAAGCATTGAATTGCACGTAAGTATACTATTAGATAAAAACTGTATAGTGTGCGTAAAGGAAGTTATATTATAAATTACGTTCTGTAGATAAGCATTATTAAACTTAACAATTATATTATATAACATTTTTCAAATAAAAATATGTAATTCATTGGGCCCACGACAAGTAATAAATGTCGTAACATATTATATTGTAACTTCCCATGTTATGTCACTTTTCGTCCGGTTTTTTTGACGTGGTTTTATCGGCTTGATCAGGTTTCTTTTGCTTATCATCTTTTTCCGCTGCTTTATCATTTTCTTTTGCTATTTTATTCTTTTTCTCTTCTTTAAGTTGCTTTTGCTTTTCTTTCAGCTCTTTCAATTGTCTCGCGGTCTCCCTTCGGAAATATTCTTCCTCACTAGCCGCCGCTCTTTCCTCGAAGATTTCTCTCTTTCGGCCATCGCCGCTTCTTCGACGTCTTTCCGAATACGTTCTTGGATTATACGATGGATAAAACCTAATTATATCATAGAAGTTATTCAAAATATTGAAGTTCTCTTTCGTAAAAGGAGCATAGTATTCAATGTAAAGAATTATCGATTTTGAATTACCGTAACTTATGCAAGAAATAAAATTAAACAATACTAGACATATAAGTTATCTAACAAATAATAACTGTATATAACAATGGCTTAATTTGATATTAAAATAGATAAGATATAATTATTTCTCTTTCTACGTTATTTAAGCACTTATTACCAAGTTCGATAAAAATAATGATCTAAATATTAAAAAAAAAAAAAGGTTACGTTGTTCTGATCCTTTTCAAATTGATCCATTTTGCAGTAAAATTGCGCAGCATGACGTTATCATTGCTCCTTCATCCTGTATCCTTCTTTCTTCCTTCTATTCTAGAACAGCTATTGCTGTTCGGAAAGAGTTATCAATAATTTTGACATTTTCTAATTATTTAATTTCGATCTTGACAGCTTTCGCTAAAGTTTCGCTGTGAAGTTTCCTCGGAAAAAGCATACAATTGTTATTGGAAACTAACTGATTACTCCTTTCTCATACAGGCTGCGACAAAATTACTGACTATAAAAACTGATTCTTTTTCTAAATGTGCTGCAGATTTACCTACAAGGAGGCCAAATCGTGGGGCATGTGTCTACCAAACGGCACGTGTACGGGTGCAATCGGGATGTTAATAAACAACGACGTTGACTTTGCGGCGACGGAGTTCATGATGACCTCGGATAGATTAGATGCCATCAGTTTTACAACGCCCATTTACACGACAAAGTAGTATACTTCTTTTTTTTTACAAATTCTGAACGACATTTTAGCGACAAGTTTGAGATGTCTAATGCCTAGTCTAAAATACTTTGTATCTAGCAAGTACCAGAATGCGCAAATCATTCAAATTTGTGCAAAATTAATATTTTATAAAGATTTAAGGAAAACGTATTAAATTTGACTGCCTGAACGTTGGATCTTGTCGAGTACATTAAAAACTAATGTATACTCGCGAGTTTCAGCCGAATAACGTAATTAAAATCTATTATTTACGTTCCCTCTGTTTTAAGATGTCGTGCGTATATTAAAAGGCCTGCTTCGTCCGACGTAAAATGGGATGCTTACACTGCACCATTCTCCGGGAACATCTGGGGCGCCATCGGTCTTTTCATCATACTTACGAGCGGATTGATCGTGTTCATTCAGAGACTATTTGCATTCGCGTCCCCGTATCTTCAAAATGACGACCGTTCGAGATTTACAGAAATTATGTTTTTCGTCTTAGGAGCGTTTTGCAGTCAAGGTAACTTCAACTTCTACGCATGATTCCCCCCTCGAGTGTTGCGCTTCTCTTGTAATTCAGTATAATTTTTAAAAATATACGACTGCTATCTTTCTCATGGAAACTGGTATTAGGTATGGAACAATCGACGCTGGATCCCGTGAGAATGGTGCATTTCGTAATTCACCTTTCGGCTGTCGTGATACTAGCCGCGTATTCCGCTGCCTTGATTAGTTTCCTTGCTGTTAAAACGTTCATTATGCCCTTCACGACAATGGACGGCCTTCTGAAAGATGGGACCTATCGTTTCGGCGTGGTCGGTGACTCAGCCGATCTTAGTTTTTTCCAGGTGCCTAAAATAATTCTCAAATTATCTTTGCCATAAAATCAGGGAGGAAGCATATTTGAATTAAAATACCGCAGCAATGTATTTTATAATTAATTAAATATATCTTCTATTGATATAAGGATATAAAATTATGTACTGATTTATTTGGATTTGTCTATAAAAACAAGCTAGTCTCTATTTTATCCATTTTAAATAAAAATTATATTTATGGAAAGCTTCATGTACGACGCTATATTAATTTGTGATGATTTTATTACGACAGAACACATCGGATAAAATCTTGAGCGTACTGTTCGATGAATTATTAATGAAAGAGACTAATTTGCCGATTAATTACTTGGACGGCCTGGAACACGTCTGCAAGGAGGACAAATACGCTTTTATGACACTAGATAATATGGCAGCGTTGCTGCAGCAGAAGGTCGATTGCAAATTGGAACCATTGGATGTTATCACGCAGACCACCATAGCGATGGCTCTGCAACCAAATAGCCCATACCGTGGTATCATTAACGCAAAGTGCGTGCGAGCTTCATTAACGCAAATTAAGATGATTAAGTATTGTTTTAATAAGAATTTCCGTTTTATTTGTTGCAGTATTCTTCTGTTAAGGGATAGCGGGATCCTGCAGCGTTTGCTGGAGACACAATGGTCGGTCCAGCTAAGTGGAGGGAGTGTACGTGCGCTTGTATAAATTTCACGAATTATCACCCAGGCAGATTGAGACACTTGTCTCTGATTACAGGCAAAATCATCATGGAAATCGGTCGAGATCGGCGACATAATACCGCTGCTGCTTCTCATAATCGCCGCGTTGCTCATCAGCTGTTTTATCTACGTTATGGAGCGCGTTATCTACAAGAGCATTTCCAATCGAATCAAGCTAAGAATGAACAACCCACGACAATCAAATATGTTAAATCGTTAGAATGTTATTTTTTGTTAAATAAAATTTTACAAATCTGCCAGTCGTCTAAAAGTAATATTTCTATACCATCCATTTTTACCGAATTAAATACGACTCAAGGTAAATAATGGATAGATTATTTTGAATTTCAAATTCTTCGTTTCGCGTTTATAATCTCACATATGTAGTTTTGTTTACATCAGTAGGTCGAATTATCAGGGCAAAAACGGGCAAAAACTCGTAGGTAGGCACTAGAACTTGTTGATTTCTCTGGCAGTCGTTTCGAGAGTTTCCAACGAACAAGTTAAAATCGCGTTTTGTGAAAGTGTTTCCATCGAATATCTGTGACTCTTCAGTTCTTGTCATCAGATTAATAATTAAAGCTCTTGATGTAATTACGTTAAAGATATGATATTTTAACATATATTCAATAATGTATACTTATTATTTAAATTATATACATATTGAATATATTATACATTAAACATGAACCTAATAAAATATTAATTATTATTATAGTATATGTTAAAAATATTATATTGTTAATTATTATTAATTATTGATCGTTGCCAAATTAGCTTACGTATATTTCTGGAAGCCAAATCATGGCGGGAAGGATTCCTCTGTCGGATCGCAAACAATTTGGCTTGATGTATGGCACTGGTAAAGAAAACGCGCATACAGTGGCACAAAACGCCAAATCTACCGAGGGCAAGAATAACGGCGGTGGCGTAAAGAAGAAAGGCCTATCGCTCAACGCGGAAAATCGTGCCGTTCGTACGACATTGGGGCAAGGCTGTTCTTCCGTCGACAAAGCAAAGTTTCAGATTTACTCCGACGACAACGATGAGAATGACCGATCACGCCCGCGCGTAAGAAAAGACGTGTGCAGAAAAGAGATTAGAGCAAAGCAAGATAGCAGAGCGCTCGAAAAGGCAACCGTATCGCCAACGAAAGCGGACATTTCTGATTCACGTTCACGCGCCGTGTTACGCAGGTAAGGAGAACGCCCTGCGAAAAATTAGTTCCGTTTTAAAGAGGCAACTTGAAGATTAAATTTGACGCTTCTCTTTAATAAGATATATCTACATAAAGTAAAGCGCGTTAGAACTTTAGAATTGAATTAATATAAAAGAAAAAAATTGTTAATTTCTTACAGAACACGTTCGTCAAGCAACTCTCGTCAAAAAGTTCCTTTAGCTTTAAATGAAACGGTTAAAATGAATAACAAATTATTTCATAATCGGAGGTAATTCTACGTATTATTAAACAAAGTTTTAAGAAATCTCTCTGTATACAGAGAGTATGATGTAATTTATACATATATTAGTTATTACTTCTTACTTAACAAAATGCACTGTTTGTGTAATAAATAATATACTTAGTAATACAATTTATCTGAATATTACTCATCGTCAGTTTAAATGCAGAACAAAAGAAAAATGTAGCATGGATAAATTATTTAGATTTTATTTTCAAAATTGTAACAGATTGAAGAGAATGTTCGAATTTTGCTATTACATTTGACCTTATCTAATGTTTACTTTTATGTCTGTTCCTTTGTTAGAAATTTATAAAGCAAAATATCATGCTTTTTGTAAATTTCCTTCTTTTTTTCAACTTTTCTAAGTTAAATAAATAACATGTAGACAACTTATGTAACGTTCTTTCTTTTCGTTTTGCTTTAAATCTAGCTCTAAGTATTAATATAAAAATATTAATTAAAAGAAATATTCATTATAACTATTACAGTGCATTTGTTAAGTAAGTAGCAATAACTAATATATAAATACATCAATTTTTTATTAACGTCTATTTATATATTTTATTATAACTATAACTATTATACTGTTTATTTATACGCTATATATACCGTGACATTTATATTTCATTTAGAGCTTATTCCGAAACCAGGAAACAGCTATTTGCGTCGCGATATTCACACTACGTTCCGCAATCATCCGATGATCGAAAAATCAAACATCATCTTACAGACGATGTTAAGAAACGAACGTTTTCGAGCATTGAAATGTGGAAGGATAAAATGAGGAAGCCACATAGTTAGTATTTTAAGAGAATATAATGAAGAGTTGTATGCGCGGGAAAAAATTAAAAAAATTATTTTATTTGTGAATCTTTTCAGCTGGTACTGTGCCCAAGAATATTATGGGCAATAAGATAAATGTGGATAAAACGCGTGTCAAAACCCAGTTGCAGAAGAGCTCTGTCCATGGATCTATGGATTTACAATCACAAAATCATCATGTGACCAATCTGGATGAAAGTATTGAAGAACCGGCACGAAAAACCGATTCCATAAAGAATGTATTAATATTTTTATCAAACGAAATTGCAAATATTCTAGAAGATCAGCCAAGTTCAAAAGCACAGGCTGCCCCGAGGTAAGCCATAAAGAAATTTGTAAAAATAAAATAAAATAAATCTTTTATTAGTATATTATTAATATATTTAATTATTAATTAAAAGTAACATCAAAATTGTTTGCCGAGCTTTGAATTGTTCCAAATATTTTTTTAGAAACTTTATTCAAGATAATCATCTGAGCACTACAATCATGGTTAATTCTAATATCGCCACGCGTTCTGACAGCCCTTACGAAAAACGAGTGATGACGCAGACATCATTGACCAAGCAGGAGAACGAGCTTGACAATATTTGTGAAACAATGTATGTACGTGATTACTTAGAAGACGTACCAGAGACAGAACGCAATAAAGAAGAAAACGCTCCGAGGCTTTCTCTTCGTTTTTTACGTGAGAATGTAAATGCAGAACAGAGAAGACTCATCGTGGGATATATTATTCGTCTTGGGGTGAGTATAACATGGCATAATTACGGACTTTCTATTAATATAGAAATGAAAACTCATTGAAAGCGATATAAATTTTTGTATCGTGCTTATAAACATACAAAAATAATCTTTATTTATTAATAATGAAAATATGCAACATATTTTTATTGAGTTTAATTAGAACGAAAAAAATATTTATCGAAATTATATAAATTTCGATCTTCTACAATTACAATAATCCCCTTAGGTACACTGCCACTACTCGCAGCATATCATTTATCAGACTATCAAGCTGTTTAATGTAGCTATTGATCGAATTTGGGTGGAGACAAATGATATACAATTAATATCTCTGGCGTGTCTTTGGATAACTCTCAAACGAGAAGCACCTGATCATAAAATACCATCGGTAATAAAACTTTTTGTTCGGAGGAAAGATTGAAGGAGAATGTTATCATATATAATTGGACCGTTAAAATATTTGTAATTTTAATATAAATATCTAACGGAATATTAAATAATCTTTTTAGGCAACTGCAATACTGCAATTGGCAAAGGATTTATACAGTAATCAGGAGAAATGCTTGATAACGTATGAGAAAAAGATTCTTTCTGCTGTTAATTTTAACACACGATTCGCCGATCCGTTCTCATTACTTTCGTACTACATATTGAACGTAAATCGAGACAGTGAGTGTAGTATTGTTAGATCGGATGATATCGCGTTCATCTATTTTTGCGCTTCTTATATGGTAATTATAAACATAATTAAGTAGTATACAGTGATTCAGCTTTTAGTATGTAAACTGTGCACAAAAACAAATAAACGTCTTTTTTTGCAGATCGATATATCTATGCTGGATGAAAGCTTATGCGACATCCCGGCGCATGTGATAGCAATAGTTGCAGTAGAGTTATCGCTTCGTCTTGTATATTCGAGTGACGTTAACGTGAATCAAGCATGGTACCAAGTCTGGAGAAGTAAACAGTCGCTGACAGAGTAAGAAAAAGATTAGCAAGTGGGCAAAACAAATGTCCCGCTTTCTGTCTTAAACAAATGTTACATTTTTCTTAATTTTTTATTATCTTTTATTTATTTATTATAATTTTTTATTTTCTTAATGTTATATTTTTTTAAACAATAGACATATTAGTCTTACAATGAAGAAAATATAAGAATATAATTTGTGGAATGCTTTGCAAGAAGAAATTAATTTCGCAAGACTAATTCACAGCTCTTATTTATTTTTAGATGGGAAGAAAGAATGGTGAAATCTACGAAGCGGCTTATAATTAAACATGCTCTGAAACACGATAAGTTTAGCTCGAATACTATATATAAAAAATATATGCGCAGCAAATATGGTAAAGTCACTAAGTTTCTTCACGACAAACTGAATACAGTCAATATTTAATGAGAGAAAGAATCTTCAAGCTATTATTTCCTGAATTTCTCTTTGCTAATAATATTGTTTAGATATGTTTTGTTATTAAATGCATTTTATATTTAAATCGCGCTGGTCGCGTCTACGTTTTATATAGTTTACGAAAAGTTTGTTTTCTTACATTAATAAATATTTATTTTTAAAAAATTTTATTGAGTGATATGTGAGAAGAAATATAATAAAATGTACATGTATGCTCTCGGAAAAATATATTTTTATTGTTGAAAGTTTAAAAAAGCAAATGTTTTATTTAAGTCCATGTTTGGCACGACTCCTTAAAAGATTGGTGATCGTGACATTGAAATGCGTAATCTCTATCGCGGTAATATGCTATTTGTCAGTGCGTAAATATAAGCGAGGTTATCGACAGTATTTTATTTATCTAACAGTCCTCTCGGGTTATTGATATATGACTTAATAGCGATAATTTTTCAGCAACAGCAACAGAGTAGCAGTATATCACATGTGTTATGATCAAGTAGTGTTCATCAATTCTTGATCGCCAAGTTTCACTGACTGCCGTAATTCTGTTGAATATCTGCCCAAGCGTTCCACTTGTCCCATGTGTTGTCGATGGATATCAGTTCCTTCACGTCATCCTGAAGACAATGCCATATAATATTTATTTTTCAAATAAACAGTTATCTATATGCGATAATGCACAAATATAAAGAGCGACATGTTGCAAGGAAGATAGAAAAGTCTTGATCATTTTTTATAAACTTATACAATAGCATTAAATTATTATCTTTCAGTTTTTTATCTAAAATCTCACATAAGCAATTAATATAGTTATATAATATATTTTTGCTAATAAATTGATATACTTATGTATACACCATTTAATAGTGGTACAATATATAATATTTGACATTCTATTTGTGATACAGTTAATACAAATACGAGTAGCCTATTAATTATTTTAGCCAAATAGGAAATGATGATCTTACCTTGAATAATACGTTGGGCTTGTCGCCCCAGGCACCGAAGAGACGTAGCAAATCCGGCTTCTCGGAGTACAAAGTGCTCGCAGCCAAAATACCATGTGTCAATTCTTCGAGGGCGTTTGCGCTCTTCCCGGCGGAGCTAACAATTATTCTCGGCGGCTCCAAACCTAAATTACAACGCTCCCAATCGTTGATGGGCGCCTGACCGCCATTCGGGCAGAGCAAGACGTAATCTTCCGGTTTGCCAGCACCGTCTGCGACGTCCTTCTTGTTATCTAAAATGCAATATGTAACGTCCATGAAGCGACACAAGACACAAGTATAATTATATACGTAACTTATTTAACAAAATTCTATTTACCGAGCTGCTGCAAAGCTGTCAAAGGTAGGAACGCAATGTCTCCCTTGCCATCCTTCAAACATCTGAAAGAAGATGCACAAATTAAACTCTCTTTGAAAATAATAAAATCCTGTAAGCATATAATTTTTGTTATCAGATCAGGAAGATTTTATATAATTGATTTTATTATTATTAAAATGAGAAATCCCTATTTTATTTATTTATAAAAATTAGCCGAAGATACATGCACAAAAAAGTGATAAAACGACTACGATATTACCTGAGTGCTCCTATTCCGCCGTTATAATATTCGGCATTCGTAGGTCTGCATTTTGTTGCTTGTTTCGCCTGATCGTCGTCGATCTTAATATTGCCGACACACAGTTCACAGAACTTTGAGTTGAGAGGTGCGCCAGGCGCACAAGACTTAGAGAAGAAAGTATCCAGCTCGCTAGATTCGTTAATAAGCCCCCCTTTAAGTAGTGTGCGAATCGGTGCGTAGTAACCAGCGAAGTCGCCGATGTAGCCACTGTGACAAGACGGCTTGCCTCTGAGGTCAACTATGTGAACGAGAATATTGACAGTTACATATAACAAAAATTTGCATACGCTCTCACACATTGTCAGATTTATATAAAACTATGTTATCTTATTATACTTTCTTTAACCATTAGAATCATATATTTTTCCCCAAAATTTTAATAAAGACATCAATATCGATGTCTTTATTAAATGGATATTTTCATTAACGTAAAATCAGTTCTAATTTTTCCAGTTAATCTCCTATATTTTATCCGATATAATTTTACGAAGCTTATGCCTTATAGGCTGTAGATTGTATCATTTGTTTTTTTTAGCTACGTACTCAATCCATTTATGGAGGAGCCGCTCTTAATAACAGCAACTGCAGGTCGCTCGCTGACTTTCGTTGATCCTTCACCGTAAGTCTCGGCGACGATCGGTTTCGCGTTGTAATCATTGATCGCGCGTTTTACCGATCCGCCGTCGATCACAGTGATGTCCGCTCCGTTGTCCCTGACAGCCTTCAAGCAAGCAGCCTCGTCTTTCTCCAGTATGCAGTCAAATCTGGGCCTGGCGTCTCTATATGGATTGACACATGTAACGTCAAGATTTAATAAGAGCGCTTGCATTTTTACGATCTAAACAATTTAATTTTTATCGAGGCACAAATTAAATCGGTCTCTCATTCATTTACGTTCTCGATACTTAATTAACAAAATTTATTCGACTTTAAATAATTATAAGGGCGACTAAAGAATTAAATTTGTTTTTCGAAATGAGGCATCAAGTTAATCGAGAATCGAGATTTACATGTTTCGTACGTGATTATACCTGGAGAACGCGGCTCTAGCGAGGCTGCGACACTTGTTCAGCGCATTTTCATCCCAAACGCACCAGCGAGCGTCCCTCTCTGGTGCCCCGGAATTTCTCTCGATCACGTCCATGTATTTCGCGCTCTTCAAGTGCTCTTCCGGCGATACTGGCGGTGCAGCGACAGCCAGAGTCTTGTCATTAAGTAGCAGGAGATTACTCCACCAATCTGCTTTCTCATTTTCGCCAAGCTGACCTAGCTGCGTCAATTCCTGAAAAGCGTTCCAAAGTTAGCAATTTCCTTAATGTAATATATATTATAAGAAAAGTATCATTTCTCAACTATACCTTCCTTTAGAATTACTTCTTAAACAATTCATATCTATGATTATGATGATTAGTCTTTGTAGCAACGTCCAATAAAATTAATTAACTAATTTCTGCCAATATATAAAAAAATTCTTCTAAATGTTATAATTAATAATAATAATCTTATCACAAATTGTTATGTATCTTCTAAAATTTCTTAATTATGTCATGTAATATAAGAATGCTTTTGTTCATCAGAGAGCCTTTCTTCTTATTCTGTATTAAAATTCAATTAGTCATTAAAAACATGTACTCGTATGAATAGATTCTTAGGAAACAGATCACGCACTCTTTGGATAGCTTCCGCGTTGTTGCTGATTGCCCCGTTGGTCATGTATCCTTGCCACGGTCGGGCGGCCCACGTACACGGTTTCGTTTCTGCATCAATAGGCACTTTGCTGCCGTCCGGGCAGAAGTACCGGAAGTCGGCTGGGTTTTCGGATGTCGGCACTGCCGGAGTAACTCCGACGGGCAGACCGAAGAAACGCTTCACGTAGATGACCTTCGTCCAGGCGACGTCGCCGCCGTTATGTGCCAGACAGCGTAGAGCTCCCTCGTATCCGGAATAAATGTCTGGATAATCGCACACGTTTGGTTTCTCACAAAGAGCGCACATGTTGCTGTACGTCTCCTCTGGAAAAAACGAAAGTAATAGTCGTAAAGTATTCATGAAGTATCTAACTAAAAAATTAATAGATCACCATGTTTCTCAATTAACGTCTATAAATAATTATCTTAATTCTTTAAGCAGAATTTATTTATAATATAATCCACGAATTCTGAATGCGTATCAAATTTTATAAGAGTAGAAATAGCTATCGATTAAAACTCGATGTTACACGACGCATGTTATTAACACACGTGTTTTAATTATTTCGCCACTTGTGAAAGAGAAAAGTCAAGAAGAAATGTAAGTCCGTTTACGCAACGCAATTATACTTTCTACTTAACGTAACTCCTTCATTCGCACCGCAGTTTGTTTGAGCTCACTTTAATTTCTAGAATTGTAATTTAACTTTATATAAATATAAAGCAGAAAATTACTTCGCGTCTCGAAAGAAGCGAGTTGATTTAAGTACGCGTTATTTCGCAGCTGATGATATTATTTGCCGGCGGTTCACCTACATGACACAATCGCTGCAAATTTCAAAGATTACCACCACTTACTGAGCCTCTGATTGATGGCAGGATCGGGTGACCATGTGCCTACCAGGCAGCCTTTGTCGAAGAGCGTGCTTAGAGCGCGAAGTTCATTCTCGCGAGCGGAATATTCCGGGTTGTTGATGTCGGTTAGCACGCCCATCGCGGTCAGCTTCGTGATGGGAATTTTGTAGCCGACATTACGGCCCACGCCAGTGTGGCAGGACTTAAGACCCTTCAGACCCTGAACGTTGTTAATGTCCAGATCCTTGTGGATCACGGCTACTGCCTCGTAACGATATATCGCGTCGGGTTCCTCTTTTGTCCTCACCTGATAAACAAAATATAAGTAATATAAATCCTATTAATTCTGAAATAAACACATTCGATTCTTAAGAGATCATGAAATGTCTGTAAGAGATCGTAATTCAGCTGATATTTTAGAAGCTAATTTTTTGAATAATTCGAAATAATTTAAAAAAATTTGTCCTTACAATCTGTTTAAATTATGCATTTACCTAATATTCTTTATAATTTTGTACTATAATTCTTTTTTATTTTATGAATAATGCTCATCAGTAGAAAAAATTGAATGAAATATTTTTTGAGTTTTTTTGTATTTATAAGTTCTGTCATTTTCTTTTACGAATCTGTTTTAAGTTCGCTTTTTTTAACTATGGCAGATTTACGATTAAAGATCCATTATATATTAAATTTCGAAGTATTGTTGAATATATCACCTGTTCGACGATGCTGTATCCGGCCTTTTCAGCCAATTTGTTCTTCGCCGCGAGGTACATATCCTCCGGATCCACAGCAACGATATCTGCTTCCTTCCTGCCGACTCTCTCGATGCAGTCATATCGGTCGCGTCCAGAAATGCAGGATATCGGGAAACCTTTGCTCGTCGATTCTTCCATCATCTCCCCGCATTCCTTCGCGTATCTCTCTGGGATGCACATCGTGACTAAACAAAACATGTCTCATGAAGAATCAGATTGACGAATCGTTATATCCTCTTTGACTTTATTAGATGCAGTTTCGGATGCACATGTCACGCGTGCAGACAAAATTTAAATTTAGAGTCTTCCAATAATCAAGAATACATATAATCATCAGTAGAGTGGGATGCTGGAGAAGGAATACTCCGAATCCAATGCCCATCCGACCCGCGGCCTGGCAACCATCGTCGTCGCCTGGTACCGTCAGAAATCGGAGAGACAATCAATACGTATTGATCAGGCGACGATGGTTGCCAGGCCGCGGATCGGATGGGCATTGGATTCGGAGTATTCCTTCTCCAGTAGAATACGTATGAAGTGGTGAGAAGCTCGCGCGGGAGGTTCTGACCACTTTGAGTATACATAAGCGTGAAAAATATCAACGACTCTCTTGAGCGGTACTCAGACTCTTGTCTTATTATATAGATTATAGACTATTTGAGCTCTAGCACTTGGTCTATTACACACATCTATGCTTGAAACTTCAAGATTAAACTCAAACGTTTAAACTTCATGAGATTATGAGAGTTAACAAATATATACAATAGTTCTTAAATCTCTGTTAATTATCCTATGATAAAAATAATTTTACTCGCTACGATTAAACGTGAAAATACATGTTGTTCAAAGATCACACTCGGTCTTTAAATTCACAAATATAATCGGAGGAGACGGACAGTTTTGAAATTCTTATTTACTGCCGGATAATCGACTCTAATATTTTCCACATATTTTTGCGAATCAGTCAATTTCCATAAAGTACTTACACACTCGTGGTGGACTCGTAGCGGACACAGCCGCCACCGCGAAAATCGCAAGCAGCGCGAATCTGTGCAGCATCTTGATTACGGCACCTCGCGGGCTACGATAATTTTCTCCAAAAAGATTGGCGTAACCGGGTATCGATCGGGAAGATGAGGCAGAGTCCAGGTGAGGCCGCAGACAGATGGTCGGCGACGACTTGTCAAGACCGTCCGGAGCGGCGGTCTACGTACGTCCTTATATAGATGCGTCTTTTTCTTCCTCGTATTTCAGCTCGGAAAAGAAGTAGGGGAAAGGAGTTTCGCTCTTTTTCCTCCTCTCCTCCTCCCAATCGCTTGGCGATCCTCGCTGTCGCTCTTTCTCCGTTCGTTTCGCATAATGACGCTATCGTCGTTCATTATCTATTCGATTCCTCGCCTCTCCCGCGACGATGGCACTTTCCAGCTTCGTCGCGCGTCGCCTTTCGGGGAAAGACAGGTTTTCGTCCCGGCTTCTCGTGTTATGAAAATTATTATCGGGCGCGATACGCGAATAAACACAGAAGTAATTTTCCTTTAAGGTCCGAAAATTGACTTACAACTTCGAGCTTTGATTATGTTGTTTGACATACGAAAATTATCTTTATGTCAATTCATGACGACACTACAATGAAAAATGTATTGCTTGATCTGGAAGTTTCTATCTAGAGTACAGAAAATTATATAAATTTTTTAAATCCTAATTTTAATTCTAATTTAATTTAATTTTAGCGACATATAATTAGCGTGATTCATGTAGACTCCGCAAGTTTGCACGTAGCCAAAAATTGAAATAAGCTTTATTTAATTGTAGTAAAATTATGTTGGAACGTACATTAATAATTTCTGTAATCATAAACAATTAATAAAAAAAAACAGGATTTTAATTTAAAATTCAATTATCAACAAATCTAACGTTTGAATTTCAGATGTCAAAGAAAAGATGTCACAGCATTTAATTAACTTGCAATGGAGGAAAAATCATTCCGGTTTTCGAAAAGAAATATCACCTTGTTCGCAAGAAATACAAGATCTAGATATCGTTGAGTCTTCGATCGGGCTTGGGCTGGCCGCGGTCGTTAACTCAACTCTCGGTAACTTTCCAGGATGGGCGAGGAACCCATCCTGGAAAGTTACCACCGATGGCATCGTGGATGGAAAACCTTGAAGTAATTTTTCTCCATCGGTCCGGTCCTTGTTTGCTTCCCCGTTTCAAGTTTAATCCGTGTCTTCGGCTTTGTTCGACAAATTCGCATCCTTCGCTTCGGTCGCTCTTCGAAGATGCGACGCACGCACACACGCACGCACGTTGTCATGTTAATGCACATCGTGAAGTTAAAACCCCGTGGACCTTCGTTGACACGAGGAAAGTACCGGACGGTAATTCCCCCAAGTTATCGTTACACGACAACGGTTCTCTCTCTCTCTCTCTTTCTCTTTTTTTCTGTCAATAGATCACCAGTCGAATAAATAACTCACATAATGTTTGCGCTTATGTTTTGTCATTACAAAACAGCACCTGATAAGTAATCTCTGAACCGCGAGCTATAAATAATATTAAAATGACGCGGTATTGTGTACATATAGTTGCTCGTAAAGAACAATCTATTAAAAAAAATAAGTTTATCAGTACGAAAGTGTTAATTGGTTATCTGCAATATGGAATTTTACATTATGTAATAAACATGCAGACTTTATTGAAATAATAATTGATAATAATACAGAGATAATAATCATCCGAGATGAAAACATCGAAAAGTCTTTAAGAAATTGAATTAATTCTGAATCTCGAATTATTATCTTTTTGGAGTTATAGTCTTCGGAATTTTAGAAATGTGCAAATGTTCAATAATATTAGAGATTGATTATTTACAGCTTATCCTAAATTTTTGGTGTTAAACTCTACTTTTTTTGATAATATAACATAATGCAACGTCTACTTGTTATCTTTACATAAGATGTAATTTTCGTACTTGCCTGTCACAACAGTTTTTTTACACAGAAATATTGTTTTCATAACAAGAGAGTGATAAGTTAAAATAATTGCAATATTATGTTTATAGTACACTTATCTGCCTATCAGTGTTTTAAAAGGATTAGATAGGTGTAGGAGTGAATTTTTTATTTCTTGTTGATAAGTTTTTATCGATGGACTATTATACAACTCGCGGAAGCATGAACGTTGACGTTGAGATATAAACGCATGCCTGATTGATAATTCGCATGTAATATCATGATTCACTACGTATCGTATAGATCTTAGCACGTGCCGAAGTATCGGGACATCCTTTTCGTGGCGGACGATGAACCGTTGGAAGAAAAGCCGGATTGTCACAAATAGCGGACAACTCATAATAAACTCTTTTTCTCTGATAGGCGGCAGTGTTATAATATTGTTATTGTTTGGTCTTACCAAACGATAACATCGTGATTTATCTCGCGGTAACTCCTGTAATCGTTAAACAAAATATCTCGGCAAGGAAAGAGTGTCGGCTATAGTTTACTTTGATAATCATGTTTTCGTTATTAACTGGTGTAGCAAGATTTTTCTAAAAGATTTGATAACATGATAAGTAGTAATGTCGGCACGAATAAGTTCAATAAAAATAAAAATATCGGATATTACATTCTACACAATGCAAACAAATAAAAAAATTTGTACCTTAGAAAATAAAAATAGAAAATACAAATTCTATTTTTAGTTAAAAGTTTTATTAAGAATTTTTACTATTTTTGGAAAATTTTTAAGTAGATAAATATCTTAATATTAAGAGAACTATATTATTAATTATATTATTTTTAATTAAAATAATTAAATATTTTTCTACGATTTTTAAACAAAATAAAGAATCGTATTTTTAAATATAGTGTGTACCTTCTTCTCTTTTTACTAAGAAATATTCAGACGCAGCAATATCACTTTCCTTATTCGTTTCTTGGAACCAATAATTTTCCTCTATTGCATGCTTATGATTTTTCGCAGGATCGAGATCAAAATAATAAGTATCAATGCCAAACGTAATATGAAACTAACGCCATGTATTATCATACATATTACACATATCGTAAATCTACATAAATCTGCAATTCAGCGGTCCAGCTGATTAAGGATGCATCCGACATACTCAGCACTCAGTATACTTTGTGTTTACACACTTCTTCATGAATGCATAAATAGAACAGTTTTATTATTCAGCAGAAAAAAAGGCAGTTTTCATAAATTAATGTCGAGAAAAATTAAGTCGACGTTGCCGCAGCGCTGACTGTCTCGACGCTCGCGCGAGATCTTTTTCCTCGACACATGAGTCTTATGCGGTTTTAAACTGCAAGGTCGGATACGTTCGCAACTTCAAGACCTCGAGGTGAGCGTGCAAGATTAGCAGCTGCTCATAATTGTTCTCTGCTTTCATAACGAGCCTGGTACGCCTCGCGATCGCCGCGAGTCTCATCCTTCGAGACTCCTCGTCCCTCTTGCGATGCGGATCGTTAAGCAACCTGCGATGCTCTTCAACGTCTGACGACTTCATCTTAATCTTCTGTGATATCTTGTTGTTCTTCTTCTTCCACTTGGCCATCAGTCGCTTTGTTTCCTTTAGACGCGTTTGTTCCAGTTCCAACAATTCGTGAAATTTCTGGAAACAGAGACTCGCTAAGTTTTTCAAATCACCGAACAGTTCGAATCATAATAAATCGATACTCACGTTTCGAAATATTCGCAAATTGGCTTGCATCTTTTCGTAATCTCTTTCCAAATTTTCGCTGCAGGGATAATTGCTCAAAAATTCAAGCACGTTTCTCGTGATCTAGAATTACAATGAACAATGTAGCCCTTTGACATTAAATATAAATTGTGCTATAGAAAAATGTTAGTATAATGATATAATAATAATAAATTTTATAAGGAGAGAAACGTTCTCTTGCCAATCATTATACCTTGAACTCTCGGATATCTTTCAAGTCCCGCTGCAGGTCCTCCAATATCATTTTCGCGCAGGCATGCTGCCATTCGTGTTGCGACACGACCTTCCGTAAGTGCATGGATTTATGCATCGCTGCCAGCTTACGTTTCCCGGTCTCGACGATACAATCGTTGACCCGTAGAAGCTCCTCGCGCATCACGAGAACGGCGTTCGCGTAGTCGGAGGTACAACCTCGCAGCGGCACCTCGATCTGGCCCATTTTCAAGACGAGTTGAATCTCCATTTCCTGCGCGAGCGGCATCAAGGATTTCTCCATGTCATCCAAGTTGATCTTCTTGCACGCCACGGCGTTATCAGCTGACTGCATCGTCTTCTGATAAAACGACAGCGTCTGCTCCGCTTCAGCAATCTCTACTGCGCAGCACCTCACCTTCGACATTACCCGCTCTTTTTGGCAATGCTACAACTTCTCCTTTTTTATTATAGTTAGCTTAAAATGGTCGTTATAAAAGGGAAAAGAAAAGTGTACACCTCCGTTTTATCTCTCGAAACTCTTTCGGAAGTTGCATTAATAATTGAAATACATATTTCCTATTATATTTGACATTTTCGGATAAAAAAATCTTTAATTACTGTGTTTGTACAGTTTAATAATATAATAATTATTAATATACAATTAATAATATAGTTATGGGACTACATATTTTAATAAATCAGTTACCTCTTGCGCTTTTTTCCTCACCTTCGTTTCCACCTCGATCTTCGTTCTCCTCAATCTGCACATTGTTCGCCAATAATAGGCGTTAATTTGCAACGGTAGATTTCGGGGCATTGAGTCCAAGGAATCCATGCCTCTGAGAAAGTCCAGGCATTCGCGCGGTAAGACGTCCGACTTCTCGCTGCCCGCGACGCATCTCGCCACCTCCGTCAGATACGTGACGGACGTGGTGGTCAACCGACCGGCCCTGGGTCGCTTCTTGTAGTGCCTGAGCAAGTGTTCCACTATCGGCTGCTTCAACTCCGCGAATTCGCCGCGGAACTTGGCCTCCTGACGTTTCTCCGCCTTGCAGAGACTGTCGTATCGGACTTTTAGCTCCGACACAACCACCTCCAGCGAGTTGCACTCCTCAACGAGCCTGCGTGCCTCTCGCATCGCCGGTGCTAACTCCTCGTCGGCGAGACGAGCGATTTCTTGCCTCTCATCGACCATGGTTTGATGTCTTCGGATCGCTCGTATCCTTGTCAGTCTCTCCTGAAGGATTGCGCATTCAATTTGCATCTTTTTCAATTCTAGATCTTTTAATTTGTCGTTGAACGCAGCGATGTCTTTTTGCAAGGCGTCTAAAATGCACATTTTATATATAAAAACGTCAACGATCCGTAAATTATTTTAAGATAATTATTCTATTTTAATGAACACGGTTTTTTAAATAAATTCTTTTAAATGTCTCGACTGACCTTTTGTTTCTATAATATCAGCCTGCAGTGTCGCTTTATATTTTTCTCGTTCTCTTTGCAGTACCTGCACTTTAGATTTATATGCCGCGATAGCTGCGATATCCTCATCGGTGTATTTCGAAGGATTCTTCGCAATTAGGCAGTCCGGCACAGGTATTTCCTTCTTCACCTCATCTTCCCATCTTAAAATAGAACGTTCTTATTTTTTAACCTTAAGTATCGAGTTTTTGTTAAAAAACACACAAAATCTATTGTATCAATTTTTGTGCCAATTACTTTCTATATTTTGATCCACTCACTTAGGTTCTAATACACCGTCCATCATTTTTTCAAGAGCTATTTTATAAAAATCATTGATCTTTTCGTTTTTACTTTTATCTTCTCGATCCTCGTCAATTATTTTTAATTCTCCTCGCCGTGACTGTTTTTCAAATACTTCGTGATCTTTTACCACAACTATATAATCAGGTATTTCTTCGACGTTCCAGGATGGGGTTTCGATTGGTTCTAGAACGGAATCTATCCCAAACATCGTCTTCAATTGAGACGCGCAATATCGAAGCCTGTTGATGCGCTCCTTTGCACATTTTAATACACATTCTTTTGCGCGTTTCATTTCTTCAAAGAGATTATTGAAATGCATCTATTTAAGGAAAAAAGTTTAATTTATAAAAATTTTAAAACAGTTGCATATGTCGACAAACGACTAAATAAATAATTTTAATATTATAAAAGTTTCTGAAGTAATAATCGAGTATAATTGTGTCTAATTATGTTTTTAGTATTGCGACTATTGCGTAATGTAATTATACTGTCAAATAGATTTATGACAGCTGTCACCTTTAATTTACGCTCTCGATTTTCAATGATAATATCCTTCTGCAGGATAGTTTTGAGATCGCAGTCATGCGGAATTAATAGCTGATGCGTTAAAGCTATATTTTCGTCCTCGATCCATTTATGTGTCGTGACACCCGATATACATAATTTTTCATCTTCATCCGCAAGTGTGTACCATCTTCTAGCCATTTGATGCGTTTTGCTTCCGGCATAGTTAGTCGTTGAGGATTCTTTATCGGAAATTACTGTAGATCCTCGTCTTGAGTCATCTTCTTCACTTAGTGATCCTTTATACACTTCGTAACTAGAAAGATTGTTATTTTTAAGATATTTGTAGTATTAATAACATTTTATACTTATAAAATTATATAATATATTTGCTACTATAAATTTTTGAATACATTTTATACCGTTATAAGATTATTATATATTTAAAAATATAATAAGAAAATAGAGAAATAATTATGATTGTCATTGCTTATCAGAATACGAGAAATAATTAATATAAAAAAAGATAACGGGCAAAAATATTTACCTGTACATAAATTCGTCAGCGTCCGAAGAAAGCTTATCCCACACTTTAAAGTCATTCATCTTTCGAGTCGATGCGACGAGAGGATAATTTTGAACGATCGTATCGCCACAAATTGATCTAAGAGCACATGGTTTCACTTTCAACGATTCCCAGAATATTTCACGCAGATTCGACGTCACCTGATCTCGTTGAGCGCAATCCTCTTCGAGGTTTCGATACAACTTGTCTCGTTCAAGTCGAGCCTCTTCTATTTTCCGCTGTCGGGATTCGCGATCCAAATCGAACGCCGAGATCGGCAAACAGGCGTCCGGTGATTTGCCTTCATTCATATCGAGAAGCTCGCGTATCTGTTACAAAACTTATATTATATATATTTTGATCTTAAAGAAGCTTAGAATCGAATCTTAAAAGAGACATTACTTGCGTTTTAATCTTCTCAAGATCGGCTACGATACAAGCCCGTAGAGGGAGAGCCTCGTCTTGTTCGGCTTTCAGTTTATCAGCGATTACACTATCCAGCCAGGTTTCCTTTCCTCCATCGTACAGTTTATTTGGATCGGAAGTAAAATCCTCGATCGTTAAACGCACACTCGCAGCATCGACTTCTGCCAAATTCGTTTTTGTCTCCGGTGAGCTGTCGTACAATTAAATTAATTTATATTTATTTTCGTAATTTTATAAATAATTTGAATGATGCGGAAGCGTAAGGAGCAGGTGAAGACAAAATACCGAATTCGATTGGCAACAAGATCGCCATTTCTACCAAGAGAAACGATCGTTTCCCCGAAACGCGAAGAAATCGCATGTTTTACGCCTCCTTGACTGCGATGGTGTGGCATAAAAATCGCAATCACTTTGCGAAGTTCCATGCTATCTCTGACTATGATTAAGCCATCGTATCCATATGTTATGACTCGAGAATCGGTTACGCATATCCCGATGTTCCTCAGCTGATGCATGGAGGACAGTGCATTTGTGAGGATGATATCCTGAAAATCTTTCTGCAAGAAAAATTCGATAAATTTATTTTTTTCTAGAATTTGAACAAAAAATAGATATTGAAGATGACATGATTTTCGCGAAAATTCTGCATATTGTGGAAAATATAACTATAATTATCTAAATTATGCAATATAAAAATATTGGTTTATTCCTTTTATGTGGTTTATTTTTATAAAACAATAATATAGTAAATTGACTCACCTGTATTTCCATTTGATGTAATTGTTTAGACAAAGATGGTACACCCAATATGTCCAAAGGCTTACATCCGTGATAGAGCGTCTTAAAAGGTCTTGATAAGTCTATCACGCAAACAACACGTGTGCAGAAGTCGATTGAGATCTCGCAAGTGTACATAATTATTTTGTTGCCGCCGATCGAAGCTATAGAAGGATTAGTCGTTGCTAGGACTAAGATCTCAAAACAATCGTCGTTTCCTTTGTATATCAAAAAATCAGCGATCTACAACAAAACATCAAATTATTTTCAATTCTGTTTTTCTACGAAGATACATAAACTTACGCATCTATATTTTTACATAATTTTATTATGTAACAAATAATGTTTTAAAGAATAATATTTTATATAATCTTACATATCCATCAATTTTTATAAATCCTAGAACACCCATGCGCTGCTGTTTAAGTTGTTTCCCAATAATAAATATTATTCCAGTTTGAGAATTGCCAATTCCCAAAAGTTCTCCATTACGTGAAAATTTTATTTTATCCAAGAAGTCTCCATAAAGATGAAAACAGTTAAAAATTTTAAGCAATGAAACTTTCGTGATATCGATTAGAATGCAATTGCCAGCAACGCTGCACGACGCAAGTATTGGTAAAGTAGGATGTGAATCTACGTGAAGAACTATAATGAAAAGTTGACTCTAATTAATGATATATCGGTCAAATCTTACAAAAGATGTAAGAGAATTATTTTGTCAAATATATTCTGTACATTTATTAAAAAAGTAAAAGTAAATGAGTTACAAATATGGTAACTTAATTAATTTAAAAAATGTGTATAACATGCATTAAATAACAAATAAATGTTTGTTTAGGCTTTTTTTATATTTGACTTTACCTTCACCATGGTGCTTCAGAGATAATCTCGCTGTCAGTTTGCCGGTCAGTAACTCGAAAATGCAAAGACGATCTAACCCATCTACCGCTGCGACGTGATCTGTGCGCTGAGATATGGAGAATAACGCTTTATATTCAATCTCATCCGTATAAATAACTTCTATGTGAGGGATGTTGTCGTGCTGCGTGCAGATCTCAAAAATTTCTCCGCTTCTGGAGTGAAGTAAAATCCCATCTTTGCAACAGTGTTGTTTTCCTACTTGTATAGAATAGAAAGTCGAAATCGACCACATAAATTTCCACGTCACGTTCCAATCCGCAGACGTTTTCTTGTAAAACTAAACATTATTAATTGTAATATATTTAGAAAATAAAAATAAGATTATAATAATATAATATCATACAAAATAAAAAAAACAAGCTTTTATTTGTGCAAAAATAAAATAATAAAATAATTTACTTTAAATCTTATTTCATATTGATTTATTTTGAATCTTATATTTTACTAAATATAGATTATTAAAAATTCTGTTTGTATTAAAGACTCATCAATACGCACCGTAATTTCACTATTGGTATTCACAACTATTACGCCGCTCTTATGAGTGATGATAATCGGTTTATTTTTCGGACGTTCAAGTATTTTCGATTTTATCACCGAGTACAACTTATTAGCTTCAATCGCCACGAGCCATACATTTCCGAATTCGTCCGAGATAAACAGGTTTCCTTCCGGCGTCCAGGATGAAGACACAATCTTGTGTTCTGGAAATGGTGCGTTTACGCGATGTATACTTACAATTTTCGAGCACGTGCGCACCTGATAGATCGAGAGTGTATTATCATCAATCCCAAATTGCGATATCAAGTGTGGAGAATTCGGCGAACAGCTGGTAAGACCAAATAATTTATTAAATTTTTTAACTTTAAAAAAATTGAAGAAATAAGCTCTTAAAGCGTTGTATTATACGTATAAAAAACGTATATCATATAATTTATTATATTGAGGGTTCATTATATCGCATTATATTACAGTAAATTAGTAATTATGAAGAATTATATTACAGAAAGGTACAGAATACTTACGAAATTTCTTGAACAAGATTATCTGTCTTTGTATTAAGCATGGCAACATGTTTACCGGTTCTCCAGAGCCACACGATCAGTCGAAAATCGGGGAAGCTAGTCAGGCTTACGAGATACTCCGTACCAGCGAAAGAACAAGATAAGTAACCATTGATTTTGCCCGGCAGAACGCACCTGGAGATCCTTTGTAACGTCGGATACATGAATATTGATATTTTGGGATTAGGTTTCCTCTCGACTACGGAAAACATGGAAACTGTCTGGCAAAATTCAAAGTACTGATCTTATTAATTAAAAAATAAATAGCGCGTACGCAGCGTGTGGCACATGTTATTTTTTGGATATTTAGTAATCTAAATAAGTAGATATTATAAATATAAATAATTGTGTGTATTGTGTGTACCGGATGTCCAGCTAAACACGACGCGCCGTCGCCCCTTTCTTTATTGTCAAACCGTTCGATTCGTCTCTCTTTTGTATTCAGATCCAGGAAATTCACATAAATGCCGGAAGCCGTTGCGACGGTTTCCTTTCCAACAAAGACAAAGTCATGAAATTTTCCAAACTTTATCCACCTGCGCAACAATGCAAATTTGTTTAAACTATATTTAAAAAAATACTCTTATGCCAAACTTGGAGGGATAAAACGTACCTTGTTTCAGTTGTTGAAAAATTCATTTTATTAAATTTTCTTATCTGCCAGGACATTTGGAAAATTTTTATCGTTTCGCACTGTTCCCAAGTCCCCAATTCTACTTTCGTATGGCAAGCAAATCTTGCACATGTAAGCATCGTGTTTGGTTGCTGAGAGACCCAGATAGGCTAGCATATTGATCGAGGGTGGCCATAGAGACTGCGTTTGACAATCCTTTCAAACGTATTCGTATATAATAAGCCATAAATCTTTAGCTACATTTATATAGTTAACATTTAAAATATATAATTTATAATTTACGAAATTAAATTATTTTTGGAAATTAACAAAATTTATCTGTAGAAGTTTTTATTTAAATTTGCGTGGAAAAAATTTCGCATTATTTGTAATTAAAAATAATTAATAAAAATAGTTTTACAATAAAGAATGATATAGTATAAAATAATGTTTTGCACGTGTTTTGGTTGCCAAGTGCGCAAGTACATGAATGCAAGTACTGATCGTCAAAACTTTCATCGGACATTGCATTTACATTTTACATTATACTTCTCCGGAAGATAATAGAATCACCAAAAGAATGCCACTAAAAGTGTGCCACTGGATCAAAGTATTGTAAGAAGTTTTCGAAAGATAGTGACACCGTTATAGACCGCATCGTCCAGCACATAATAATGGCCCATGCTTTTGACCCCTCCCATTGACACAAAGCTGTTAACAATTTATAATAAATATCAGAAAATAAACTCCAATAATAACCAGAAAAATTCGTTTTGAATCATACTTTCGTGAGCCATCGGGGGTGCTCAATAAAAATAATTTCAACGATTTCGTATTTTCTTCTCTTTCTATAAAATTATTGCAAAATAACAGATTTTTCATTTATTTTACTGTTAATAGTAACTGATCATAAAATCAGAAATTTATTTTATTATGAAAATGTATAAAATCAGAGTTTAGAATAGTACTAAGAAGAGTTTAATAATAACAACGTGGAAAATTATTTATTATAATTATAATTTCTATATTGCAACATAAATAACTAGAATATATCTCTTTGAATACAGAGATAGTGAAACAATTTTGATAAGTTTGACATGTTTTACAGTGAACGGTAGCGATCGATCGATGGTTGTGCTGGAAGTATTGAAGGGGCACGGTGGAATAGTAACCCAATAACGTGAATCTCGTGCCCCTTCCGAATGCGAACAGCATATATAGACGAAGCGAACACGATGATTTTTTATTCACGAGCGTTGATCGATGTGAGTGCAAGCAAGAATGTTTCGTGAGCTCGTCATTTGTTAGAACAGTTCTATAGGTTTTTGTGTTTGATACAAGGGTAAATAACTCGCAAGTGAACAGATTTATGGAGAAGAGAAACCAGAAAGAGACCAGAATCCTAGAGAGCAACTGAGGAGCTAAAAGTCCACGTTAGAAGAGGATTATTATTTGTAAGTGAAAATAGTAAACGTATGTATATTTATCATTCATTATTCTTACTTATTTTAGCAGACATCATAAATACATTTTGGTATAAAAAAGTTGATGCAACATTATATACTTAATAAATAAATATGAAAAATAAAATTTTACTTACATAAAACAATATGATTAAAATTCTTTTATAAAACCTTTAATTAATTTTTATATATAAATTGTACGATAAGAGCTTAACAAAATTTTTAACTATTTCTATCTAAAAATTAATTAACTTTTCTATTTTAGATATTAATCTATCTAGTTTTGTTAATAATTATTTTTATTGATTGTAGCAATATTATTGTACAATAATAAACTTTAAAATTTTGCTATTTTGTAATAGCTTGATTTTAAACTCAGTTTGTAAATGGAAACACAAATAAATTTAGATAGCAATACAAATAGTGATATGATGACAACGCCAAATTATATAACGAGAGTTTATTGTAGTTGTAAACTGCAACTGTTTTTATTGTTTTTCATGTTTGTGCAAATTAAGGTCATTGTTGAATTGACCACGCTAAAAAGGGGCGAAGACCGCTACACGCTTAGTATGCGCGTCATTTGCTTGCATTTCGTATTCAAGAGGAATCTTCTGCGTTTATCTAGAAGGCATTTCGTGTCGTGTTGCTTGTTTGTACTACTTGCCCATCTCTTCTTTTTCTAATTAAAATCGATTCAAAGAATTACATTTAGAATCTCTAACAAGTCTCTTCACTATATCGTGTTATCTATTTAAATAAAGTTATGTATAAAGAGTAATTATAACATTCTAATTAAATTCTGTAATATTTGATATTTTATTAAAGTCTTATACGTAAAGAACAACAAAAATCTATTATTGCTAAAACTATCAAAACGCATTAAGTTGTCGCTGAGATCAGACGTTTTATTGCTATTGCTGAAAGCAATTTTTATAGCAGCAGCTATAAAAATACATACCATTAAAGATTGCGCTCGAGATTGCGTTTTGTAGTTTATGGAAATTACTTATGTTACGTTTTCTTATTGCAGATCATATTTCTTTTCTCCAACATAGCTTACCATCAAAATGTTTCATCATCAAGTACGGAAGCAGCGATTTAGTTGGATTTTAAGAATCTTTTTGCTTTACTTCGCCATGGTCTCATCTCACGAACCTGTGCCCTCGAATTATCAGAATACACCAGGTGCATCCACCCTGAAGATAGAGGCCAAAGAATCCGAAGCGTCGATAACTCTGGGGAAGGATCTAGTCCTCGGTCCTCCTTTGTCGACAAAGGCATCGATCGTCGCCGACTCCAACACTTCTACAAAAGTTGCTCCCCTCGTGTCTCCCACAACCATCACTCGAGTGTCTTCCGGAGAGCATGCCGTTTCCCGAAGACCCATCTCGAAGGATGCGGGTTCTCGCGGCTCTCATGTCGACAGTCGTAAGCCTTGGGCCGGCAAAAGCCCGAAGACCGCTTGGAAAAGGGACAGCTATCTCCAGGCACTGATGCACTCGCGTAACAGTGACGATCCGCGAGAGGGAATCGTGCAGACGGACTCAAAGCAGAAGGCAAATAGGAGAGAGTACTTGCAGGGCCCAATTTACAAGCCGGAAACTGAGTACGGTTCGCCCGATTCGACATACCCGTCGAAGAGCCCGCGAATCACCTACGGCGGGCCCACTTCTTCGCCCAGTGACTCTTATCCTCAACCCTTCAGGCCGTCGGATTACAACGATCGTTACGGCACACCGCAGAATTCTTACGGCCCGCCGCAGAATTCGTACGAACCGCCGAATGACGGCGTCTCGTTTTACCCTCAGACTTCTCCGTATGGATCACCCGGAAACTATCCACCGCCCGGGCCCCCCCAACAAGGTGAGGCAAGAGGTATCATCGGCTACCAAAATTATAATTACTAAGTTTATAAAAGTTTAAATTACTATTGAATAACTAAGTTAATAAAAGCTTAAATTACTTGACCTATAGGTACTTAAATGTGCATTATAACTATTATTATGATATAAATCTCTATTATTACAATAAATTTTTGTTAAAATTTATATTATAATAAAAAGAAAAATTTAATTACATTTTTTAAATAATTTTTATTTGCTATATTAAAATAAGATTTTATAAAATCTTTCAAAATTTGCAAATATTTATGTTATACTTTTAAAATAATTCGAAAAGTTTTGCAAATGTATTGTTTGATTAATAGCTAGTATGTCTTTAATTAATAGAATTAATTGTTCTTTGGCAAAATTTTTCCTCTTTGTTTGGATTTTATATTTTTAGCGCTCATTGGTCACTTGCTTTAGTATCTCACGCTTTGTTTTCGTAGGATATGGTCCTTCCATCCCAACTCCGGTTTATAGTGCACCCTACGCGCTTCCGGAGACTCACATTTCCCTTCTGCCGAGTATCGATCTAGGATTGCCGCTCGCTCTTAAACTAAACGCATTCACCATCGCGAAAATTATATTAAAGTTGGTAATCTTCAAGATGATCGTGAAATTTATCGCGGTAATCTGCTTGCTGCTCTTCATACCTAAACTCGAGATCATCAAGAAGAAGGTCTCTAATAAAGACGATGACGACGAGGAGCGAAATTTCTCATCGCGTAAGTTCTCAAATTAAATCTCTGAACTTCCAACTTTAATTACAAGAGTTTTGTAATAAATTTTGAATGAGAATTAGCAACGTTTTCTTTAAACGAAAACGTTGCTAATTAAGATTATTATTTTTTTAACTTATTTATCGTGCTTCGCTAATAATGTTCCATATTTTTCAGCTTATGCCAGCTTGGAAACTTTAAACGGCCTCGAAGATATAGTAAAAAGCTCCGTTGAGAAGTACGAAGTGCAAAACAGTGCTCGTTTAAATTCGACAGAGAAATGCACGACACTTGCGTGTCGCATCACCGAGGCATTTACGTTCCACGAATCTCGGCATGATTATTTAAATTTATTCAAGAGTTACGTAGAGGAAGAGAGGCAGCTCACAGAACGGAGAGAGTAATGAGAAATTTACATTGTCATCGAGCTTCATCGTCGCGTCATCTCTCCCTACTATTGTAATTATTTATTTATATACTTATCCACATATATTTATAAAAATTATTCATTAACATACGAAATGCTGTATTTATTCTCTCAATTTTCAATAGTAAAGTTAGATTAGAAAAGTATGTTTTTCTTTATACAAAAGAATCTGTTAAAAATCGCTGCGAATATAGAGCGCTG
Source organism: Leptothorax acervorum (assembly GCA_035220615.1). Taxonomy (NCBI): domain Eukaryota; kingdom Metazoa; phylum Arthropoda; class Insecta; order Hymenoptera; family Formicidae; genus Leptothorax; species Leptothorax acervorum. Next base: position 670,904 of record JASTWQ010000054.1, on the reverse strand, counting down.
TCAAATCTGTCTCGTAATCGACGTCAATCGGAACGACACGATTAGAGAAGATTACAGGAATGATCTTTCCTTTCACTATGATACTATGATTATTCAGTGCCACTGTGTGCCAAGTAACAAAGTATGCTAAAAAATAAAATATTCTCTTAATAAATTATTTGTTTCTTTGTGGACACATCTCGGCAAATATGTAGTATTTAATATATTTTTTATTGGTGTGAGGCAGCGAATTATTTTTACTCCAAAAATAATAAATACATACTATAAAATATAATATTACTGTTAATTAAAAATACATAATAAAAAATTGGTTATTTTAATTTGCATGGCGAATATATAATATTATCTATAATAATTTAAATTATCTAGGAATTTATATAAAACAACTCTATTCATAACTTGTAAAAATTGATTAATTGTTAGCTACAATTTGCGTTTCTTTAACGAGTGTATCAAATATATTGTAGAAATCAGGTGTGTCACATAAAGTACGTCATATGAAGTGTGAGATGTATCCTATACTCTCAATCTCTCTCAGGTGGGGATAGATTTAACCGTCACACTCGGTTTATAAACGTAGCATGATGACACGACATGTCAGTTCTCTCGTGATAGTCATTCGCTATTCGTGTCAGAAACTACCGATTTTTATCGACTTTCATCAACCGGGCCGCCACCGAACACCCAGAACAATGGAGGTAGCAGTTATAGTTGGTACGGAAACTGCACCGACTTTAAGATTGTATAGCGCCAAAATCGATCATTATTGCAATTAACTAAGCGCATCTTTTATTAATGGATTTAAATATATAATCTATGCAACAGTTTCGAGTTAACATCTACTAACTAAGTACGTTCAAATAAATATTGAAGATCTCATTAATTATTAATAAATTGAAAATTAGTCATTTATTTGTAAATGTTCAAAAATATTAGAAAGAGCTTAATATGATATTAAAAAGTTGGACATATTATTAGTTGATTGCATATCTTTGTAAAGATTTTATAAAATCTTAATTGCTTTAATGAATTTTAACAAAGACAATAAAATAACAAATTTAAAAATTAGATATTAACAATTGAGAAAAATTTTATAATCTTGGTGTATATGCTTCTCTCGAAATCGCATCAATTTAAAATCCAGTTTAACTCGATCTCGGTCGACAATACACCAAAAAGTTATGCAAGCGCGTTTCCAATTCGATTAATTATTTATGAAGGATCAGAATTGCGACTGTTATTCGCGCGAGAGAGCATTTGAGATTTTCGAAGAAGTCTCACCGCAAAAGGAAATGTCTTTAAATGGGCGTGGGCGTAAACGGCCTTGAGCGAAGAAACATCGCAATCGCCGCAAGGAGCAGACTGATCTCGATTTAAAATAAACCTTGATTTCAATAAAGCTGCAATCATTCAATAAAAACGCACATTAAGGCCGCGCAGCGTCCTAGCAAGAGACTAAACCGTCAATAGATTTACGACTTACGTAATACTATCCCGTCTACAATTCACTAATAGAAAGGCTTTCAAAAATCACATTAATCGTTTAAAATTACACTTTGTTCTACTATAGTGATAATCTTTTATTAGATAAAATATTATCGATATTTCTTCCTTATTACCTATAAAAAATTCTGAAATAATTTATATACTCGTCAATTGCGATTATAATTTAAGCAAAATCTGTTTTGTCACTTCATGGAAGAAACACTTGATTAGAAATACATGGAAAATATTGGATCAAAATCGAATTAATTTAATTTTATATCCTCTTTTTTCTCTCTCCCTCTCTTCTTGATCTTTCCTAGCCTTCGCGTTCCTCAGCATGTTCACGTTATGCGAGGAAACGTACGCTTTTCCTGATGATGTAAAAATCAACGCCACCATGAAGGATATAAAGGAGCCTAAAGATATCAAAGAAGCTGCGACCGCGTCGAAAGATGTAAAAGACGCCATCAAAGCGGCCAAGGAGGCGAAGAAGAATAAGAAAGATTGCGCGCGAGATTGCGGGACCGTTTATGATCCTGTTTGCGCTCACGATCCTGTCGACTCCAGCTTCAAGCCGAGGACCTTCGGCACGCAGTGCGCTCTGGATGTTCAAAACTGCGAGATGGGCACGAGTAAGCACATGGAAACAGTATATTAATTATTTATATTAACTAGTAAATTAATTATATTAATATAATGATATATTAATTATATTGATTATACATTAGTCACATTAATCACATTAATCACGTTATGCTTCAATCCTAGAATTGGCTGTGAAGAGCAAAGGCGAGTGTCCTGGATCCGGCGGAGTAAGACTGTCCTAAACAATCACTAGATTCTGAAAAAGCACCATGAAACGCGAAGTAGAATAATCATTAGATTATTATTATAAATTTATTTAGTTGAAGTAAAATCCTTAACGTATCGTAATGCATTAAGACTCTTCCTCTAACGATGAGAGAATAGAGACGGTGGTACCCAAGAAAGCTAAATATAACTATGCGACAAAATCTGACGATAAATTGGCCGTTAAACTGTACGCTAAGGACGAATATACAATGTAAAGCGTATCTATCCAATAAATATTAATAATGAGCAACTATTGATATTGTCTCTCATAATCATTTCCTTCCCTGCGACGTAGTTGATCCCCGTACGTAGTTTCTAATGTATTATAAGTTATGTATGCAGAGATTGAATATATATTCTCGGTACGCAAATTTGAACCGGCTTTATAATCGCATCTGCGATCTGTCCTCACATAAACATGTAGTTGGCAAAATGTATTCTCAACTCCGAGATACTTAAACAGATTATATCTATCTTTCCGTTTTTCATGCAGTCACGAAAGTGCAACAAGCATTTTAATTTTGAGATACACCGTTAAAACAAAAAGATTTTTTATTTGAAAAATTAAAGATAAACGGAACTTTCAGCCATTGTTCATATTTATTATTTTGCCGGAAAAAAAGATATGGACTTACGCAATTCTTATTTTATTTTTTCTTAAGTCATAATAATGAACGCATGTGTTACTGTTGTATTGCATAATATGCTTCCGTCGCTTTCTCGGAGCTGCAGCGTGACGAATGATGTCAATGAATGATGTCGACGAATGATGTCGACACACTCCAGACATGCTATCTTTACCGATTGACAAATAAATGTTGAAGCTTTATAACAACTCTCCTAGATGGCTAAACAATGAAAGACATGTTAATCTAATTGTAAGAATAATTAAAATCTTCTAAAGAAGATTGAATTATCCTTTTTATTGTACTTGTTCTTGTTATAGTTATGATTTTCATTAAATTATTTAATTATATCTATGTAAAATAAATGCAGCAGCACTATTTCGCTACAAATTAGGTAGGTATATATTTATTATACGTGATAAACACAAAATATCTTTGTAAATTAATTTTATGCCAATTAATTATTTCTTAGAAATCTCATACATGGCTTTTTTTAAAGTAAATTCTAAACGTCAGACATTGATTTAATAAGCGTATATACGCCAGAACGTGTGCAGAAGGCCGTAATCTGTACGCGTGGGGCCATTGTCCGTCAATCTTCGTTGTAATAAGTTTACCTTCCAAATCAATGTCCAAGATAATGAGGATGCGACCGTGAGCAATGAAGGAGGACTGCCGGCTGTGAACAGCATCCTCAGTCTGGCGCACTTTGTCCCGTCTACAATGTGCTGTCTGGTCCGAACTGTCTGTGACATGAACGATTTATTCTCAAAGATTTACTGTGCAATTGTCTTCCTTTTGTTATGCGAGACAAACACATACTCTCTCGTCTCGCACATCTGCACCGCGAGTACGCGGACTTCTACAGGTAATTGAACAAATTAAATAATCGTCGATGATTAAGTCTAGCAGCATAAATTAATGGCAGAACAATACAAGAAGCAATTTAATTAAACCTTTCTTAATAATTATATACAAATAACTAAAATATTAGATGGAGATTGTATAAGAATATTATTTTGTGTAAATGCGTATTTTTTTGTCTAAAGTTCCGAGAATTTCATAATCTTCAAAAATTCTAGAATAGAGAAGATATATCGCGAAAGGTGTAGATCTTCAAAAAAGGGCCGAAGCAAAATTTTCGAAACTACTATAACTTTCTCTGTAGCATCTTTTGTGCTTCCGATACGATTTAAAAAACGCGACCGCGAAACTTGAGATGACACATCTTGTATATGAGCGCAGATACGGAATATTCATCGACGCCCGCGGAGGGATCAATGTCGATCTTCGAGGAGATGGAGAACAGACTATCGAGCCTTGAACGCAGGCTGCGAGCGGTCGAGCATCCCGGTAAGATTCGCGTATATACGACGGAGACACGAAAACATCTATCCATGCTTTTACAGTTTGGCAGATCAGCTTGAGAGAGGAGGACTGGGAGGTCTGTGCTGAGGGGCCATGCAAGTGCGTACCGGAAATGAAATCGGTGTCCTGCTGGAGATACAATCTGATGGATCTACCCTCGACGCAATTGGTCCCCGCCAACGTGCTGAGGCTGTAAGCAATTTGAAAGACAACATCGTTATGTTTGTGTGTCGATATCCGATGATGGATATCTTTCGGAAAGATAATCAATTGATATAGATATCTTTCGAAAAAATAATCAGAATTATTATTGAACCCTAAAGCGCGATATAGAATTACTTTATATAATTTATAAATTAAATCAAAACTTTGTATAATGTATAAATTCTAATTCTATATAATTTTTAAATAAAATTCTTTATTTTATATTGCACATTATAAAATAATTTTTTTTTAATTGTGACTTATAAAACATTTAGTAATCTTAATTTTTTTTATTAAAGAAATGTATATTAATATTTATTCTTAATAGAAATACTTAAAGAATGGAAATGTCATTTGCTTGATGTGTACTTTCAGGGATCTCGGGAGTAATCGACTCAGCGCTCTGCACAGAGACACGTTTAGGAATATGACGCAGTTGCACCATCTGTAAGTCATATAACGATTGAGAGATGCATGTACTAATGAAACTGTAAATTACAGAGATCTGAGCAGCAATCTAGTCGAGCATTTAGCGCCGAGCTTGTTTCTGCCGTTGCACGGTATCGCAAATGTCAGGTTGAGCAACAATCTCTTAAAGGAAATGCAACGCAATCAGTTTGTTGGACTAAGGAATCTCCGAATACTGTACGTGAGATGCTTACAACTAGTAACACATTAGAAAAGAAATATAGAACTTGATCTCATTAGACGTACTAATACCTTCATAGGTCTTTCACGTAACTAAATCAATTTTTTTAATGATTAAATTGGTTTATTTAGTTGTTTTAAAAAATTAAATGTAAAAAGAAGTGCTTGACCGTTTAAGTAGAAGTATATTGTATATACGTCTGTAATTATATTAAAATTTATTATATTTAATAATTTAATACATTTTGAGACTTTAGTAAAAAAAGATTTACTAAATATGCATTTCTCTGAGATTTATTTATCACTATTTTAATTTTTGAAATTTGATATTCCTTGTCGTCATTAAAAATTAAATATACATTTTTTAAATTTTATTTAGCGATCTGTCATCAAATAAACTCCGTACTTTGCCGGAAGATCTTTTCTTGAGCAACAGCCACTTGGCTTTACTAGATCTCTCTTCCAATCGCATTTCGTTATTACCGCCCGGTGCATTTCGTGGTCTCGGGAATCTTGATGAACTGTTGCTGGGTAAAAATCGACTAGCCGGATTACCCGTTCCCATTTTCCGGGATACTACTAATCTTAGACGCCTCGCACTCGAGGAAAATCGTTTGAAAGAGCTGCCTAACGGTGTATTCAAAGATCTGACGTCTCTCAAGGAATTGAATATACGGAACAATCGATTGACGGAGGTGTCCAAAGGATTGTTTTTGACCCTCGAAAAATTGGAAATTTTGGAAATATCGAGCAATAGAATATCTCGTGTAAATATTGTTTATATTTTATTTTATATTTTATAATTTTAATTTTATTTTTTTAGGAATCATAACGCTAACATATAAATGTATTATAAGATATCTCTATAAAAAATATTTACAATATATTATTATAGGATATATTATAATTAAGCTCTTAGATTATTCCTCTTCAGGTATAAACAATTTGGATCTTTGCGATAGATTGATGCAAGAGCCTTTCACGGTATGATAGCACTTCGAGAACTTCGATTAGGACACAATCACATAAAGTACTTGCCACCTGGATTATTCAACAATTCTATATCTATGGAACGTCTTATTCTTTATGGCAATCGCATAGAAATCCTAGTAAGAGGCGTCTTTCGCGGCTTGTTTAATCTCACTTCTCTTTTCCTGCAATCCAATCGACTGAGGATACTACAATCAGGAGTTTTTGAGGACACGCCGAACTTACAGAAGCTGTGAGTCAATACTTGGAATTTTGTACAATTGTAACATTACTGACTTTAAAATTAATACTGTTTAATGTCAAAAATTATATACATATATATTTTTTCACTTTATCATGATAAATGTCCATTGAAATATGTATGTTGAATTGCAATTTGTATATTTGCTTTATATATAAGTCTTTGCTGTGATAAATTTCAGTTTAAAAATATATTTTTACTTGTTAAATAAAAAAATAATATTTTTCCCTGTTCTTTGTCACGCTGTATCGTGATCTTTAGACAACTGGAATCGAATAACCTCTCCTTCTTGCCAGCTGGTAGTATGGACGCCGTATCCACGATTCAGCAAGTACGTCTGAGTAAAAATCCCTGGCATTGCGATTGCCGTGCCTCTTACGTTGCTTCTTGGCTGCGCAAAAGATTCGCAAGCTACGCGAATTTGACCAATCCGTTGCAGATACAGCGGGTTTTAATCATGACAGGCAATTGGAGTATCTGGGAATTTGGGGCTGGTGCAATATGCAGAGGTCCAGGTATACTAGGCGGCCAGTCGTTGCTGCGTCTGACCTTTCATGAACTCTGCGAGGGTCAGTGGGCCTCCATGAAGGGTATTATACCACGATTACCCCTCGACGTTATAGCACCGTCCGTCACACCGCAAGCAGCCAGGAAAGACACGATATTTGTACGGATCATATTCGATTAAATAAAATATTTTCAATGGCTTTGGTTTCTATTGGTCCAATAAGCCTATAACGTGATAGAAAGAAGTTTACACGTAAACATATAAGAAGTTAAATTAATTTTAGTGCAACAGAGAGAGAGAGAGAGAGAGAGAGAGAGAGAGAGAGAGAGAGAGAGAGAATAATAAAAATAAAAATAATTTCTGTCTTTTCTAATTATTATTTTTTGTTTATGTTGTTACAGGTGTAAAAGACGTGAAACTCATACTTCTGAACTTTCTGGGGAATGGAATATTGCACAATGCATGGAACATTTGCTGATGATTAGCGTGTGTTTTAAAATTTATTTTTACGTTGCATTAAATTATGTTTTTTTGTTTTCTTTTCGTTATTACGAAGAATGTAGTAAAATATATTCGGGTTTCTTTGCAATTATATGCTACGTCTGTGTGATAACATATATAATACTTACATAATAATACTTAATAAAAATAATTATAACATGATAAATAAAATAAGATATAAAGCATAAGAATTTTAAATAAAGATGCATTTTTGAAAACTTAATTGTAATCGCTCACTTTTAAAGTCAATTCTTTGTATTGTTAAACTATTATATTGACTTGTAATTATTAGTAAGAATAATAAACTATTTATCAAAAGTACAATTTATTACATTATATTAATTAAATAAAGAAGATTGAAATTTATATGTTAATCACATAAATTCTTTTTAAAAATTATTTATCATGAATTCTCTTCAGATCGCGTTAGTTATTCAACGGAATTGATACAATTACAAGCTATGAAGGTATAAGGGTTATTAACAGTTATTTGAACGACAATAAAATGTAACTTTAAAATTAAAAAAAAAAAATATTTTTAATGCTAATAGTACGTCAAATAAATTTTTGTATATTACAGTAATTATTATGTAATTGATAAATATAAAATATATATAGTATTATAATGCGGTCGCACAATGAAAATTACCGCGGGGTTCACATCACACGCGCGCGCGCGCGCACATACACACATAGCATTTAGAACGATTCATTCTTATTGTTAGTATTCTTGGTCGAAATGGAAGGGATCCAACAAACCGAATTTGTCGATTGGTCGATCGTTTCGTTTCAATATACTTTTCGTGATGGCTGAGTTAAGTGCTAACGATATTATCGAACTATTAGAGCTCTTAAAAATCCTCAAAGAAGAACAAGTGTGCATAGGTACCTCAATATCACACTATTACTTTTTACAATTCAATGTCGACGAACGATTATTTGTAACCGATCGGATTGTAAATGGTCAGTACGTCGATCTTATTGTTAGATAATTGTTACGTGTGCAATTTACGCAAAATGAATGAAGCCCGTACAATGAAATGTTGAGCAATGTTTACGAGTTTAAAAGGATATTTTTCTTTCTTTTGGCGATGTCTTTAAAGCTTAAAATTATAATTTCTTGATACGAAGAGATCAGCAGTTTACTTATCCTCTTTGTTTGATCGATATAGTTCAAACTCAGTGACCTGGAATCCGCATAATATGCTCGGCGCGCCGTATCAGTGTTCTTTGATCCTGACCAGAAGTAGGCTCTTGAACGAGAATCATCATCATTTCCTTTTGTCGGATGCAAATAACGTTGGAGTCGAACTACATGACATATTGTACAAAACCGATTTGGACATAGATATTAAGAACGTACAGTGCAGCAGGAAGGTAATTACGGGTCATAATCTTTATATTTTTTTTACAAAAATATCATCTTATTTGTAACAGTTTAAAATTACTTGTAAAAAATAAAAAAACATCCAAAAGACGATTAATAGATTTTTAAAGGATGACTAAAAAATTAAAATTTTATTCAGTTTGTATGACATTGACTGAAAAATGGTCATTATTTTCTCGCTTTAATATTTGATGATACGCCCCAAGGTCGATGCTATGAAATTTTGGTTAATGTTGAAAGCTCGCGGCACGATCGGTTTACGGCTATCGGTGGACCAAAAGCCATGTACTGCGCGAAATACTTCCTGAAACAGATTAAGAAAACCGTTGGCTTCCGGTAGGTGCTAAAACATTACAATACTAACATTGTTTGCTTTTGGTATGTAATCCCAGTATTAGTATTATCTCAAAATTTCAGATTTGATCACAATGGGTGCTCTTCCTATATACCACGAAGCATGCGTAATCAGATGGAGACTGTAGGTTGGTGGCAGAAACTGTATTCTGTCACAGCTAACATAAAAAAACGTCTAATTCTGGAGGATCTTTCCATGATCACTTATGCGTCGTTAATGAAGCTGGGGTTGTAGTAATTTCTTTCGCATGGCCGTGAAATGCCACCCACCACCCACGGAATCGTCCATGGATTACATTCTCAATCAAATAGAAAGAGCCGGAGCTGACTTGTAGGCGAAACGTTCACTTATTTTGTTAATGAGCTTAACATACAACATTAGAGATCCATTTTTACCGAGAATTTATATATTCGACGCGCCAACTCATCGTTTAAAAGAAGAATTAGTACTTCTCGCAAGAGAAGTGTCCAAAGCGGCTCCCTTTGATTTTAATGAGCTTTTCATATGTTGTTTTCTAGACGAAAATAAGGGACTAATTCTTTTATACGTGCCCAATCTCATGTTTAGGGGGTGAAACACTTCCTTTGAAAAAAATCGGATTTTCTCTTTCGGAGCGAATATCTCGGAAACTATAAGATAGAAAAAAAAATTTTTTTAAGTTAAATGATTTGAAGAGTACTACTTTAAAACAATAATAAAAAATTTCTTGTTTCTTTAAATTCTTTTAAAATATCTCTACTACTAAACATTTTTTTCAAAATTTTGAGATTTTTTTATCACCAAATAAAAGATTATTTTTTTACGAATTCAACCATGTATAATAAAGTTTTGAAAAACCATTCTCGAGAAATAATTATAAACGCCTCCGTACATACACTATTCGTGTCCGCCTATACGCTCGATTCTTCACGCAACACGTTCTGTTCGCACTTTCCCATAATAGGAGACGTCGACAGGGACAAATACATTTCGAGGACATTCTGTATATGTATAATCACGAAAATTTTTACCGCATACAGGTAGTAGAACTTTTATATAATAATAAATAGAGAAATTTTTGCTCGTCTTTTTTATATAATAGTTGAATAAGTATAGCAAGGTCATAGTATCAAGATAAGAAAGTCAAGTATAAGTGACTCAAAGTGCACGCACGTGTGGCAAAATCGATTGTGCATATTTATAATGCAATGCCACTATATAATTAAATTATATGGTCGCATATAGAATACTGTCGCTTGGCGAGCGTTAGTTTGGTATTAAACTTGTTAAATTTAGTAAAATTAGTAAAATTAGTATTAAACTAACGCTCCCCAAGCGACAGCGTTCTATATGCGACCATATAATTTAATTAGTGGCATTACATTAGAAATATGCACAATTAATTTTGCCATATGTCATTTTGCGCGTGCACTTTGGATTATTCATATTTGACTTTCTTATCTTGATACCTTACTACTTATTCAACTGTTAGGTATATAAAAGTTCTACTACCTGTGCGCAGTAAAAATATTCGTGCTTATACATATACAGAATGTCCTCGAAATGTATTTGTCTCCATCGACATCTCCTATTACGGGAAAATACGCACAGAACTTGTTGCGTGAAGAAATGGGACACGGATGACATGTGTACAGAGGCGTTTGTAATTATTTCTCGAGAACGGTTTTTCGAAAAATAACTATTATATACTGTTAAATTTGAAAAAAAATAACCTTTTATTTAGTAATAAAAAATTTTGAAAAAAAATGTTTACTCGTAAATTTATAAAAATAAAGAAGTTTCTGTCATTGTTTTAAAGTACTCTTCAAGCCATTCAACTTTTGTTTAAAAATTTCTTTTATTTCTTATAGTTCTGGAGATATTCGCCTCGAAAAAGAAAATCCTTGATTTATTTCGAAGGGGTGTTTCACCCCCTAGACATGCGATTGAGCATGTATGAAAGAATACGTATCCATTATTTTCGTCTAGAAAACAACATATTAAAAGCTCATCAAAATCAGGAGGAGACACTTCAGACCCTTCGGACACTTTCCTTGTTAGTAGAAACGCGGATAAATGAATACTCGTTTGAGTTTAATAACAATGTTTCACATATAATTTACAGATATATGTGAAAATTTGTTAAAAACCATAAAATGTTCTACATATATTAATAAGAGTGGAATTAATTGTCGATATGATCTACTTGTATTATATCTATAATTTCTCTTCTTTATAGACATATATATGTACATGTAGAAACAAAAATAAATTCTGTTTAGTTAAAATATAGTTTTTCCTAAACTAAATCGTTGCAGATTACTTTAAATTTTTTCATAGAAGGTGCAATATAATTCACGCAATGTTACGCAACACGTCGGTGGAATATTAGATAAAAACATTTCTTGTTAATAATAGCACGCGTCGTAAAAGATATCTTTTAATACTTCAGTGTTGATTATGCTTTGTTTTCTTTCCGTTATCATAAGAAAGAGATATGTCCACGTTTCTTTACAATTGCGCATTGTGTCTGTGTGGTGTGTGATAATGTAACTAATGATATTTATATAATCATAACGTGAAATATGGCATAAAAGAGAAATGCTCAATAAAGCTACAATTTTTAAAACATTTAATTGTAATAATCTCTTGCTTCAAGAACGTGTTTTCGCTCATTATTTTCCAAAGAATCAGTTTTCTGCATTTTTAAACTGTATAGAATTGCAGAATATTTAATATTGTGCTTAAATAGAAATTATCGTTACAAGGCAGAATAAAAAAGAAAAAATAATATATTAATCACCTAACTTTTCTCTAAGAAACGAATTTTTTTCTGCGATTTTCCATGGCTTTAATGCAAAATACAATTTAATTGAATAAAAAGGTTGCAATTAGAAGTTGCGAATAGTACAAGAATTATCCAATATTGACATTTAAATCTACAATACGTTCGTAAGTTATTCTAATCGCGCTTAAACTGTTCTTCTAAATATCTAGAGTATTGATATCTAGAGAACGTCAGTAATTCGTTGTATTTTTATTTGCGGAAAGGCAAAGTGCAAGCATCAACTTGAGCGTAACGGAGAGATGAACTTTACGCGTAATTGGCACGCGCGAACTCAGCAGCCGCACGATGGGATCGCATAGGTTCACGGTTCACGTACGACGTGTTCTCAACGACTGCGACAAAGAGCGATTTGCTAGTGGTAAGTCGAAATGGAAGGGACCCAACAAGCGGGCCGATGGATTTGTCGGTTGGTCGGTCAGTGTACTCTTCGCGATGGCTGCATCAAGTACTAACGGCATCATCGATCTGTTGGAGAAGCTCCTGAAGATCCTGAAAGAGGAACATGTGTTCGACCGATCTGACGATCAACCTGTCGTACAATTCCATTACCCTGCAAATTTACAGGTAAATAATAATTCGATTTTCTGTGTCATACAAACAGCTGTCATACAAAAATCTCGAATATATTAACTTGTTACTGCACAAAAAGTGTCTTTTTTATAACTATATTTTAATATTTCACATCTCAATTTACTTTGGTCGTAATGCCATATTTTTTATATTGCCTGTATGTTACATTATACCTATTTTTATTTTTCTCTTGCATTAAATAAGAATTAATAATATCATTTATACTTCGAATGACGAAGAAATGTGAGAGAGATCGTTTATGAAGTATAATTTACATACTTTAAATAGTTTAAATAGATACGTCTTGAGTGAATAATTCATTAAAAAATTATTAAAACTGATATTAAACAATGTATAAAATTAATAATAATATTTAGACCTAGTGTTTAACATCCTTTGGTGAAATAGTCTTGACATTAAATGGATTTCAACATGGTATGCTAACGTTTAAAGAGCTCCATAATATTCTTTTTGCTCTAACAGTAACATCGAAATTGTCGTATAGCAATCAGGAAAAAAAATTCAATTATTTATTTTACCTCTTATTTCTTAATTCCTTTATTTGCTTTAGAAATATTTCTTTTTAAACATTCCTTTTTTAGATTACATTCTTCTTTTCGCTGTTAAACGAAGTGTTATAAAATTATTTGTAAGCACTTCAAAGCAAGATTAATACAATGAAACGCGTAACGGACCCGTTAACAATACGTTAAAAAATAATATTTTTATATAAGATCAATTATATTATAGAATATTCTGAATATTATAGTAAATATGCGTTTGTTTCATTTTTATTGTATGTCTAACTTGTATGCTTCAACGATCTCCGATGTATTGCACGTAGGCCATAATGGATTCTGGCGGGAGAAAATATTCCATGGTGCACAGTGGAATACTTGTCCGTGGAATATTTACTAATATAATACGCAGAAGTTTGTGATATAGGTATGGGGTCAATGGTTGCAGCGTTATGCGTAATCAGAATGTTCGTCAGACGAACTGTCGCTTTCTTCGAGGAACTTTGACATGCCGCGATAACGTATCATTTTTTTAGGAAGTCCTTTTATAAAGGAGGTATAATATAGAATATGGAAGACTTCGAAATCTGAACTAACGGGTTTGTAAATTCGGATTTTGATTCCTCGATTATTGAGAATTCATGTAATTTCAATAGTCTCGAACGGTATTCAAAAATAAAAATTATTTTGAATGACATAGACATTAAATTATCTGGTTGTTTAAAGTAAATATGCGAAGAACATCTGTGGTTATAGAAATTACGATGCTAAAGCCCATTAAAACGAGTTTTAGACGATCTCCACACAATTTACATTAAATTTTAGAATATATATAATTCTATTTTGTAATTCTTTATTATATATTTTTATACATTTTAATATATATTTTATACATATACATATATATTTTAATTTTCTATATGTTTTTCGTATTAAATTGGAACCAAGGGAGCAAGTGCGAACAAACACGAATGAATAACTTGTACCGTCGATAGCAATTCTATTCTGAATTATGACGTGAATTCGTCTAAAACAACGTTAATTTTAGTAAAAAATAATTACCTTTTTGTTCAATGTTTATGATGATTTCTTTCTTATTTAGTGTTATCTTTGCGTAGAAAAAAATGTCACTCTCCTTGGATGACAACCCAGCGAGTAGCAACGAAATAGAAACGGTGATACGACAGACTATACAGTACTCCGTAAAAACGTCAAGCCCACATTTTCACAATCAACTCTACGCTGGAGTAGACGAATACGGATTAATTGGCTCTTGGTTGACGGACGTGTTGAACACCAGCCAGTAAGAACAGTTTCCATAAATTAGAGACGATTTAAACGATTTGGACAATGTATAATTCTCCGTGCTCGTGGGATGCAATACTGTCCGCCTCTCTTGAAGATACGCGATGAGTAATCATTTCGTTATCGCTCTCGTGAGCACTAGACAACATTGCTAACCCAGTTTGCGTCTTACGATGCACGACCACGACCTACAAGAATTTCAATTAATGATGTATTGAAGTCCTTATCGCCGCCAAGGAAGTTTTGGTTTTGTTAGAAAAATAAGAAGTTAGATAACTTCTGTGCGATAATAACTTCAGGAATGCTCTTCACAGTTGTAAATGGTGCTGTGCGCTTCTAAATAAAGTGAAATATAAGGAGCTAATTATTGCTAACTGCGATTGTGGATGTTTCTGTTAGGTATACCTACGAAGTCGGGCCCGTGTTTACTCTGATGGAGCGAGAAGTGATACAGAAATCATTGGAGCTGGTCGGCTATCCGTCGATGCCAGACGCCGACGGTATAATGTGCCCAGGTGGTAGCATATCGAATATGTACGGGATGTTGTTGGCCAGGCACAAGAAAATACCGAATATCAAAAAGTCGGGGCTGTCCTCGTTGACATCACCTCTAGCGTGTTTTACCAGCGAAGAAGGTCATTATTCAATCCTGAAAGCTGCCAATTGGTTGGGCTTTGGCACCGATCAAGTTTATAAGGTATGAAAAGGTGAAGAAGTAGCGATATTCAATTAAAGAAATACGCTACATTTTGATCCTTTTGAGAGAATAAAATCGAAACGCGAGAGAGAAAAAATTGTGATTAATATTATTCCAATATAATAATAATATCTAATAACAGTTATTTGACTTTTATAGACACCAGATTTCACGCCATTATGCAATTATACATTTTATTGATTCAATAATATTAAGATAAATTTCAAAGAATGCAAGAATTTCGTTTTATTTTTGGTTGCAGCAAACGTTTATCGAACAACGATAGTTGTTATCTACGTAGTAATATTTCACATATTTATTTTGCTGTTAGTAAATATTAGAAAAGAATTCTTCAATATCGGCTTTGAAAATGATTGGATCTTTAATAATGGTTGCAATCAATTGCACGAGAGGACATCCTTCCGTTACAGGTGAAAACGGACGAATTTGGTAGCATGAGAGTGGATGACTTGAAGAGACTTATAATGAAGGCGAAAAGTGACGGGAAACTACCGTTCTTCGTGAATGCCACCGCCGGAACCACGGTGCTCGGTGCTATTGATCCCTTACCGGAAATTGCCACGATATGCCGAAACGAGGGACTATGGCTGCACGTAGACGTTAGTATAAGTTTGAAAACCGATTAGCTCGAAGAGTCGACATAATTTAAACAAAGATTCATTGTAGGCTTGTCTCGGTGGAACCTTGCTGTTTTCGGAGAAGTACCGGTACAGGCTGCGGGGCATCGAATTGTTCGTAATTATTTGTCGTGACCGTGTCGTCGTGAAAGGAAAGTGGTGATTTTTGTAAAATTCCAAAGTCGACGGGTTGTAACCATTGTTATCTTGAGTAATTGTCCGTGAATAATTGTCATTCATTTTTAGGCGATTAAATCCTTTAGACGAAACGTTGAATCGGTTAAATAATATCCTACGAGTCCGAAAAAAACGGGAAAATAAATACTTTCCTTTCTACGACGCTAAGAATACCGGAAATTCGATTTCCTAGCACAGACAATTTTTCTGACGGATTCTCTTTGTTTTATAATTCTTTATGGCTGGCTCTCTCTACATACACATACACACACAGATCAGACTCGATGTCCTGGAATCCGCACAAGATGCTCGGTGCGCCGTTGCAATGCTCTTTGTTCCTGGTCAAAGGTAAATACGCGCTGTATGAGGCAAATTGCGCGCAGGCCAAGTACCTTTTCCAGCAGGATAAATTTTACGACGTCAGTTGGGACACAGGCGATAAAAGCGTGCAGTGCGGCAGAAAGGTACACAAGTCTACAATCTTTACGAGATACGTGATACCGCGTCTTATATTCATAGTAACTCGTAAATTATAGAAAGGTCCAAGATTCGCCTAAGAGACCTATAGAAAAGACACGTTAGAAAAGACAAAAATTAAAATATTGTTTAAACCGAAAACTCGTTTACTGAAAATTAATTTCAACGTTTGATAAAATCCCCCAAGGTCGACGCAATGAAATTCTGGTTAATGTGGAAAGCCCGCGGCAAGATCGGCCTCGCGCGATCGGTGGAACAAGCGATGTCCTGCGCGGAATACTTTTTGAAACGAATTAAGGAGATTGCCGGCTTCCGGTTGGTGCAATCTCACTATCAGTGCTGTACCATTTGCTTTTGGTAAGGAATTCCGCGTTATCGCGAAATATCGCATTTCTAACGGCGGCGAATCTTTTCAGGTATGTACCACCGTCAATGCGAAATCAGAAAGAAACTCCAGCTTGGTGGAAGAAATTGCACGAAGTCACGACGCAGATAAAGAAACGCATGACTCTGGACGGATCTCTCTTGATTAATTATACGCCGTTACCGGAGAAGGAGCTTGTCAATTTCTTTCGCATGGTCGTAACCTGCCAACCGCCACCCACGAAATCGTCCATGGATTACGCTATCAGTCAGATAGAAAAATTCGCGGCTGATTTGTAAAATAGAGCTCTTGATCTTCTCCTAGTAAGCTAAACGTATGACGTTAAGGATTCGTTTTTATTGTGAAGAGATTGGTATTTGAAGTACTTACAGAGTCGTAAAAAAAAAGAATCTTGTCTTTATTACATCAAACAAGTGCGCGGGATAAATGCATCGGGTACGGTATTTATTACTCGCGTATACATGTGACCTTGATAATGATAATTTATCTGATGTTCGGCAACATCAAACGTTGTTACATCATAAATTTCGCGACCTTACGTTACCTCACATACTGTTATCTCACATTCTTCCCATGACGGATTATTGTATAAACTCGCGGAAGGCAATTAACGCGATTAAACTCTTACGTTCTGGAAGACGATCAGCGATTCTTTCAAGTTTCAAATGAGAAATTTAATTCTCTCCTTAAACCCGGCAAGAAGAAAGACGAATTATTTCAGCGGTCGCATGCATAAACGTAATTCGTGGGCGCGACTCAATGTGAGCCAATATAAACGCAATCGTCGCGCGACGTGTGTTCATTTCTTACATAATATACGCATTCGCTTCATTCGTAAAGCGATGTTTAAGAAGATGCATTCTTATGTACATACAACTCCGTATCATGGCACTACGTTACTCGGTATAAAATTCGATATTTCTCCTGAATAAAAACAAAAGAGACAAACTATCTCCCCAAAATATCTTCACGCAACCTACATACATTTTGTGTATTTGTACAACAACTTTATATATATATATATCTAAATCAAGCCATCAATCCTCGGCAGCCTAAGCATGAGTTGCGGTTTCCTTCTCTCTTATTATCTTCTCCTTGCATGAATAAAATCTTACAAATATATGAAATATATGAAAATTCACTCCCATGAGAAATCATGAAACTTTATACAGATGAGTCAAGGTTGAATGCCTAAGCGTGAGCGGGATTGATTCTCGATTTCGTCCGTTCGCATTCTCTGTCTCTCTTTCACAGATATATACACAGAAACAAAAATAAACTCTAATAAACTTTCTCGAAACAACGGTTTTCTCCTTGGGGTCCGCTGAGTTATCGCATCGCACGACGAACGATACATCACAAAAAATTCCATTATTTCATATACATCTCAAGACACGGCAACTGAAAAAAAGAATATTGTCATGTCCCTTCCGAAATATATACCGAATTTTTATCACTCGATATTGGACAATTTCGTCAACTAATTTGCATCGTTAATCGCAGCGTGATTAACTCTCAAACGCGTCGGAAAACGCGTACATCACTTACTTAATGCTAAAAACATATAGTCTTATAGACAGGCGATTGCTTGATCGATCGTATGTATGTCGAAGATGACGCCTTAGCTTAATTAAGTAAATACATTCATCCTGTAACAGTGTCCTCACACTTGTCACTTTAACATCAATCGAGCACTAGTCGATCAATAAGATTTACGTGCAGCGTCCAAATGTGTGGAATGAGTTCGCGTTCGTGCTCGGCAATGTTACCTACGACTCACTGTATGAATAAATCACTTGAAAAGACCAGAACACAGATCACCAGCCAAACGACGCTGATATGCGATTCCGCACAGGTAACTCGTTCAGTAGTACTTGTCCTGATCGAGATCGGCACGGATGTGTTGCTGGCCGTGACTGTTACGCTTCAGAGTGGCGGACTCGTAATCGAGACTCTTTGGATACAACTTGGGGCTGCCGAGGCCGTTGACGTTGGGGTTGTTCTTGCCGCGTAGAGTACCGTTTCCGTTGGTGCTGCCCGAAAAACTGGGTTGTCGCTTCGCGTTCACCTGTAAGAATTAGCTTTCTTGAAATATCCGTGCCAAAGATGACATAATTAGTAATTGAGCACACTTCTTCGAGCCTTACCTCCTTCAACGGCACGATGACGTAAGAATTCTGCTTACTAATATAATGCGGACTCCCTGAAATGCTCGGTTTGCGTCGCTTTAAATAGCAGAAGCACAACACCGCGGTTAAGGCCAAGCCGACGATAAAACTGATCACACAGCTGCCCACTACCGCGCCCACCGTGACGCCCGAACTCTCCACGCTTGAAGGCAAGGCGTTTACGTCTGAAAAAAAATGTATCCAATGTTCAGCAATGTTAATCTTCAACCAATCTTAACAATTAAATTATTCAAATGTAAAAATCGTATTTATAAATGCATCGTCTCGTAAATATCGCAACTTAAAATTGTTCCAACAAACTCACCATTATCCATGCAGTCTGGAAGGCAGTCGCGTGTCTCGCGAGTCGGCCCTTGACACAGGTCGGGCCCATGTTGAAGGCACGTTCGCTTTCGATGCTGCTGATGGTCACCGTCGCAGGGGGTCCAATGCGACCACGTGTCCCAACCGGCTAGCGATTCGCAACTGGGCATCTCGCAGGACTCCCTGACCAACCTCGGGCCGCTGCAACTCTCTGGACCGAGGCATTCTCTCGTCCTCGTGCGCACTCCGATGCCGCAAGTTACCGTGCATTTTGACCATTCCGTCCAGCAAGACCATTGACCCTCTGCCGTATTGCCACTGCCGAGATTCACGCTACATGGATGTGAATTACAGGCTCTACTCTGTGTCGGGAGACCCTCGCAAGGTGGCGACTCGCATTGTCTCACCTGTAAAAATATATGTAGCTTTTGTATTACACATTAATAAACTATTAAAATATTTGGATTTGAATTAAATTATCTATTTTCCAATTCACAGAACTGTAAACAATTCTTTTGTGATCGTAATACTTTATTGCATAAAATAAATTTTATATTTTAGTTTTATTTTAAACAAATAAGATATTAAATCAAATAGCGAGAACATCCGATTTCCAAAACTTTGTGAAACAAGACGATTTTATTTTCGAGAATATTGTATCAAGATAATGATGCCAGAAATATTCACCCTATGCTGAATACCCCTTCCGCAAAGACGGTCACACAAGCCCCAAGAGGACCATTCGCTCCAACCATTCTCGTTGGTGGTCTCCACGTACGCATCCTTCCCGGTTCTTTGACAACCCCCGTTCCCGCCGTCATTCCTGCAGGTACGTTCCTCTTCCTTGGCGAGCTGTACTCGCACGCTTGATGGATCATCCGTCTGTGCGCGGCAACTGAATCGGAAACGCTTCTCCAGGTAAACCGTGTTGCCATTTTGTATACTAGCATTCACGGCCAACCAAGGGGTCCACCCGGAGTACCTTCTCGTCTCGATGCATTCATGAGTGTTACACTCCTCGGTCTAAAATATAATCGGTCTCATCAAACAATTCCTGCAATTTCTATCTGGCTATCAAAAAAGATCCAAAAGAGGAGATATCCTCCCACATGAGATTTAGAACTTACCTGAAAATCGCATCCTGGACACTCGACACCGCCTTTCTTCGGCGATGGGCTGTCGCAGGTTCTCTTTCTGACACGTATTCCTGTAAAATGGGAATTGCCAATTTTATACTAAGAAAGCATGGAATATTGTTTCCGTATTATCTCAAATCTAAAATCGCAAATCATAATTAGCGTCTAAAGTCGCAAATCTTATTGGAGATATTCTTCAGATGTTGTTTAAATGTTCTTTGCATTGTCTGAGATGTTACCACGATTATAAAGGTAGTTGGGTACTCACCGCCATTGCACGGCCGCGAACACGCGAGCCAGGGACCCCAGGTCGACCATTGACCATTCTGAGGTGGCGGAGTGGCTTTAGCGGGAGCAGGACAGGGCGGCAGATCGATGCACATGATATCATCGTGATCATGCCCGACGCAAACGCGTCCGCCGAATGCAGGCGCTGGATTCGTGCAGGATCGCCGGCGGGTTTTCATCGCGAAACCGCAGGTCTGAGAGCAAGCTGACCAAGCTGACCAAGCGGTCCAACCGCCGTGGACCGTGCAATTTGTCACTCTAACACGCGTGCCCGTGCAACTCTCGCCACCGTGCTGCGGTGGAGGATTATTGCATTCCCTGGTTTGACACTGACATGTGTCGATGTTCTGTAAGAAGAAATTTCAGCGTTACTCATCAATTCCACGACTTCACGATAGAAATAGAGCTTATAAACCGTTTATTTAACGAACATCTTGGACTCTCAAGTCTCAAAGCTTTATTTTATTTATTTTATGGTGAAGGAGATGCTCTTATCGCTAAACCCATTATATTCAACCGCGTAAAGTTCAATCGTTCACGATCGATTCCGCTTGCGAAGGAAAATATCCTTAACGATAAGATAAACGTAATAAGCACACATGCCCACGAACCTCGTGTTCGCTGTGCGAGTGCGAGTGAGCGTGACCGTGTCCGGGCGATTGTTCTCCCGTGCCATGTTGGCAGGGCGACCAAGGACTCCACGCGCTCCAGCCTCCGTCAACAGGATCGGTAAGCACCGGACACTTGGTGACCTCCTGATGCCAATGATTCGCCAGATAATTCTGCTTCGGTGCCTGCGCGCACTTCATGAGATGTTCGTTCCATCCGCAATACGGCTCCTGGGCGTTCAAGCACGCTTGACGGCTCCGATGACGATAACACTGAACGGCAGGTATGCTAAACGACGGAAGGCATTACGGTGCGGTTTAGCGAAGCATTTAGCACAAGCATTTGCTGCTTACCACAATGTACATAATTTATAAGCGACGTATTTATTTGGAACAACATTTACAATTAGATCATATTTATATAGATCGATTTATTCTTATTTTCGACAACGTAATGTCGTTCACGAGGCTGAAAAAATTTTGCAATTACGATAGGAGTCATCTTACCGTAAGAGGCCAATCTCCATGCCGACGTAGAGACTCTGCGTGTCTTTGAGAAACTGCAACGTCAACGGCGATGAGGGCAAGGGTCCCCAAACTTCGACGATGCAGGTTTCTTGCGTCCTAGGCAGGACCGAGATCTTCTTGATCAGGCCGGTCGCCGTGGCGACGTAAAGGACGGTCACGCTGCGGTGCAGCTTAGTTGGGGTAACGTCCACCGCGATGTGGGTGAATCGCTCAAGGGTCGCGGTGTGCAGCGGCTCCAGCATCGTGCTCTGCACCGCCTCGTCCATCAACTGGTACCGCTGATTGTCCATGATCTGGTGCGGCGCGGTGCTAGACGGGGATCCGCAGCGTTGGCGATTATGATGGGCGACCGGTCTCCTTTCCCAGGCGGCACCCGCGTTTTCCTGATACTTGAAAGGCCCGTTAAAACTGGCGACGACGGCCGACATGTTGAACGCGCAGATAGCCGAGCCTGCGATGCCGTTACTGCGACGGAGGAAAAAAAAAAAGGATTCCATTTAATGCCAGTTTCTTCTTCGAGAGAGATCGCAGTTTCCGCATCCGAAAAAGCATTCCGTTGTAATCAAGCGATAAAGAACGTTAAGACGAAGGAATTAGCAATCGTGCATAACTCTAGCAAACGATGGACTTCGAATAACTTTGAATATTAAAGATAAAAAGAAAATTGGCTCAATAACGTAAATTTCTACATAAATATACGAATTCACGAAATCTAAGGAGTCATAAAATATAAATAAAACTGCCGATTTTTCAATTTCCTTAAACATTTAATTAATTAATTAAAATTAATTAATATTGCTGTAATCCCTCTTTCATAACAAATAATAAATTTAATTTGTACGATAAATCAACTTAGGTCAAGTAACATCTGCGTCGCGTATCGCATAATCAATTTGTCATTTACCGTCTCTTGGGCCCATCTGGGATTGTGCACAGACATAAACACAGACGATAATTAATGCGCCTTCGAATTAATCGGATCGCTGAACGGTACTCACATGGGAGTCGTGAACGTCGCGTAAATGATTCCCTCTTCCGGATGATAGACCGCGCCTTGGATTTCATCATAATAGAATGGGAACTCGCCGGGGAGGGAACAATTCAAGCGAGCCTTACTGAAAGTCGTCCATACGTCTTTCATCATGATCTGTCCACCTCGGTCGTTTTTACAGACCCTCGCTATCCTCGAGTATATTTTCTGCGGCCATACATCATAATGTACGATTAAACTTTGGCGGATACAAGTCTTTAATGGTGTAAAAGACAATGCGTTATCGCGCTTCATTGCACAATCAAAAGTCAACGAGACATTTGAAACGTCGATACAAGATATACTTGACTCGTTTGACTTTTGACGTTCGCGAAGCGGCATCGTGAGTGAATTAATCTACCACGTTGAAACGGCAAATTCAGCCTCGCGCTCGATCGTGATCGAGGTATGATCGCGCGCAACCGGATGCAGAGTGTTTCATTAGAGCCATCCCTAGGCGGCAATTTGTGCGGCGATAGGTTGAGAAAATGATAAACATCGCGCGAACTAAGATCATGTCGGGGATGATGATTTTTCTGCCGCGTGAGAGAGGAAGATCCGCGTCGCGCGTCCCTCGTTTCGTCCAACACCGTAAACGGCTAATTATACGGCTGACGCAAGTCAAGAAGAGACGAGATCGCTAATCGCGCGAATGGCTCTCCTCGCGTGTTCCGTGTATGATAGAAGACGCGCGTTCGCGCGCGCGTCACGGCGGATTACTCCGCGGCACTCGATCCTTACCTTGCCGCAGTTGATGTATTCTACGGCGGATTCGCGAAATAGAAAGTACACGTGATCCTCCGTCTCGAAGCTGCCGACGAACTGCGGGTCGTTCAGCCACCTAAAAGGAAAGCGCGAACTTAGAGAGAAACGGGACTCCGGGCGCGATAAATATCGCGAGGCGATAAGCGAGACCAACAATCTTGCTATACGCAGTTATTACGATAAAATTAATCTTGTTGGTTTTTCGATATAACTGTAAAAAAAATTTCGTAAGAATTTCATGGAAAGAGAGAAATAAAACGGACTGTAACAAGTTGAGTGTAAAGTTGGTAACATATTTTTCAAGACTGATCAGCTGGACGAAGCAACTCGTGCTCTCTCTCTTCCTGCGAACGTACTTGGAATCGTATTGTCGTGTCCTGAGGTTCGGGGAGGCCAGCGTCCTATAGATCGCAGGATCAGCTCCGGAGAAATCGGTCGGTGCGCCGGCGAAGAGCCCACCGGATGGACCCCTCGAGAGAAGTGCGGTGACGTTCGCATGCGGCGAGTACGGGCACATGGCCACGCCCGACATCTCGTTGGTCACGCTCGTTATATTCTCGATCTGTGATCATATAATTGCCACTGTATATAGAGACTACCGCCGGCATTCGAGCGGGGCGTGACCTCGTAGCTGTTCCAAATCGGGCGTTACACGGCTAATGACGACGATAATCTGTTCATCGACGCTTGTCGAAGCGACAAGCCGCGACGAGTCACAACGGGGGGGGGGGGGGGGGGGGAACAGGCGTTAGGACTCTCGTAATCATGAACGAGATTCTGCTCGCCTGGTCCCAATCGGACAGACTACTTTTCGGGGAACCTGGTCCCAATCGGACAGACTACTTTTCGGGGAACGTACCTCTCGCCACGCGCACCACGGGCTGAATGCATAAGTGCCGCAGGTGAAGAGGCTCTTGCCGTTGCTGAGGAGCACCTTGACGTAATTACGACAATCCTCGACGCTCTGTCCCTTATTCTGACATGTGTTGACCTTGTCCTCGGGCGCGGACCAGGAGGCGTGCTCCAGGTCCGTCAGCGACGTCAGCGTCAAGCGGTATAAATTATCCCTGAAAAGAAACGCTTTATTTACATTTTCGTCGGCGTACTCTTCACGCGTCATTAAGCGTGTGTCCTGCATAAAGGCCGGACGCTATTAAACCCATTGAAGCCCACTGTCGTTGCAGCGCCAGCGGCTGTCTCCACTTGTCGCTTTTGCGACATTGTTTGCCGGTAATATCGTCCAAAGCAAACACTATATTTAGTATTCAACAATCGATGAGATAAATTAATTCCGGATCTCTCGAAAAAAATCGGAACTGCTTCTCGAATGCACAGATCTCGGAGAATTATGAGTTTCATTTGGCTCATAAATGAGTTTTCGTGTTCTGGAGAACCAACGTTCGCACAACCTTAGATGGATTTCATTAAAAAGGAACGTTTCATTGAAAGTCACGTAGCGACCGGTCGGTGATCGGGAATGTCGCTGGCGATATATAACGCGTATCTCAATTTTAAATCGAGGAAGAATATGTGACGAGTGACGGGCGACGAGTAACGACGATAGCTTCCTTTATGCGACACATATCACTTCAACGAGGTCGCCATAAACCACTTTTAGAGTACCTCGCCGAGCGGTCTTGCCTATCGTTTCTCTTTGAAATATCTACGCGATTGTCGATGCCGATTATCATAAATTCTTTAACGACTCCGTTGATTATGCTACTCCAATTATCCGCTAATAGGTAAACATGTGTTTTACATGTCTAAATGAATGTTTATAAGCTATACCAGACATCGCCTCTCATATGTATTAATACGACTTAAGAAAAATTTTCCATGCTAAGTGTGTCGCGATACATTTCAACATTTATCGAAG
This sequence comes from Leptothorax acervorum, assembly GCA_035220615.1. Classification (NCBI taxonomy): domain Eukaryota; kingdom Metazoa; phylum Arthropoda; class Insecta; order Hymenoptera; family Formicidae; genus Leptothorax; species Leptothorax acervorum. The sequence goes on along the minus strand of JASTWQ010000054.1, from coordinate 645,422 downwards.
AAATAGATGATTTATTAGTGTCAGCGTAAACAGCTAGATTGAAAGTGAAATAATTCTCTTGAATTAAATGATTCTCTTCGTTTATAGTCTTTAACATTCAAGTATTTGCGAGAGACATAGAAAATTACATATTAATAGATTTAAACCTAAGGATATAATAATTTAATTCTTCTCATATGTGTGTGCGAGAACAGATCTTGAAAACCTTCATAAAAAGACGCAAACGAGAGAAAAATCGTCCGTGAGTCAAGTTATAACTGACGCGAGATCTGCAGGATTAATGATTTATGAGAGGACGGTTCAGGTCTGAAGGACGTCCTACGGAGAGCCGATCGGAAAGCTGATGGTTTCCCGTGAAACAAACGTGCGCGGCTACCTTCCGAGGAATGCGACCGCTTGCGAAAGGTGACGTGACGAGGTGCTCGGTATCTCGAGATAAAAAAACCTCCGAGAGGAGCGTCACTTGCCGTGCGTTTCATTCCGCGAAGCGTTACGGCCGCGTCTCTCTCGTGGCAGATCTCGAGGCGCTCGTATATGAGGCACTTCGTGGCAGTCACGAAGGCGTACTCGGGTTTGACAGCGGCTTCGAGGAGCCCTCGAAAACTCCTCGGACGACATTCCACGGCAGCCCACTTGACTTCAATGCGACGTGTACTCACGCATACGTATACGCGAGTGCGTACGGCGCTTCGCCACCGAGTACGCGGGAGATCAAGCGATCGCTCGGTGCCGGGTGCACCCGTTCTCCTCCAACGTAACCAGTAGGTTGGACATTCCTTACGTGTTATCAGGGATTTTCGATCTAATCGAGAACTTTTGGGTAGACGTAATGTTCAGTGAGAATATATGGAATTTTCCTTCGCTCGGAAAGCATTGAACTTATTATTCAATAGAATATTGCATTTTAAGAAGCTTGATTTACGCAAAAACTTTTCAAAGCTTAAATTATCTCTACGTTATCACAATACAATCATGCTTCAGCATTGTAAATTGTAACTAACGCAATTGGTAAAATGATAGGTTTGTCGCTGCGATTTTTATCTACCGCGAAAGCGGAAGTAAACTCCTGTACGCAAACGAACGGCATTAGCAAACCTGGTGCGAGAAAACCGCCGGAAGACAGCGATCAACAGTCGCCTCGAGAAGCTCGATAAATAAATTATCATCGGTTTATAAATAACGCGCGGAGATATGGTCCGCGCGTGATCGTTCGCCTTGTCTCTTCTCGGCAAGGAGACCGACGACGACCACGACGATCGAACAGGAAGTACAGACGGCGGTCGAAGCGGCCGCAGATAACTAGTGGATAACTCGATACTCGCCTATGTCCCTTTAAGTAGCGTCTTGCGCGTCTTTTTTCTCCGCTCCGGTGACGATCGCGATACATGTAAATGAAAGCAGCGTGCGATTACGACGGCGATTCCGCTGCTCCGTAACGAAAAAAGATCCTTCAAAGTAGAAATTATCATCGCGACTTGGATATTGTCGTATTAAAAATTGATTTCAATCACAGGATATTAAAACCGAAGATTTGTGCAGTTAAAGAAGATACGAGGATTTTGAAACATCGCGTATATTTACAAAATTTACGATTATGATAATTTAATTAATTTAAAAGACAAGTTTTTATTCTTTCTAAAAATTGACTCGCTTATTACTTTCAACAATCTTCCCGCTTTCTAACGTCGCGAGAAACTGAAGAAGTGCACGTTCTTCAAGGGACACCGCTTTCGCACGCGTATATCGCGTACGAATACAAATGCCCGTGCACTTCTTCATTAGACTGCTCGATAATTGCATGCTCGATACTCTGCGTAGACCTTTTGTCAAATCGATAAACTCGATTTATTCATGATTGCTGTGCCGCAACTTGCAATCCACTGCACCATAGACTCGACACACATGCATAAACGTCGTCCGTGCTGCATTCTGCTTGATGCTCCGGGGGACTGCGGTCCCGCGGCATTCATTGGACCTCTCTATCAATCCTATTCAGCCGCTGGGTTAATAGTCTCGATCTGCCGCACCGCGCCTGCAATACGTTGTCCCGCACTTCCTTTCACCAAGAGGTTCTTCGGAAATTTGATTTATCGTTGACCATTTGGTATTCAGCACTTTGAATATTATATACATACATATATGATATATATTATATATTATCAAAGTCATATATACATTGTCATATATATATACATATATAGATACCTATATACATATATATATGTATATGTATAATGGATTGAAACTATTTTAAACCAAGATATTATCGGAAGAGCTTATTTAAAAAGTTTATGTAAAAATTAAATTTATATTATCTAGTCGTATGCTTGTAACTTAATTTTTGAAAGCTCGTAATTTTTAATCGACGAGCTCCGAAATCATCGGCAGCCTGATATTTTAGTTAATAACAGCTTTATTTTGATTGAGAAGAATACGGAAAATCTTGTAGTATCCTGCATACACCGATCCATATTCCGCGGTGCGAAACCTTTTCCTTCCTTGGCACCGGCGGCCGTGCGAGAACGGCGGCGGCGCGGCGACGAGGACGGAACTCGATCGCAGCGAAGCATAAACGGCGCCTACGTGGGCGCCCGCGTCGCAGCACCGCGTGATAGTTCGAGCAGGTAATTATTATTTAAGTGGGATACACGAGAGCGCGCGGGCAGGGCGCTGGTCGTGAATGCCAATTAATAAGCCGACACGGCACGTATCCCACCGGATCGCCCGGTCTATTTGTATCGGCAACCTACGTCTGCGGCAACGGCGATACCCAATCGCGTATGTATGGACCAGGGCACTCGAACCCGCCGAAGGGATATCGCTATTTCTCGTACGTCTCGGGCGAGACACGGCACCACAAGGCCGTCGCGTCGGGCGCGACACGGGTGAATTATGCCGCGTGAGGAAAAGAAGCCGGAGTCTCTTTCAAAGTCGAACGGGGAATAGAGACATAGAGATAAGAATTACGGTTTCGATAAAACAAAGTCACGCCTGCAAAATCGCGATCTTTCATTCATTCACCTGGAGAAGAATTTTCATTAGAACGGAGGAGTGTTACATCATCATGATTGATCTTCCTATTGAAGATACAGCATGACCTCTGTGTTACTTATTCACTATTCGCATATAATTTATAATAATCTTTTTCATAAGTATTCTAAAAAAGAATGGAATTCTTCCAATAGAATTCCTTGAGCATTTAACTGCTGCCATGCGTGGCTTTTCTTCCAGATTTTTATCGGGAATGTGATAAATCGAGATCGATTTTGTATCTCGCTGCTTGTATCACGAGCAACGGGACTCGCGCGAGACCCAATTTTGCGGTAACGGCGCGGCTGGATATCGGGCCGGGAGTTTTACCGGCGTCAATCAACGTCTTTCATATTTTCTTGTTAGAACATGGACCCGTGTGCGAAGTAGGCGGGCAGCAGAGCGAACCCGATGTTACTGTCGTCGCATGACACGTTGAAACACCTCGATCGCGGGAACGTAACGAGATACGAGCCTGTATTGTCATACGCGCCGTTTATTCCGAGATTGGCGCACGTCGAGTTTTGCAATATAAATGCATTTAAATGCGACGCAGGTACGAGCGATTCTCGTGTACCTATATCTCGATGAGGTTCTCGCAAAGGTTTGATTTATACCGCTCACGAAATAAATGACTCGCGCATTAGTCGTCGTGCAAAAGTCACGTTATCTTTGTCAAAGAAGAAACGATAAAACTGTAACAAAAATAACTAACGTGAAGATGAATTCTCATTAATATATCTTTTTCTAGTTTTGTAAGGCAAATTATTTATATGTATTACTATGTGACACAATTGTGCAAAATTTTAGTTGACACTCTTAATATTATTCTTAATGCAAAAAATGTGAATTTGTTTCGAACGGTGCGTCCTCTTAACTTGATGTGCCCAATTCGAAAAAGGAGTTTTATCGTCGGTCCAGTCCCACGGATAAGTGAGTCGTGAGCCGTAAGTAGGTACGCTCTGTACGACGTAAACGTTGTTTATTGGCCGAATGGCCACATTGAAACAGATTACTTCCTGCTCAGTGGACAAATACCCCTTTGGCTCCTCCCCCCTCCCTTTCTCGTCGTGTGGACGAGCGCGATGATGACTGTGCCATTGTGCCGCGCTGTACGCGGATCCTCCTTGTTGCGCGACCGTAATTCGCGTCTCGCGCCTTGAGAAAACTATGAGTGACAGTTGCATTTCGTTGTCTCGTCATAATTCGCTCATTACGCAATACGAGGATGGACATGCGCGCTTCTGCGGCGATTAACTTCGAGCGCGCTTGCCGAATCGATTTTCCCGTGCCCTCGTTTCGCCTCCCGTCAATCCCGCGTCCCATTTGAGGTCTCCCACGTTAACGAAAAAATCTCGTTCCATCGTGGAATATTTAAATTTATACCATGCAATTTGAATAATGTAATAAACAAATTGAAGTAACCGATTTTTTTATATGTTAGGTATGTACATTGGGTTTCATGAATCGATAAGAGATATCGCAGTAAATTGTAAATGCGCGGGGACGCAAAAAATCTGTTAATGCGAAACATGTATACCTAATACATAAGCAATTCTCGTTTTGCTTTGATTTTGTAAATATTAAACATCGTATTTTGTTCTACTTATATCATAATTAATGTCTATATTCCTTCGTGTATCTATGTATGTTTGTGTAAAGACCGTTAACGTGCTGCTCGATCGGCGTGTATTCGGCGAATCGAAATCGGGTTAATTTAACTTGTGTACTTTCCAACGTGTACACACGCGATACAAGTTAAGGATGCTGTGGACCAGTCTGTCGCATAAATCTCAACTCGATTCGACGAAATGCTAATTGCCGACGTACACACTGTCGCGATAAAATCGCCCGCGAACCTGTAAGTGCGCGGAACGTTCGAAATATTATGCGATAAATAACCGCATAATAAAGCGGCTTCCACTTTTAGCCGCGTTCGTAAAATATCAATGCAACTCGAGACCGCCTAGTAATGCCAAACCCATCTTCGATAGAACGATTTCGTCCGAGGCACTTAATTTACATTACGAGCCGCGTTAATTAACGCGGAATACTTTCACTTTTTCGTTTCGCAATATTCCTCAAACCGTTGAAACGATCGTTAAAATGGTGCACCGTGACGAAGGGATGAAACTTGATCCGCGTGACACTGTTTCCCGAGAATGATCTACGATTATCTCTCGATCTGTCTATACATAATATTATATTACGAAGTGATTGCTTACGTGAGAGAATTGCCAATTAATATTAATAGAATTGTACCCGTGATGAACGAAAATTATGTGATCAATGCGTGAAAATATAGCGGAACACGGTAACGTATTATTATTATATACCATATACATTAAACTGCAAAATTGCGGCCAAGGCTCAAAGGCTCATTATTAAAGACTGATACGATCGATCAAGACTTTGGGTAAGATTAAACTTTAACTCAAGCGTGCAAATTATTAAAGCTGTTGATCGAAAGCACTTATTGTGTCGAGTGTTTTGAAATTGCACACAGACATCAAACTTGCCTGGTGTACACTAATTGTACGAAGAACGGCAAGTCCGTCGCGTGTTTATCCTACAGGATTTCTGCGAGCCGCGAAGAATGGAAAATCGCGATCATCGAAGTTAACTAACATTCAGCTAGGAACCTAGACAACACGCATGTCCAAAATCGGGGCATAAGACATCTTAAAGACATGATTAAAGATGTCGTTAAGAAGTCTTATGATATGATGTCTAAAAGACGTCTTAATGACATCTTATGTCCCGATTTTGGACATGATACTGTCTGGGAAGGTAGACGTCACCGTAGAAATATCGTTCCAGGACGATGCTAGAGAGGCGACTCAGAGATAAACGTAACTATTTACGACGGGTGTAGATGCCCGCGTTGTCGTATGTATCCGCGCGTGTAAATCCCTTTTTTTACCGCACAATCCCCGAGAAAGGAAAACCCTGTCGATGACCACCGACGGTTCATCGATACGCCTCTCTATTACGTGTCAGCGGCCGAGAGACCGTTCGATAAGCTTCGGGATCGAGTGACGTCATGGTTGGTGCACACGAGAATTAAGTAGGAATGCAAATCGTGGCGCCGAGCGAGCGAGCGAGCGGAGTCGCGCCGCGCGTTCAGGACAAACGACCGCGGCAAGAGCGAGTGCATGCATGCACGCACGCACGCACGTATGCACGCCCGCACGCGCACTTGTATTCGATCGCATGCGCTCATAGCGAGCACGATCGAAGGGAACGTGCCGGAGGGAACGAGCTAGAAACGTGCGCGGTTGTGGCGAGTGAATGGGATTGAAGGGCGAGTTGAATTCTGTATTCGAATGTATGAAATAATTTCTTTTACCTGTCCGAATTTTGCTCAAGCATCCCGTGTAAAGATTTCTTCTTACGTAAACATACGATTTTAATGAATAGTTGGAATCTCTCAGCTTATATTTACATTTAATTTGCTTCGTTCTCCGACTCGTCGCCTCGAGATACTTGGAAGGAGCGAGCTGACTCGGAAGGAGCCTCGTGCTGGTTTTCCCACGCTCGCGTTATGTCAGTTCGATGCATTTTTTTTCTCGTCGAATTGTGCAGTCCTCGGAGAAGTTGGGTTGCACATCGGTGATATCTAACTCGACCGCGAAATCCGTGGGCCGGCACGCATTACGGCCCACGATTATTATACACATGCCGCCGGGGCCACGCGTATGCGGATAGGACGCGATATTCTCACTGATCGAACGTTCCGAATGCCAGTTTCAGCTGGTAAATCGGACGAGCGTTATCAGTAGTATTCAGCGAGCGGAGTTCACCGCACTCTTGGGATACCGCCCGCGCGAGAGATCGCGTGCATTAAAATTCCGTGAAATATTCGGCGATAAATTACGCTACCGAGGAATATTTCACCTGCGTACAGGGACATTTAATCATACGCGAGGGACGCGTATACACGCTGAATATAACTTTCTACATAATCCACGTGATATTTTACACAAGATACATTTTACACGAAGGTGGTGTTATATATGATATCTTATTAAATATTATTTTTAAATTGTATGCAATATTGACAGAGATTTAGCGACATTATCGTACGATTATCATAAAAAACACACGAGTTTAAGATTAATTATTTTAACATTACTATTTTATAAATTATAAGGGTATATTACCCTAAAAGGGTAAAACACATAACGTGACGTAACAATTTGTTTGTCGAAAGTCTCGTTATTTTGTTCTTGATGAGAGAAGAATTACGGCCTTTTTCCATTATCCTGTTTATTCTGTAAAAGCCTCAGGGAGAGGTAATGTGCGGTATAATATTGAACTGCTCTCGTTCTTACGCAAGTCCGCTCTCTTCGGCCCGAAGGACAAGTACAAAATTGGACGTCCGACTCGGCTGGAGAACCCGCTCGCGGGTCCATGCTCCGGTACGGTAATCCTACCAATCGCAAGACGTTCAATGTTTGCCGAGGGCCCGCGGACAGAAGGTCGTGCCTCCTTTTCTTCATCGAGGAGGAGTTAACAACAGCATCCGAGACGGGATCTCTCGCGATGCGAAACACGTCGGCGAAACACGAAGGTGCACCCGACGCGGCGCGCTCCGACGGGTTTCTTCGTGACGCGTCGCCGGCCGGCATACGCCTCGTGGAATAATAAATTCTATCGCCATATTTTTTTTTTTCTCTATAGAGACGGGATGACTCGTGCGACGAGAGCGAGGCGCGCGCCCGTCCGCGCTCATCGCTCGTGATCTCGAATCTATTATTTCGTCGCGTCGTAAACGTGAACGGCGTCGCAACAACCAGACTCGTTATCCTCTTTGTCCTCCGTACCCCCTCTTGTTTGGAAGCGGTTCGGCGCGGATATACTGACGCTGCACGGCCGTTTTTCCCGAGGAGGAAAAAGTGGACGCCGGGATAAAGAGCGGGACGACGTCTTCCGCCGCGTTCGCGAATCTCTCTCCGGGACGATCTCTGCTCCGAAAAGACGGCGGAAAAAGTTAAATGACAGGCGCGCTCTTCCGTGCCGCTTTAATGAGTAGGATATCTTTCAAACGCGGATATGGCCATTTATCGTCAAACGAGGTTGCCGCTCCTTCGAACAATAAAATTTTATTCTTTCCAGTGCGGCGGTAGTCCGCAATACTTCTTCGTGACTAACGAAAGGATAATTAAGCTCGGTATGCCGCTACAAATCGATTCCGAGTGAAAGAGCAGTGAAATGAATATTATCTTTCTTAGGATTCTAGAATGGAAAATCGGAATGCCATGTGAAAGCAAACATGTCTCTGTTTTGTTAATAATAAAGAACATATCTAGTTTAATAAGAAGTGCGTTTTATCAAACTGGAGAAATGACACGATTTTATAAATTTCTCATCTAAAGAATCTCAGTCGCTTATAATTTTTAATAAAGTGCTCGATTTTTTGTATCGCGGGCATAAATACTTTCGCAGAGAACACGTTCTGAAATTATAAGCGTGCAACAAGCGTGGCAAGAATATCTCAATCTCGCTGAGAAAGTTTTTGTTCAAGAACATCGCTCTCATGTTTTCTTCAATACAGAATTGATTCTCGCGCGGAAGCTAGAGACCTATCTATTATGCATCGAAGGTGGCTCACAGGCGAACGCTTACTCGATGCTCCAGGTGAAATAGCTCCTTAGCTCCACGCCACGCTCGTTGAGTCTCTCGCTTCCAGCTGCAAACTCCGCGGAGCGGACAATATCGCGTTGTATCACAATTGATCAACGCAATCGAGCTAAATCGTAATATATTTCACGCCCGTTTTTCCGTCGCGTTGCACGCATTACATAAACGTACGCGCATTCTGCGCGTGTAAGCGGAGATATACGGCCGACGCGACCGCGACGGGGCTGTCGGCGGACAAGCGAGAGCTATTGCGTATACGTTGCAGGACACGTTGGCGCCGTCTGTGACATTCTCCACTTTCCATCCCTGTGCCCTGTCCTCCTTCACCTTCCTTTTCCTACCGCTCAACCTTCCCAGACCACCTCGGAAACGGCGTGCTCGAAAAATCCGCAACCTGTAATTATTATGCTCGAGCCGTGACGGAGTAACGTCTCTGTTATTCCGTTGCAGCTTGTGCGTCTTCGCGAATCGCCAGAAATTGCCGCTTTTACCTCGCCCTAAATTTGGCGACTTTCCTAAAGAAGTGAATCCAGACGTCGCAGTCGATCGGTATAAAAAATACGGCAAGATTTGTAAATGACAAAAGCTCAAAAATATATATGTTTTTTATGGTATGTTATTTAAAAGATCATAATAAAGAGAAATCATGATAAGAGACATGCGTGATGTTTAAAGAAATTTTAAGAGTGTATCACAGAAACACACTTCAGCTGTAGACAAGCTCACGCAAATACAGGCAATATTAAATTTTACGCGACTGTCTACACAAAGAAAATATCGTATATCTCGATTTTATTGAAGTAGGAACACGGTATCAACCGCTATGGTCACAATCAGTTACCTTATAAATATTCAGTCCTCATATCATCGCTTATTCACAACCTCCACGACGCGACGCACATATTCGAAAGTATGTAGCCCGTTATCGAGGATTTCTACGTCTCCAAGTGTAGTAATGTTCGCGTTCGCGTCGAATAATAAAAGGACGACATGTGCAGCGGCATGCAAAAAACGGCCGAGGCTGCCGACGCGACGCGACGCACCAAAATCAGGTTCCGTAGGCGTAACGGTAGGCCGCTGCGCTCGATCTCTCGCGACAACCTGCACCGGCGGACACGTCGATCGACATGGCCCTATAAATAAGGCCGCTTATTTGCTACAAGATAAATCTCCCGGTAACGATTTGTCACGGCGCGGCGCGCGTGGCTGCGAAATACGCGCGAAAATCTTTCGCACGACTTTCCGAATCGGCGACGCGACGTGTCGGCCGCGGTGAAATCGTTTCGTCACTCTTGCTGGGAAGACAAGTATGAATCGATGATGGAAATTAATTGGTCAACCATTCCAGAGATAAATGTTTGATTAATATATTAATGAGATATTTTCGTTCAATAATTATTCCAATCGATTAGTAGAAATTTCCAGTTAAAAAAATCTGTAGGTAGTAAAAATATAATTAAAAAAAAAGCGCTACAGAAATAATATTGAATTACATATGCAGACAGGATATAAAAAATTTTTATTCTATTAAACTTTAGATAAAAAAGGAAGGAATGTATAGGAAAAAAGCAGAAATTTCTATATAGTTTTAAAAATCTGTAGGTCGTAAAAATGCAAAATTTAATTAAAAGAAAAGCGTAAAAATAATATTTACATATTTATATATAATCTAAACAATTTTTATTCCATTAAACTTTAGATTAATAAATGAACGAATGTATAGGTAAAAGAAAAGGTTTAGAAAGTCAGACATTTCGTGTATGTAACGTGCACATTTGAAAATTAAATTAAATAATGTTAAATATAAGAAGACAGTCTAGAGATAAGTGTACCACTTGTGTGGATTCTAGTAAGACGAAGGAATTCACTAAATCGTGAGAAAAATGCTCGAGAGAATGTTTCTCTTCGCAGCATGTCGATATGAAAACGACAGATAGAGAGAACCGGCGATATGCAGATATGGGATAGGTTTCACGTGCTCGCACACTTCGAGCAACATCGTAAATACGATACGGCCACGTTGGCGGCGACGTATGAAATTCCTAACACCTGCGGCCGACTGTCGCGAGTAATCTCACGCACGTAAACCCAAAAACTTTTATTCACGTCGCGTCATATATCCAGCCGCCGTCGTTTTATCCGGACAAAACAAGAAGTTTACGCGGCAGAAATAATTTCTCTCTGTGAGAAATCTCTGGTGAGAAACCACTACTGACCACGTTATGAGCCACGATGACATCCGCGTGAGGCTGTCATATATCACTTTGTTCGTCATCCTCAAGACAAAAAAGCTTGTAAATCAAATAAACAAATAAATAAAGTAAAGCACGCAATGTTATTTAGAATGTTTGATAGAAATATGAACATGATGTGTAATAGCAATAATATATTCACTGCAATTCGAGCGGGAATATAAAAAATGTCAAAGCCTGTTATTTCTTCGAGTATCGAGTTTCTAATAGTCGAAACGATGCATATAAATGTGTATTTATAGGTGAACCTTAAATTAGTACACCTTAAATTTTTTTAAATATTGGAGAGGTAAAGTTTGAAGTTAAAATTATTAAAATTAGAGGGAAAACTGGAGGAGATATCATATATCTACAAAGAGAGCAGTTTCACATTTTTCTGAACTCGGCACTTTGCTGGAAACCGCACGAACGCGGCTACGTGGGTAGCGGCTAATAACTGACGTTCTATTAATAGAAAGCGTACGGGGGCGTATTCCCTTTTCCACAGATCGATCGACCGATCGATCGTTCGTTCGTTCGTTCGACCCAGGCCCGGCCTGATCTCGCGACACTCGTCGTGCGTGCACGTATGCACGATCGTATTACCTCGCGTGGGTGGATTGCATTTTTCGTGATCAGCATCGGCTGAGCGTCGTACACAACGCTAATAACGCTGATAACGCTAATTTTAGCTCCATTGATCAGGTCGAATGTCATCTTGCAATCCGATCGTGGCAGATCGGCGATTATTTTAACTTTACGTCCTCTGCTGGATCTCAGAAATTTTTCAATATTTTTTGAAAATTAAAATCTCAAATTGAAATTCGTTATAATGTTACATTTGCATACAGTTGTCATATCTCGCTCATTATACTAAAAAATGAGTATAGAATCAAAAGAAAAAGAATCAACGTCCTCGATTAAAGCCGAAGAGAGACAGAGCACTTCGAGCACTTCGAGTTTTGCGTTTTTGTTGTCAGAGAAGTGCCCACTTAACTTAATATTAGCCTTTACATTAACCACTTAACTTATTGTCAATCGCGAGATATAGATAAGGTCGACCAGTCCGGAGAGGAACCAGTCGTCCAAGTATCCTTTCGATACATCTTGATATCTCGGAGTTAAGCTCGCGAGCACGGAGGACGAACGTGACTTCGAAACACCGAAGTCCGAAAGCGCAATCTCGGAAACGGTATCTTCCTTCGCGCGTCTCCTTAGACAAGGCTCGAGAAAATCGTGCTTCTCGGTCACTTCACTCTGTTTCGCTAACTGGCGCTCCTACGTGAACTGGTTCTCGATCGCTCGCGAGACGGCGAAATTACGTCGCTGTTTTCCGGTCCCTATCTCGGGCCACTCGTCGCTCGTTAAGACGCCGTATACAAATATGTATATACAAATATTATTAATGACAGACGGGTTAGGACGTGATTTCGTGGGACAGGTAATCGCCTACTTGATATGCGCGCCACTCAACGCGCCTGTTCCCTTTCTTTTTCCGTTTTCTATTTCTCTTTTTTTTATTTCTCTCGTCGAATATATCGAGCGTCATTTCCTGCTTCTAATGAGGCGTTGCTTATCGGCTAGAGAAAGTATCGCAAAAAAGTTCCCACCGGCCCTGGAAGCGCCGTTGGTTTCGCGTTTCGCCTGCCCGAGAGAGCCTATAATTTGTATATCACATTTAAGTCGTTCCGAACATAGTTTCGTGCAAGAACGATCCGTACTAACGTGTTGTAACGAGCGTGAGCGCGACGGGTACGTTTCGCGCCCGCGCCATTCGATCCCGCCGCGAGTAAATGAATCGCGCGAAACACGATTTGCTTATGCGCGAGCACGTACCGCACCGGCAATGATTTTCAGAGGCAATTTCATCGTCGTAATTCCCTCGCCGTCTCGTCCGCGTCGTAAATCCGATATTCCACGTAGCGCGTAATTTAATCAGATAATATAAGCCATATCGCAAAATCGGCAATCACGAGATCCGTCTGTTATTTCTCGATATCGCGACGTCGTTTCGTGCATTTATATTTCATTCAGTTAAGCTCTCGAACGTTAGGCGAAGGGATAAAATGTGTAGCATGTTTCGAGGACAAGACACATGCAGCAAAGATCGTTGCATCGTTATTTTAATTGTCACGCGACAATTTTATCGTACCGATGACTTGGCAAAGTTCGCTGCGTCATCTCTAAGATAAGTATAAGGTCGTCGAATAGTAAAAAGGTGCGATAACACAGTTAAGTAAGAAGATTGCGAAATTCGTCGCAGCAATTAGTCCTGGCAATTTACCTAAGTGGCATTGCGCGAGGTTGCCACGGTCGGGCATGTAATGCTTATGCGCGTGAGTCGGCGATTCGGCTTTTTCGGTGCGGTTCCCGGTTAATGAGCGGCACGTAGGCGAGCGACCGACTTCGTTACGAAGCTCGTCCGTTCGCCGATGTAAAAAGCCTCAACGAGAGGCGCGCCGTTATTTTTTCCCCCCGTTCCTTTCGTGAATCACGTCGCGAGACGAGGGGATAAAACGAGAGCCGACTCGTCTGGCGCAGGTCGTGAAAATGGATCGGCGCGGCGCGGCGCGGCGCCTCGGGGAGACCCGCCGTATGTCAGCCAATTTGGCGGGTCGCCAGGACATCTCCGCTGGAAACCGTCGCGGATGAAGGGACCCAGCGCGTTTACCGCCTTCCACGGGTCGTATTGCCTCTGCAATGTGACGTCGTCAAAGAGCGCGTGTCGTCGTCTTATAACGCGATTCGCGAAATCGTTCGCCTTTATTTACATTTACTGCTCCGCGTTTATTTCCAGTCTTCGCGTGAAAAGATCGGATCGAACAGTTTCTCAACTCAAGTCGAGTTTTTTATTGCTGTCTTAAAGAAAACCCGACTTTTTGTATGCATTTGCAAAAAGTGTCATCACAAATCCGATATACCTCGTCATCGTTTTCTTGTTATTTTATTTTTATTAACATAGAATAATTTAACATAGAAATTGGCCATATGCTTCTTTCTATTTTTGATTCCAAAGAGGGACAGCTATGCTCTTGTATAAAATGTTGGTGAAACTGATCCTAAGTAGAGCAGATAAGCTTTGAAATAATTAGAATATTCTGATCATTAGAAGACGACTATGAGATTCGACGTTGTTGCTACAAGTTTCAAACTTGTTTGAAGAACAACATGCGTAGAAATCGACAGGCTTCATTAGTTTCTGATATATCAGTTTGAAGCGTAAAATCGTGATTATTGTGCCAAAATGTGACACTCATGCGTGATCGAACTTTTTATCATAAGTGAGAGATAATATTTATCAAAGCCAGTAGGTCGAGAATATTTTCTCATTACATTCTGATCTCAGAACGAAACGCTTTCTAAAACTCGAATTATTATCGAAAAGACTAGCGATATAGTTCAACTACTATCGGATTGAGGACTTTATCGTTGTTCTAACATCGGCAACGCTTGAAGCAGTTTCGATTTCACGAAAGCCTGGATTTCCAGCGAGTAATTTGTTATTGTTGTATCGAGATTTAAACGTGCAATTTCGAGATATTTTATAAATAATTTTGACTTATTGTTATAGTTTTTCATTTTTTCAATTTATCTCCAAACATTATATAAAACTGGATGTTTTTTTTTTATTTAAATCAAACATCATTTCTAGTAATATACTATCCATTTAATTTTGTACAAATTTTTAACTCTGAAATTTCATCAGAACACTCATATTGTTTATATTCAGTTAAGGTAACCGGAGAGTAACTTTTTTCGCAAGTATTTTCGTAATTTTTTAAATTAAGTAACGTTAATGTATAGCAACAGTTGTTCTGGAAATGAGAGGATTAACTCTGTAATTGAAAACAAGCTTGTGGTGCGAAAATACGTACCGTGCTCCGACAACGACTTGCTGTCGCGCCACATCGAAAAGCAGCTGAGAATAAGTCGTGACCCCTTCTTGTCGAAATATCCTGGTCTCTACTAAATCTGCAACACATAACAAGACACGAGTTATTCAAGTGAGCTCAAGGATGTTGCAGGAAAATGTGAAGATTTTATTAAAAGCACCTTAACTCGATGCACAAATTGTACTGAGGATTTTATCAAAATTAATCCAGATATTCCATTTCCTTTATTCTCTTTTTCAGAAAAAATGTTTTGCTCTGTCAAATAAAAATCAAGAAAACAATGGTGATAGGAATTATAAGCAACTATAATAGTGCCTATATTATAGTCATGGCCTTTCGATCTTCAACCTGGGAGGTGAGAAACCGGTACGCGGCAGGTGCGAAAAGTCGGCACGAGGTGTCATAATTACCGAATCGAGCGTGTCGAAAGCGGCGCTTTCTTTTTCCTCTCATATGTTTATCGGTAGCAACTCATAATTCAACCTAGGCCAACGTGACCTAGACACGGGCGCCGCCGGAATTTTTCTTAGAAGACCCTCCAGGCATCGACAAAATTCAGCATCATGCACGAATTATCAACAATTAGAAACTTCGAGGAATCGCGTGATAGACTGTGGCACTTTGTAAAGTTATTATTTAATTATTCGTAAATACCTTCATTTAAAACTTCTTTTTATTTACATCCTCTAATGGATACCAAATTTATATCTCGCGGCAATCTTATATGTAATAAATAAAATATATGTAATAAATAAAATTAAAATGTATTAAGTTTTTGATAATATATCACCCCAAAATAAACGTTATTAGAGTGAAAGGATTGTATTATTCTTTTCGCGATTATTCCGACTACAATAGCAGAGCTAACGAATGCATCGCGTGAAAGCGGGATAACAGAAGACGTATATTTTTTAAAAAGTTCAGGACATTGTCAGGCGCGTGCGAAGAGGAATCCTCGAAACAGGGACCACCCTGCGCGATGACAACTGGCAGTTCGCAGAGATTTACCGCGATTCGGCTTTATATTTTTTTTTTTTCGTTGGCACCGCGCGAGTCGGGTGGGGAAGAGGCAATTTTACGTCTCGCGATGTCACGCCATAATATTCTATACACGCCTCACACAAACGCACAAACACACACAGCAAGTACGTGCACTATCGAAGCATAACGATCGACTTACAAGACTGCCTCGTAAAGCAGGCTTCGATCTTCGTGCCGGAGAGAAGAGAGGCAAAGGGCAAAGCAAAAATATGGAGGATACTGAGAGAAGGAAGAGCCGCGAAGAACATACCGGGCGTTCTTCCTTTGCTTAACGATCCCAAAGGATTCTACCTCTTGCCAACAGTTTGCTTCCTTGTTTTCTTAGCGTCTTCATGTCTTCTTTGCCTTCTCTTACGTCTTTAATTCACTGCTCACGTTATTTTCGTTCGTGCTAGCCACGCCCTGCGTATTTATCCTTACGAAAACGATTTTGCAATCGACATTTTGAGATAGAAGTGTGTGAGTAATAGATATTTCATGGGGAACTTCATTCCAACTCTATCGGCAATCTTTTATTGAATCATTCTAATAAATCTTAGTTCTAATAAACTTTTCCGTTAGCAAAAAAAATTTGCGCTTTATTTTGTAACAAAGGCTTGAAGTTTAACATTCTAAAAAATATTTCCTTAGACTAAAAGCAATTTCAAGTAGACAGATATCAGCATCCTGCGTTATTTCAGACGTCATAATTTTGTGCTGTTATACGCAGCTATTAAATAAAACAATTCTCTTTGTCGGTGTCACTTTGCGTCGCGGAACAACTATAGTGTTAGGAGATATCAATTGCTCGATGCGCATCATTTACGACGAGCACCGACGCTCGTCAATCTTTCAGGAGCGACTTCCACGATCCCCGAGACCCGCTGGCTGTGGCGCAGGTAGCGCTCACTCCGCTTTATCAATTTTCCGTCACGCGCTGGCGGGGATAATACGCTCCGGGTCGAAATTGCATCGTTGTGAGGACGAAGCGTGGTCGTGCCGTGCCGCGTTTACCTTGTACTACCTCTCGAAGAGATACCGTATACTACCTTAAAGTGATCCTGCGTACGTCCCGCCCGTCCCGCCGCGCTACCGCGGATGCGGACCACCGGGTCGGCTATGTTAATACGGATAATTGCGTTACGCGAACCCCCCTTTCCAGCCCCCTTCCCACCGCCGCAATCGCGCACCACGTGTGCGGGCAGGGACGCAATTCGTCATATATAATTTCGTTCCATGGCAACGTGCGAGCAAAATTACCATGTTTGATTATTATTAACATGTAAATAAAAAAATTAAAGGTGATTCAAACGCGATAATCGATGTAAAATTATCAGTATGTAAATAAAAAAGATTAAAGACGATTTAAAAATAATAATCAATGTAAAATTATTTTTCATTGCACGAATATATAAAATAGAAAATGTTTTCTTTGAAAAATAACTTTTAGGGTCAGTTTTTCAATAGTAGCTTAACTTTAATCTCTCTAACTATCGCCTTTAGAAAAAGAGTGAGTTATAGACGAAGAGTGAGTTTAGCTAGACTTCAGTTTAAACAACTATTGAAAAACTGGCCCTTATTCTTTTTATACTTATGGTAGTAAAATATATGCATCGTGCTGTATAAAAATCTATGTATAGCAGAAAGAGTCACATATTCATTCGTGATTATGAAGAGTTCAGCATTGACAAAATGAACAAAAATGTATTAAATACACATACTACACGGTTCTTCTTTTTCTCGGCATTTTCCATATATATATATATATATATATATTTACTGAACACATATATCTTTAAATCTTTTACAAGCAATAAAAAGCGAGAGAACGAGAACTTTACTAATAAGACGAAACACGAACGAGGCCGAAGAATGAGATTAACGCACTTGGCTGACTTGGACTTTATAATAACCATTAAAGATTAAGGACGCATTGAATATTCTGCTGCTGGAATACTTCTCTGTGAATAATAATTAAAACTTACGCATCGCTAATGAAGGCCGTAAAAACTAATTGCGCCGATCGCCACGCCTTATACGATTCACTTAATTTTGCCTCCGACGACGCCGCGACGCGACGGGCGGATTTAAACGTCGGCATTCGATGCCTCGTGCGCTCGTAGAGCACGTGCTGTTCCGAGGAAGCCGAGGCGCTAATTCCAGATCCGCGAAAGATCTCCGACGATGACGGAGAGATTACGCGAAAAATACAAGTTACCGCAAAGCGGCAGGGTTGTGGCGATAAATCGCGTCGGATCTGATAAGGCTCCTCGCTAGGAAACGAGGAGGATGCGTGCCTGCACGCATACGCGCTTGTAAACGCCGTCGCGTCGGTGGGCGGGCGGCCGCGGCGGGGAGGAGTCCTTGCACATAGCTTTTACCAAGTGCGCCCGTGCGCGTACGCAATTTCGTGCATGCTCGATGCATCTAATTACTCACTCGGTCAGAGATCAAAGACGAGTCACGCGCGTATTAACGTATACGTTAGCGTATGCCGACTTCAAAGGACGACATATACCATATAACAGCGTTCTCCGGAACGCTCGTCGTACAAGGGGCTGCGAGAGGCTGCGTTCTACGATACTTTAAATTTCACGGGTTCCTTCCTACTCGCCGCCTGTCGGCATTCTGTAATGCTTCCCATAGCATAGTAGTCCAAATAGACCCGTCTGTTTTATAGCTATCTAAATCGAATCGAATCCGCATGAGATCAATCGCGACGAGCTTGGGTGGTCGGTAAGAGCTTCAACAACTTGGGAAATGGATGTATAATTGTTAAAACATTGAGTGAAGTTCGCTGATCGGCGGAATGTTAATATTAATTGGTCCTTTCGCAGTCTTTATCGGTACGCGATCTCTTATAATTGCGCTTGCAGTCGCTTACTCGCTCGCTCGCTGTCTGGCCGTTTAAGCCGTTATTTAGCTCCGGTACTTACACGACTTGCGTCAGCGAGCTGACCTTTTTATAAAACGTGATGATGCACGGCTCTGGACAAATCGATTACGCCTGCCGCCTTCCGTAACGAGCCGGGAAGATTAGATAAAGTAAGAGGGCCGCTCGTGACAGCAACAATGTAAAGCGACACGATATTTTTAACACTCTGCAAATAGCACACAATGAGTATTATTAGCATTTTCCTATCTATGCAACGTCACATGTCTACCTCTCGTCACGAGCAGTTGCGAGTTAGAAAAAATGCTCAGATTAAAGAAAATAGACGGATAGGAAGTTTATCCGTAACCTCGTAGTGCTCTTCATTATATGTCTAAGAAAGTATAATAAGAAAGAGTATAATAAGAAAGTATAACAAGAAAGATTAATAGGGTAAACCTGGAGCAAACGGACACCTCCTTAAGTGATCGGTTATTAAAACAAAAACAAATATCAATCCGCCATATTGAACTGTCACTTTGGTTAGAGGAGTTGTCATTTATACGTGTGTTCAGTCATGAATTTAAGTGAATTTGCGTCATCTCGAAAGATTGTGGCATTTCTCAGCTTGCGTGGCGTTAAATTCGATGAGTATAAGGTGCTCGTTAGCGATATTTTGTCAGATTTAATCTTCTTTTTAAATTATGAACAATTATCTGGAAGTAATGAGTCCTTTATTCGGTGCAGAGCTTTAAAACGAAACTAATGGTGCTATCTCGTTTTTTTTTATAATAAATATTTTTCAATACGTTACGAGGCAAACGGACAGTTGGTACAAGGGGCAAACGGACATGACGGTTTTTGTGATTTATATTACTTTTTTTGTTCAAAACATGGTGCGTAATCGTGAGAGAACTACTAACAAATGTTCTTAGAGTCAAGAGAGCATGGGGACGAAGCGGTGAGAGCGGTCAAAGTCGATAAATTGCCATATTGCAGACAGCAGCTTCGACTTTCAACGTTCCAAAAAAAATACACTTTGAAGAAGAATTAATTCTTCTGAAAAAATGTGCATAGTTCTAACATTTCAACACCGACACCGTCACTGAGAACAATTTCGCCAACTTCAATGCAACGTGCTTCAGTTACCTCTGAGACTCTGAGCCCTTTGTCGAGTACTTCTAACAGTTCTGGGCAATCCAGAAAAGTGCGCAAGAAAACAATGTCCAGGATTTTGACGTCTGATGAACTTATTTTGGAGATGCGTAAAAAAAGAGCACGAGAGGAGAAAGAAAACAAAAGAAGTAACCAAGTAAGACGTCAGAAACTGAATCTTGCGGATTTTCACCAAAAGTACGTCGATGGGGAAGATTGGGTGCAATGTTCCACGTGGTATCATATCTAGAATGTAACGACAATGGAAATAATCCATAGTTCGTTGCATAAGATGAGTGAAAATGAGTAAAATAATACCTATGTCCGTAAGCCCCTGTTCAGGGGGCAAACGGACAATAGTGCATTTTTTTTTCAAACGCCAATTTTGTGTGGAAATGTAAAATGTACTATACGAATAAAAGTTTGTAATCTTAGCAAACTCTATATTTCACTATAAGCCTATAAACGTTACCTGTTTTCTCACTTTTCATTCAACTTTTATAAAAAAACAATAAGACGGTTTGTTTGCCCCAGGTTTACCCTAATGCTTGCCTATTTTTTAGTCGCGACCTATGCATCTATACATAGGAGGCATGACGTTTTATTTCAGACATAAGGCGAGGAATAAAAGGCGTTTTTTTTCTGCGATTAATATTAAAATATACGAAATAAAGCCTCGTGTATAAAGCAGTACGATTAAAAACATTCCCTTGCAAATCTCATTAGTTTCAACCGTTTTAACGAATTCTCTTCCTAAATGGGATTGTGGGTATCATGATCCTCGTGATGCCGAAAGTTTAACAAAATTTATGGTACCGGCAGGATTAACACACGCCAGTCACACACCGGTCCGTTAAATCCCCTTCGCGAGAGACAATTTGGCCGACGTAGATGGATCGCGTCATAAAGGATCGTTCCTTTGTATATCGCTTCCTTATAATAAATCCTTTAATTTTAATAAATCTTCAAATAAGATATATACCTACCATGCTATATCGAAGAGTTTCACGAAATAGCGCCTTAGAGGGTTAGTCAGGCGATCGCGTCCCCCCCGGTCCATCCCCGAATCTCTCCTTCATATGGGACAATCTCGACGTAGGCGACGTAGATGGATCGTCGCGTCGCAAAGAATCATCATCGCGTGCGCATTATCAGATCGCCATGTGATGCGAGCACGATGCTGCGCGTTTCCCCATTGTCCACGGGGGTGGCGGGACTGGCGGGCACGGACGGCAGACCGTTTAGCCGCACTTGGTTGCGGCCACGTGGGTGGCTCGACTTTGTCCGGCGATAATCCGCGTCAATTCTCTCTTCTTTAGCCCTCCCTCCCTCTCTCCATCGTCACTCTTTTTCTCTCCTTCTCGGATATCCGCGAAATTGCTCTCTGCAAATAAGGACGCGTCGATGGCCTGGTTTTACCCGCTCTTGAGTCTTGCATAATAATTTCGCGCGTGCAACCGTGTACACCTCGAACCCTCCGTCTTTCTTTGCCGTCAGCCTCCTCCTCTCTTCTACCTCGCGGAGAGGACTCTTTTTTGTCCCTCGCGTTCACGCCGACGGAGGAACACGTGGGTGGTTCACAGGCAACCGATAATTTTCGGAAATTGGCCGTGGAGAGGCGGCGAAATGTGAAATCGTCGTAGCCGAAAGCTTGACTATACGGGCGATTTCGTGAGTAAAGCGTTGCGGCGAAAAAAGGAGTGATCACCGGAGAAAGAAGAGAAAAGACAGGGAGAGAGAAAGAGAGAGAAGTTCTCGATCACTTTCTCTCATCAGGAGCAAGAGAAAATATGTTTTCTTGTCGAAATATCTTTTAATCGCAATACGGCAGTAATCACGATGTCCGTATGAAAATCCTGACTATGCAAGCGAGCGATCGCGAAGTTCAGCTCGTACGGCGGCACCGTAATGCCCCGTATACTCCATTTAGCTGCGAACGAGCTGCGAGCGGTTTTACGATCATCTGTAATAAATTAGATGATTAACGAAGCGAGGTGCTGAAATATACGACCGACGGTCGCGCTCGTAAAAATCGGTCGATATCGCGCCACCGCCGTCGTCACCGCCGCTGCCGTCTCGCTGGATTCCGCGTCGAGAGCTCAGAAAACCGCCGCCGGCTGTAATCCGGCTGATCCCGATACATCCGATTTACATCGCCTAACCACGGGGCGGATACGACCTCCGGTGATATCGCGCCTCTAAGTAAGTTCTAATCGACGCGCGATATTGTGCGGTTGGTGCTATGCGACACTAGTGTAGGAGAACGACAAGGAGAAGGCGTGTTCCGCAAAGAAAAGGCCATCGTACGATTTGTACGTCGGCGTGTGTGCATGCGTGTACCTAACGCAACGTACGCACGCAACGTACGCACGCCTCGCGCTTATCATCTCCGTCGAGAGATAAACGTCTGCCTTAATCACACGCAGATAAGATGCGACAGTGTTTACTCGAGCGTTGGCTCCTTACCCCTTTGAATTTACAACGCGACGTCTTTTCACGAGAGTCTTCTCTCTTGTGCCTTATCACCGCTTCACGAAAGAGTGACAGACGGATTACTGCCCGCGCACGCTGCGACTTAATCTCGGCGCTGTATAAAGCATCTCTATCATATCAATAACTCTCTGCTAATTGTAAGTCAGAATTTAATTTTTCGCGAAATTAACGTTAAACGGGTCGTTCGATTTTTATCTCTCGCGATCTCCCAACGTGCGACCTTTAAATCTCTGTGTTGTGGTATTCACTAATTGTAAGATAGGCCAGATATTTGTCGCGCGCAATAAAAGGTGCGAGATGCATTACGAATGAACTCGTAGTGCTCTCTACGAAAAATTCCATTTTGCGAGCCTGAAATTTTCTCTGCACGTCACGTGCCATGGACATGCAGAGTGCACGTCTAGCTACCTCCAATATCCGGGATAATCGTATCACGTTTGAATTTCCCGTCCGTTCAATATGGCTCAATCTCCGGCAGCGAGGAAAGCGAATCGTAAGATCGCCCTCTTAGAAAGAGAGAGAGAGAGAAGAGGGGGGGAGGGGGGGGGGGAGGAGAGCATCGTCTCTCGACGTGCCAGCAGATACTTTCTAAACGACCGCTTCCGCATATTCGAGGAGCGGCCCACTAAAATCATCCTCGATCGATAATTTCTTCAATATCCTTATTCCAGGCCTAAACGATCTCGTCACGTCTTTCGCAGCATCTGCTCAAGATATCGTAAACTTTAGCTTTAACAAAATAAGTTTTAATCTACAACACGACATACTGAAGTCGTGCCAATCGTTATACAATCAAGAGAACATCTATTCAAATTTAAATTATAATAATCAAGAGAACATTTCTTCAAATTTAATATATAAAATACTTTTATTTGTAATAATAATGCAGCACAAATGCTCCTATTATTTCTTCTAAAGTTCTTTCGCTTCACCGTCAAAGTTGTTTTAACTGTACAAAAAAGAAATTGTGATCTTTTAAAGACCCACAAAATTATATTATTTAGATTTCTCCCAATAAAGAATGCATTGTCAAGTTTTAATTTGTTTTGACATTTATAGGAGATCTTTAAAGATAGATTTATATAATACTTTCGCGCTAAGAGAACTCATTTATTAAAGATTTATAAAGAAAAACATAACACACGGCATGAATGAAATGATGCAGACGCTCGGACACTTCTGGTCCTGCTGAGATTATTCTCGTGGCGATTTATTAAGCCCACCGGTTCTTGCTTAAGACGGCTCAAGGTCGCATCGCGTTTGCTGAAAGTGCGAATAACACTCGTAGGAGAAACGCGCACGTTATCCCCCTTTAATCTCTTTTCTATAGCGATGCGTGAGTTATACCAGTCGGTCTCGCCTGTGATGTGGTATCCACCTACCCAAGAACGACGGAGGCCGTCAAACATTTGGTCTCTTCCGACTGTCTAAACTACTCTAAACCTTCTTGAGATTCGAAGCACCATAGAGGCGAAGCGGTTCGGGTTTTTTTTATATAACAAAACTGATTGTGAGTGCCGCGTTACGACGTAGGTAATCCGCGTTTTAAAAAATCGTAAAAGACGCTTACCGCACTGGAAATAGTCAACTTATTAACCGCGCGAATGGAGTCTTTAAAGACTCGAATATAATCTCGCTCTATATTATACATATAAAATACAAATCTATAAATCAGAACGATATAATGTTCATAAAAGTTCGCATATGGTCCGCATTAGTGAATAACTATTGACTTCTTATTAGTTCTTATCTTGTATGATCCTCAGTAATAATCTCCCCGCTGCTATGTTAAACTTTTTGTTTCCTGATTCCGCGATGAAGAAGGAAAAGCGCATACTTTCGACTTTCTTTTCATATTTTTGTACTGTTACTTACATTTATCGCCGTTTTCAAATGTATTTGCGATACGCTCACAAGTAAAGTGCCTCTAAAAGTATTTTCCTCCTAATGTTCTCCCAATGCATCATTTTGAATTTTTAAACGTCTTAAGAGATAAGTCTTCAGCGGATATCAATATATCAACATTCGCTTAAGACCTCGTCTACGTTCAATAAATTTTCGTTGAATCCATTATCATTATACTCACGAGCGATTTTACATGCATGATCTTATACGCGTATATAACTCTGGTCAGACTTATGTATCTCGCGAGTTTTTCGGCGCGGCGCGTTTCAGATATTCTTCCTGAGAGCCGCTTTCCTCGATGGACTTCAATTATCTTGCGCAGCCTTCGAGATTGCCCGATATCGCGATCTGCGATTCAGAAGCGGCAAGGCCGTCCTGGGGAGCTGGCGCATCGTAGAATCGCATCAGTGCATTAGCCCTCGTCTCTCGATCGCTCGCCTCAACCGAGCTCCTTTTCCCGATGCACTCGCGCACACGCATGAACGAGAAGCACGGGAGGAGAGAGAAACGGAGAGACACCCTTATACGCTCGCGATGATCACGAAGCCGCATCGTGCATCGTTGTCCGTCTATTTCTTCTTCTTCTCCTCCTTCTTCTTCGTCTTCTTTTCGCGGAGAGCCGATTCCGCAAAAGCGACTCCACGCATTTCCACGTACTGATGTACGCGACGTATACGTGTGTGTGTGTGGTGTGCGTACGGTATACAAGGAAAGATCCACACACTGCACACGTTCATCGTAGGAACTCATGCTTTTATAAGCGAATACGTGTGGGACGAGGGAGAGCCCCAGTTAGCATAACCTGATCTCGAAGGCCCCTCCGGTATCTTCCGTCCTGTTCCTCTTCTTCCACGACTTCCCTCCTATTCCGTTCGTCCTGCGGCCTGAGCAAAGAGAGATAATGGAAGGCAGAACACGAGGAGAGAGGGATCAGAGATTGATGGCCGGGTAATGGAGCTACTATTCGTTCATTTTTGCAAAAAAACAAAAAATCATACGGACACGGACGAAAGAAACGGGCTAGAGAAAACGGTCCATCGGTAGTCGGCCTCCACACGACGGTGTTCTGCATTAACGAGTCCTTGGCTGTGCTCGCATAATCGCGAGAAGAAAAAAACGTACTGCACTAGCGTGAAGTGTGCGTGCCACGTAAATGGCTTGTTTCCGGTCTTTCGTATAAAGCGAGCGAGCCGGTGTTACGGACTAAACAAATACAGTTTACGTGCGTTCTCTTACACACAATAAGAAAAGAAATCATAATTGATGTACCTACGTTGTTATCTAAACAATTAATTATAATTGAATTATCTAGAATCACATCTTTCCTTCTTTCTTTTTTCCCCATTTCCATAAGAAATCGTGTTAAAATTAAAGATAATAATAATATCTTCCACTCTTTTTGCAAAACACAATTTGAAAATTACTTCTTTAAAGTAATGATGAAAATTAAAAATAAATTTGTGGGCATGCATATAGTTCGCATCTGTAATGTAAATAAACAATGTCACTTTGTAGAGGAATAATTTATATCCAATTTATTTCGCAATCCTGAACCAGAATATTGCCACCATCTTTCTTGCGTGTGCCGGAGCTACACCGTATACAGGAACGTCGTTTATGTCACATTTTACGTGATTTTCACAACTTTTCTTCCTTGCCGAGGGGAGGCTGGACGTCTAGCCGACATTTTTCCACGCAACTGTGAAAATAATGAGGCGCTCCGGCCATGCCGGGGCAAAAACAGAGTCCTCGTCGACTTTACGATCGGAATCGTCGATCGGCGATCTTCGATCTGCGCGGGGGAAACGGCGGGGTCTTCTTATTGTGCAGGCCACAGATGAAAATGCCGTCCGGTTTCTCGGAACGTGAGTGCGGTAGGATAAGAAGAGGCAACGACAACGGCGACGACGACGACGACTGCAATAACTGCGGCGGAGCGCTCGTGAAAGAAAGGAGGAAAGGAGACCGAGAGTGAGGATAACGACGAGGACGCGGAGATGAAGGGGAAAACGAGAAAGGCGGTAGAGAGACGCAATGAGAAAAAGCGGAAAGCCGATGAACACAGAGAACTCGTCCGTTAGTTAGATAAGAAGTATGTACGTGAATTAACGCGCTCTCTCTCGTCGATCGCTCTGAAGATCACTCGACCGATTCTTCTAACTCCGCGATCCGAGAACGAAACAAAATTTCCAATTCCGGCGCGCGATGCTTCACGATACTTTAAGGAAAGAGACGGAACTCATATCAATATCTCTTCTATTTTATACTTTAACGAATGAAAAGATATCTAGAAATCGTAGAAACCGTATACCTGCGATGCAAGATGCAAGCTTCCTTGAAAGACCCAAGTTAATGGATGCAGCTTCGTGAAAGATGAGTCGTCATTAATTTCATTCATCTTTATGCCGCCGTCGCGTCGTTTCCCCGATCGAGGATCCGCATCCTCGATGGAAGGTCGATAGAGGCGCATCACCGGCGAATGTATGCATATGGGGTTGAACAAAACGTACCTCCCAGGATGAAGACGAGGCGTACACGTATTCGCATATTCATAAAGCGAGCCTCGCCACGATCATGATCATTGTGCCGCGATATCTTTGCGACGTCGGCGAATTGCAAGATCTCACTCGCGGGATTGTAATTATGGGCGAAATCTACCACCTCCGGTCTCCCTTCCCTCCCCACGTCTCTCTCTCTCTCTCCGATTATATTCCACCTTCTTTTTTTCTTTCCTTTTTCTCTTTCTTCATTCGGCGTGCCGCTACGCATTGCGTGACGCGTGTGTATTTTGTGCGCGATGCTGCACTCAGTGGCCGCGTTCTCTTTCTCTCCTCCTTCCTTCGTTTGGAGGATGCGTGACGCTAATGGACGCCTTTCACGGATCCCGCGTCACCCGCAATCGTGGTTCGCGAGAAATTATTTCTCGCCGTGCCGCGATCTTTTCACGAACGACGCAGCGCAGCGGGTAAAGTCCTCTCCTCGGCAATGAAGAGGGATTCCGCGAGACGACGTGGGAAAGGCGCAATTCCTTATCGCTTCCTCCTCCGTGCGATCCACATTAATCCACCCGCATCACGCTCATAAACGCTTTTTGCTGTTTGCTTATCCTCGGTGACGGAGATTGCATTGATTCGGTCATTTAGGTATGCCGCGAGACATATTCATCGCGAATTTACAGGGCACTTCTACGCAGGTACCTATCATTAGTTTTATCATTATTCGAAAAGCACGTAAATCAATGTTAAATCTTGCTCGAAGAGGAATGTAATGAGCGGGATTGCGACACACCGCTTCGCCTTCAAACTTTTCGTTGTTCTCCGACGGTTCGTGACGGTAATGAGCGCTCTTACGGTCATACGTTTTCTCATGGGACTTGACGCGGTCGAGGGCTTCCCATATAATTCTCGGGATTAAACCGCGGAATGTTTCTTGTCCGCGTTCGGATCGCCAGAAGCGGCAAAAGAGTAACCGCGGCGAAGAGCGCGCGATCGATCGGTCTTCCAGCTTAATGTTTTTCTGCGAACATCCACCGGGGAGTGCTAATCCAGAGGCGGATCAGGTCGAATCACCTCGGTCTTAATTTCGCGGCTTAACGAGACAGAATCCTGCATCGTAATTCCTATCGGAACCAGGTGGCGAATCTGTTAACGGTGAGGAGGAGATTTTATCGGGTAGCTTCTGATCGCTTAGGAAGCGAATGAAGAAGCAAAGAAATCGAGATTGAGAAGCGATTAGAATCTACACGCCATTAATTCGATGCAAGAACCCGGAGACGTTCGACTCGCACGATCCGGTTGCGATATGAACTCAGGTTTTATCAAGTTAAATACTTCTTTCGCGTTATACAATGCGCAATGGACAATTTATAAAATGAAAAGGTTCTTTCCAAGCCACTCGCATCGAATATCTCACGGACGAATAAGTCCTCGATTAGTCATCAATTAAGGTCTTTTCTCGTGCAACGCTATTAAATATCGCCGTCGCGGTCGATCGATTCGAGTATTCGAACGCGCGTTTACAATCGTACGATAATTGGCATTCCATCTTTCCGTAGTTCGATCAAAGCAAAGCGCGGGGAGATTTTCTAGTGGTCGTATCTTCGCTGACTTGGACGCGGCATTCCATTCTGTCAGATTCAAGTCGAGTTCTCGTCGGTCCATACAAGGACGATACCTCGTCGACGCATTGTCCGCGGATATATCGCTTTTCGTTCCACACGTTCGAGCTCACTCCGCACCGCGGGGTGCGCGTCCAACTGAAAACGCAGCTGATATTTCTGAGATACGAGTCGGCGAGCGGCTTTAAATCAATAATTCGCGTCGTAAACTTAATTGAGGGATCTTTTAATAGCGCGCTGTGGCGCGCAGTCGCGAATTATGACCCTCGCGTCAATCGCGCATAAATATTTCTTCGGAAAACATATGCATTTCAATTCCTCACACATGAACACATTTACGGACGGGAATGGGATACTTTCGTTATTGATCCAGGATGATGATAAATGAGAATAAAATTGCTAAACGTATAAATAAGTTTTAAGAAAAAAGTTTACACATTACAATGTATATTACTTTAACACAAGAGTAAATTTACGCTACGAAGAAAACCGTCATTAACCATTTTCTCGCTCTAACATGGAAAAAATTTACATATTAAAAGGCAAAAAAAAGAGTTCTAAAAATGCCTTATTCTATCTTAGTGTCTATTTCTACTATATTTAATTTTTTATAGGTTGAAAATCGCCGAATTGAAACTTTGAGTGCGTTCGAAAATAAAGTTTGGTTGGTGTTGGGAAATGGTGAAGTTGGCGGAAAAACGAAACGCAGCGTTGGCCATTTTTAATACCGCCAACTTCACCATTTCCCAACACCAATCAAACTTTATTTTCGAACGCACTCTTTTGTTCCCCTTCAATTTTCGATTGTTCTGAATAATGGACGGTGCTTTGAACACGTGAACCGACGCTGCGCTCGATGTATTGAACAGTCGAAACGCAAGCGCGATGCGTGATGCAGCGTCTGCCAGAAACCACGGGGGTCTTCGACCTCTCTTCGCGCGCACGCCCGAAGAATGCATCGCACGTACGCGGCTTGTTCTTGCGCGTAGGTAGCACACGCGGCTTCTTACTAGAAAAACCGCCGGTTGCCAAGCCAACTCGTAAACTTACTGAACCATTCGAACGTTGCCCCGTTCCGTTGACGCGGAAAACATTACGACATGATGGTGGACAGGTATCACAGAACGAGGGGGAGGCGCACCTTCTTCCTGGGGACGCAAAAGGAAGCTGGTCCTCGCGATCCATAAATGTATTAGAAATCGTCGTATGATATCGCGCCACTTCTGTCTCCTTATTATAACGTTATCTCTTATCATGTATTACATGCAAGAAAGAGCGCCAGGCGCTTTATCAAATGGCGCTGAAAATGCGCTAATTGTAAATTAACGCCGGAGTCGAGAATCATTAGCGTTTGTACGCTTCGCCATTCACGGCTAATTAAAGGATTTTTATACGCGCGATCTCTGATCTAGATTGGTATATTTCATGTCGCATTATAGCATGTCACGTGGGGTTCAGTAATTGCGAATTAATATACAACACGAGATTTATTAGCGGACATGTCTACGACCGCTCGCAAATTTGCCACCTTATCTGTCTGTGTAATCCACTCAGCATGAAAACGAATATACGAGCGCTTAACACGTTTCAGCTTACTTCCGTCGAATAGACAAGCCGGGAACCAGATTACGCACACCAATTAATTAAGTGGCGTAATTGGTTGCAGCACAGAGTCGGTCGCGATACACGCGTCTTTTTTCTCCATCGGTCATCGGCCGCTTCAAAGTCTGTGACGTCTCTACATAAGTTGATCCTCGAAGAGTCGAAGACAAACGTTGCTCAAGAACGGCGTCTTTGACTAATTATAAGTTTTGGACATGAATAATAAATCAAGCTATTTTATTTTTTTAAATAATAACAAAATTTAATCCAAGAATCTCTTTATCGTTAAAAATAATGTTATATAAAATTACAGAATTAAAATTAGTAATAGCGACATTTATTCTTTCTTCTTTTCCTATGCATATGCAAACGTTCGAAGCTAGAAAGTTTATTTAACAGCCTTCGTTTCAATATGACACTTATAAAAAAATATCCCTGATTAAACTAGATGACTTATTTTGTATATAAGATTTGATTAACTCAATGCTACGGTTATGGCAAATGACGTTTCATGGTAATTAGAGACACCGATAACCGTTGACACGGTCCGTAATATCGCAGCTGGTTATCGGCAGCAACGGGGAAATTACGTATTTGCGGCGGGGAGGACAAAAAAAAATCGCTGTTCGCCAGGCGCCACTTTGGTCGCGCATGAATATTTGCGAATATATAAATAACGCTGTCGTTCTGCACGGGTCAGCGCTGATCGGAAATCAATCTAAAGATAGATCGTGGTTGACTGAAAATAGAGCCAGAAATTTATGTAGTACCAAAGCACGGACAGATTCTGTCCACTGGTTTACGCTCGACGCCTCGATCGGCAGATAAACGCCGTGGTTGTTGGCAGTGCACGCCGGTTCTCCCAGGAAAGCGGTGATGAATGTTTTCATGCGTCGGCGAGTCTCGACATTTCTGCCTTTATTTTTTATAAACAAGTGCGTGGCCGTTCGTTAGCGGCCGTTTAGCGGCGTTTTCACTTTGAGGCTCGTTAGGCCAATCGGAGAAACTAAGAATCGCAAATCGGAGCCCTTTGTCGATCTCGCTATTGTTAAATCGCGAAGAGACTGTGTTTATTAATAAATATATGAATAGTTAATCGATCAATATGCTGTTATGGATCGAACGCTTGTCGAATAGGTCGATTAAATAATACGCAAGACTGCCGAAGGTAGGGATTGCAGCAGTCAATTGCAACGGCTTCATAATACTTGCTACCGGCAACGAATCATTTATGGGGAGAAAGCGACGAAGATTAGCGAGAAAAAAAGTACATCGTCTTGCACTTGTGTATAGCTATGTATATTAAATGGAAAGATAAATAAAAATCTCTTTACAGTAATTTTTAGTATATACTTATTGACCCTGTTGTCGTTAATTGTAAGAGATTTGTAACAGTTGCAATGATAATAAATGACGAACGTTATTCGCATTCATTTATAGATGTTTTTATACTGTTCAATAACATTCCCTATTATTTAAGAAAATTAAAAACCGCTGTTGTAATTAACGTTTAATGTTCAAAGTAAGAAGGGAAAAAAGAAACTGACCTTTATCTCTACGACATGTAGCATCCATCTTTTTGCAAGAAAATATACGCGAGTCGATCGGATCTGACTAGGGGAAAAATCTGCGAAGAGGAACAAGAGCAGAATAGCGTATACTAGCGAGAGCGAATAAAAAATTGCAACGAGCGCGTGCGTTTGCGCGCATAAAGCAGTAAATGGGACGCTCGTTAATTTTACGAGCGCGCAGGTTTGCAATGATTGTGACGCTATCAATATGAAGGAGAAATTTATAGCAGCATATTCCCGAGACGTATCAGTTCGGTGGCCGGCTATCTCGCAAAAATGGAAAGGAAAAAATGGAAGAATCTCTCGATCTTCCGAGTTTGCATTACTGTGTGCAACTCTTAATTTTGCGCTCTGAGCGAGGAAAATGATAAAATAGGATAAAAACTAAACGGTAAATTATGGATAAACTCATTTTCACGGAAATAAAATTTTACTTTTCACCATCCATTTTCCGTGATGAGTAAATCGTTCCACAATTTGACATTTATAAAGTATTTCTGATGCTTTTATTAACCGCATAGTTTCCAATCCGTCGTTTTTTTCTATATATGTTGGCACAAAATCACCGTTTCCTTTGCATATAATTATCGGGATAGTTGGAGAAATCTGATATTCAGACGCTTTAAGAGCATGAGCCTCAAATCAACGGAGATTACGCGTTTAATATGTACATACACGGAAATTTTTAATACGTGCGATAAGCTAATGCAACATTCTGTTACGTGCCCTCTTCGTCTCTCCGATTTTTTCCGAATTAGCGAGGAAGCGCGGCTGTAATCGCGCGTCTGGTATTAACTCGGAACCCGTTGGAGATAAAGTTATTAAGGAGCGTAATGATGGCGTGACAGCCCGGTAATTAAATAAAAACCTGGTTAATATATTATACTCGCTTGCGTTTGCGTGCGCGCTTGCTTGTCGCACCTTCAGCCTGCCTTTCTTGTACGTCGTATCGATGTTATACGACGATGCTTTCGATTCCCACGATTTAATAGGAAAAGCATGCACACGTTGCAGCCTGTTACCCGCCATTCGCTGCTGATGTTGTTGTGTCGCTTCTTAATCGGATGACTTATAGATAGTGGAGCAAATCATGCCATCGGCGCAACGATGCGCATCTCATCTATAACGTGTATGCGTTTATATGTGTATTATACATATATAAACCATTATAAAATACATAAATCCATTATAAGAACGATATAATCTGTAATTTCTTGTCTGAATGAAGTAAAAAGAGAAAGAATACACTCATGATCTTCTCTAATGCCTCTCACATTAAGTAAAGTAAAGACTCTCCTCTTACAAGTTCGTATTCACGAATTATAGCCGCTGATCTCAGAAGCGTCGATTATCAGCGTCTTAATTGCCATGTGCTGCTTCTCCACGTGTTTCATTGATTTTCTCGATGCGCATAGCCCGTCGATCCGAGCTGATTGTGAGACCGAAAAGTGCATGCAATCGCAGATGCGTCGTGCGTGCGTGTTCGCACATTCCGCTCGCGTAATTACGGTAAACAGGCCCAGCGCGCTTATCTCTTCTCTCTACTGCGCATCGTGGTCACGTATCGCAACAATTGTATCTAGGTTTTACTAGCGGCGATCGACGCTTCGATGATCCCGATCGCGATACTACTGTAATACCGCAGCGCGTAAGCTCAAAACGTGCGTGGGTTACGTTTAAGCGGATTAAGGTATTATTCGTTAAGGCCGAGTGCAAACGAACGGCGAGCGCAAAATTGAGTTTGTTTAAAACTCCGTCTCCGGCGTGCGCCGTCAGTGACGAGAGAATCGAATGTAAATCGAACGTTAATCAACGTTCGGCTCGTACTCACTGCGACACATGTCATCTTCCCGATTTTAACAGGGAAGTCATTTCGCATTCACTGCTCGTTTGCGCTATATTTTAAATTTTCTTTTAAATTTGACCACAAACGTGACGTTTACATTTGAGGCCAATTGAAACACCAATCGTAAAGATTCTTATAGAGATTTCTATATATGTAAAATTGCGACCTGAAGTCGCGCGACTAAAAAAGAAAAAACTTGGCAACAAAACTTGAAATGTTATTACTCATAACATTATTGTAAGATAATTAACTTCGCGCGCGGAAGACAATATAGCAAAATTCGAGAGATAATTTATTAGTAAGGAAGATAATTGGCAATCTGTGTGCTCCAACACGCAATCTGCTCGTTAATTTATTCTGACTGCTTAACTGACTGTTTTTTATTCGATCAATATTATTAGATACGGAGATCTTTTTAAAAGAGTACCTCGATAATCTATCTTGGTCACGAGTGTAGACAGTTAAGAATGATTAATTACGATATACAACAGGAGCCACGCTGAGGAAACCCTAAAAAGTAGCACTCACGCACAAAGCGTAAGCTCCAAACCGCACGTTCCCCATTATTATACGCGTGCAATCTCCGCCACGCATTTACTACGAGCGACGCGCTATGACAAAGCAGCATTTCTGTCGCGTCGACGACGTAATTGAATAGGCTAATTGCTGTTGCGCGTTAACGCTTGTGCCAAGAACCACTGCGGGCTTCTGAGAACAAGAACAGAGGAGCGGTATCAACTGGACAGAAGAGAACCGAGGAACGTAAGGACGAAGGGGGACAGAGAGGGGACGGGCGTAATCACGAAACGATAGTCAAGTACGAGCAAGAAGAACGGCCAAGAGAACGGTCGTCTAAGATGCACACAGCCCCACCGGAGTCTCGGTGATCGTGCAGGCAAGCAGCTTCCAGTCCGGAGATCTCCTTACCCGGAGGGAGAATAAGATCGGTTCTCGTTAACCGCGGGCGAGTTGCCGTCGACCTCGCTATTGGAAATTTAACGATGGTTCAGGTAGATGAAAGGCGCTCGGTAATATTCGCAGTTTTGAAATTCAATTTACGAGCGAAACAGCACGGCCAAGTCTATTTGGATCGTTTCATCTGTATATGCTAACTTTGTTAAAACTTTGATACGCTACACTGTCTACGAGAGCTGAATCGGCATCGGGTCTTGGTTTACAAATGGTCGAGGTGTTCGAAGCGATGTAAGTCGCTTCCGTATTGACCAAACAGAAAAATAAGGCGAAAAAGAGAAATGCGAGACTAGCCGAAGATATTTCATTTCGCGTAATATAAAATATAACTCTCATCATCTGCTAGGTGACGGAATGTAAGAACATATTCATGGAAATGTCTCGATTTTCATAAGAATGAGCCGTATCTCCTTCACCCCATTTGCCCCTGCCCATTTTGGCGGCTCGGACGTAAATCTTCCTTCCCTTCGAGTGATCGCGAGGGGAGCGAGTGAGAGAAAAATGTCAAGTATTACATATGTACTACACTCCGTCACCTCGTTCCACCACACCACCGTGAGAGAAATCGGCACGGTCGACGCTTCGGATATCAGCGCGCCTTGCAGATTTCGCGACCTTGGCGCTGTCGTTTACGAGATCGTTAACGGCCAGATACGCGCCCGGCGATCATTACGGTTTTACGACGAAGTCAGCGTGCTCGATTACACCTTATTATTAGCGACGCGCGTTAATCGAGCCCTCGGCCGTAAAAATTTTCGGATATGTCCACGGCTCTCTCGATCGACGCGTCAAACTTTCTCCGAGATTCGCACGTGGCGTAATGATACCTCATATGAAGATATTTGCAGTTCGAACCGGTATCATCAATTCTCGGTGATCTGCAGCGATAAAATTTCGTGTAAAATACAATTTCTTGAATAAATTAATGATGGATGCACGCACGATAGCTTTTCTATCCGTAAATATCGAGCGTTATTTTTATAAATTAATTAAGGTGCTAGAAATTCAAAGATGACTAAGCCATGTTTAAGACTAGAATAACAAATTACCCGATGCATTTTAATAAAGCACCAGCTGCTAATTTAAAAGTGTCGTATAATCCAGAAAGCGTCAATAATGCGGAGGAAAGAAATAAGGGACGTGAAAGAGGGCACTTTTACAAGAGTAATAAAGAGCCGCCGGTTAAAAGCGGAGTATCGCTTGCTTCAAAATACAACGTAATTAATTAAGCGCTTCAAAGTACGTGACGGTTTCTTCCCTTAACAGGACGCTGCTTGTTAACACGAGAAGACCATATAATCCAGACTCTTAGGCGGCTCTACAAAAAGGGGTATACAAAAGAGTACAGATATAAAAGAATAAATGGGTGCGCTTATAATATGCATGCACGCGTGCAGGGAAAATAGATGAGAAAACGGACGAGGGCAGTAGAGAAAGAGCGGTAACCAACTCTCTCCAAAGCGATCTGGCTCCACTTGTGGTTCGACCACGACATAATGCTCTTACAGCATATAGGAACGACCATGGGGTGCCACGCGCAGAGGCCTCCTATTGCACTCACCATGCAAAAACCGCTGCGCCCGGGAACGATTTATCGCGGTCGAGATGTTACTCTTGCGCGTCTTAAGACGAAATTAAATCGCGTAGGCGGATTATTCTCGTAAGTCGCATGAAGGCAGACGGACGTCCATGTCGGACGTGGGCACGCCTCGCGATGAGGGACAGATGATACCTCGAGAATATCCGACGTAGTGTATAAAAACGCGCGAGAGATCGCCTTTATGGTCACGAGACTTCACAATATGGCGTGAGCTAAGAAATACACACACACACACATTCACTATCTGTCTACATTTTCCATATTCAATAAACAGGCTAAGTACTAAGGGCAAGTTATGCAACCATCAATTGAAGATCTTGATCTACGAAGCAGCGAATTATTGTCGAAAGATAGTTCGACTTTTAAATACTCATAGATTTTTCGTAGAATTGAGAAATCGTTTTCAGCTGTTGCTTCTCCGACGATTCTCCGACGCGAACAAAGTTTGAAGAGATCTTTTATCCTTATTTGTTCTTACATCTATAAATAGCATCAATGATTTTCTTCGCACATTTGTTCAACGTTTCCTACGCTGGGAATGAATTTTGCGCCACTGCGTTTCGTAAAACCCAGATGTTAATGTATGCGACCTCGGTACCTCGCGCCATTCCGAGTAGTTTAATCAAGACGCGAAGGTGTTGCTTGCGGCAACGGTGATCGGCCACGTTACACGTTGTATGTACATAAAGAATTCGAGGCTGAGTTAAGACTCGCGTGTGAAGGTGTCATCAGCGAGTTACGCGATGGTTCGATACGCGCGATAGCATTAGCGCATCCGAGAAAATCGCTTCGGGGGATAGAATGATATCGATTCATGCCGCGCGATAACTACTGTCCTTGTGCCGTGAATAGCGGTCCCTTTCAGTTTTATCCGCGGTTGCTTCCGGTACGAATCTTCAAGAAATGCTTCGACGAAGTGCGTTACGTTAAGTTGACGTGTAGTGGTTCTGGTAACTTGACATTGGAAGATGTGTATTCTCCGTAAAGATTTGCATCCTTTTAAAAGATATTAAACGAGAGAAACACACACACACATGAGAAAAATCTTGCGCACCCCTTTGTAAACGCAATTCTTCATGAAATATTCAGAAAAAGCTGATAAATATTGCAGATAATTTGGAAAATTGAAGTGATGACTAATAAATTACGAATGAGTTGCTTCCGTATAGATAATATCCACTTGTTCTATTTTTAAAACTTTTGAGGAGAGAAACGAGGAAAATTACGTATCTCTCTGTTATGAATCATTTATGTAATATTTCGAAAAACCGGTGAATTTCGAAGAAGCCGAGGAACGCTTTCAAGAGAATTGGCCTCGAGCAATTGGGCGATATCGATTCTGTCATACGGGATAATGGATAATCACCGTTCCACGAACAGCGGTTTCTTTTGGCTTTCCAGTCGTCCCGGGCTCGAGTTCCTTTCGGAGAACGCTCTCCGGAGGTGTTAACGAAGTCCCTTTCGCGAATCACATTACAAGCACCTGAGCCCGCGCAGCTGAGACCGCACCTGAGCAAAAACTTCGCCGATAACCATCAAAAACTGACGTAACGCGATTAAAGCGCAATTAGACGCTTTTGTACGCGAGTGACGTAGGTGGATTCCGAAGGCAGCGAAGGCCACTTTTAACAACGATCCGATCCTAGTCGATCCTAGACGATAGAAAGGTACGATCGTAATCAGTAACGAGGCGTGCCAAACAAAGGATCATCGACGGCTTTACTGACGGAGACGGCTGCTTGCGCCATTATTGCGCTACAGACATTTTTGTAACCCGCGGGTCGCCTCCGCGCGGTGTTCGTTACTTTCATTAAGTCGTTGATACTCCGTGATCACCGGGGCCAGGCAAAAATGCTGAGCAAAATTGAATTATGGGATGTACACTACGACGTTTATAATTTCCGTAACTTTCGCTTTCTTGAGGTTTCCAACAAACAGGATATATATAAAAAATATGTCAAAATAACAGAAATTGATGTCATAAATCGACAAATATATACTTAATTAATATATGTAATCTTACTA
Source organism: Leptothorax acervorum (assembly GCA_035220615.1). Taxonomy (NCBI): domain Eukaryota; kingdom Metazoa; phylum Arthropoda; class Insecta; order Hymenoptera; family Formicidae; genus Leptothorax; species Leptothorax acervorum. The sequence goes on along the minus strand of JASTWQ010000054.1, from coordinate 607,447 downwards.
ATCATTTCTAAAAATTCTGTCACTATTCTAAAGTTATATATAGGATATTACGAGAATAATACTACGGTTCTTTTGTATTCGAAAAAATGGCTCGAAAATAAATAATAAAGTTGCTAACAGGTACTGTCGCGATTGAACGATATCGAACCGCAATTATTAAAGAGATATCACTCATAATGACACAGATCGAAGAAGAGAAGATTCTTCTTCGGTTTCTGGTACGGCATCTGTCGCTGACGAGCCACGAACGCCTCGCTGCAACAAATTTATCAACTCGGTTTCCTACCGCGCCACCCGTGGCGATTATAAATCCACCCACTGAAAGGAAGCGCACGCCTTCGAGCTTGTGCTCTGACGCAGGACATTGGTAGCTATTATAGCAAGCAAACCGCTCAGAAGAAAAGAACACGGTGAAAAAAAAAAAAAATATGAAAGGGTCGCGCCTTTCTTGGATACGGGTAATTTATCCCACGGGAAGTTATTTATAGAACGCATAAATTTGAGAAGAAGGAGTTAAACAATATAACTATACGCCGTGCATTCTGAAAACGTAATTCCCTTTTCAAGGTACCTATATGAATCATGAAATTATGAAACTCATGAAAGTGATGCCAGTTGAAAGTTAATAATCAAGTTACAGCGAAAGATTTTCATTTTCTTCTTGCCCCCTTCTACGCCGATTGTGAGATATAAATCGTTCTTATAAACCTGCCTGAGAGTCCGCGATGCATTCCCGTCTTACCTGATCCGCGGAACGGTAAAGAGGAAAGAAGGGACCGCAACGAGAAAACTCAGCGCCGTTACGAGCGTGCGGCATTCTAGAAAGCGGCCACGATGGAGACGGCACGCCGCGTCGCGGCATCACTATTGCGGCTGCGAAATGAAGCGGGTGCGAGAATGATCGTCGAGAGAATGATCGCGCCGTACGATACGGGACCGAGGTCCGAGGAACCCGAGGAGAGGAATACCTTTCTCCAGTGCAACACACATTTGGAGGAGAGACGCGAAGAGGGAAAGAAACTCGCGTACGCGCGCGCGTCGGTCGCGGCGCGTGCCATAAGCGTCGCCCACGCGCGACACGCGCGGAAAGATTTTCTATCTTCGGCTCTGGCTACGTCTCTCTCGTCCTCTCCTAATTTCTCTCGTTAGGAAAACAAAGGTTACGAGTGCCTGTAGCGCCGGTCTGAAAAATCACGGGCATTTCAGTGCAAAGTTTCTTCGTTACGTTCTTTTTATTATATCAGCTGCTTTAACGTACAGACTTCTTGGTACTAGATAGGCCTTTCTCTAATCTTTTGATTGACTTAGACATATTAATTTAATTCGTACTAGAGAAATGTATCCAAATTATATTCTTTAACTCGTAAGACGGAGAATGCAGTTCCTGGTATATACAACTGCGAACGTTCGCGCTGGATCTCCACGTCGGCAACTGCGTCATGGTGAGCGCGTAGTTTTGTGCGTGCCGCGAGCGAGAATTCCACATGGTTCGGACCGACAAACGGCGATGCAGTTCGCGCGAATCGGTTCTGGATCGGCAGCACGTTTATGGCGCGTGCCGAACCTTCTGCCCACGCGCGCGAGCTAAACGGAATTTTTACGTCCGAGTTTTATGTCAGAATTGAAATCGATATAATATTCGATCGTATATTTTCTCGCATTAATTTCTAGCGATATGAATATTATAATTTATCGGTAACGCTAGCCTTTATTGCGAAATGCAGTCCATATAATCAGTGCAGTTATGTATTTCTTCTCGTGCGGTTGTGTAAACGCGTGACGGTCCACTTTTCTGTTTCTTTTACACACTTCAAAAACACAACTCGATGATCAGAGGATGGGACCTCTAATTGATCAACGTGCACCGTATATATATGGCGGTTCGAGATATTCGTCTGTTTTACAACGCACGCCGCACCGCTGATATGTAAATAAGCGCGTCGTTAGCGGGGAATTATATTAAATAAGCCTCTGCCGGTTTATAAAAGACGTATCGCGCGATCGCGGATGAGCGTACTTAAGAGTTAATGCAAAATGAGCGTAACGATATCGAGCCCCTTGAGAAACCCGTTCTCGAAAGCAAATAATTGTCGCAATTTTCTCTCGCGCATTTACAAGACAAACACCATAAGAGGTTGCTCCTATCGCCGATAATGATGAAAAAATATAAAAACAAGATGTAGCCGTAACACGTAACCGTTACGTTAATCTTTTAATACTTTCCTATATTAAGACAGTAACATTTTTTATATATTATATAAAAATATTATAAGGAGTCATCCTTAATCAATTAATATTAACAGATTATTATAAGTCAAGGTGCAATGGTTGGAAGGCAGACGTGACAATAAAGTAAATAAGCGATATCTTATGATAAGAATATTATATATCAAATATCAATGTAATTATTTTCATGAAAAAAATGCAAATTCTCGTTTGATATAGATCGTTCTCTTGAATAATACATATTTCTACGGCTCGAGGAACTCGGTTACCTTATCCGGCGGATTGGAGAACATCATCAATGACCGCTGCGGCCGCTACCGCGTCGCGTAACGAGACTCGTGTGTATACGAGGAGTACAACGATCTTCAGTACAACGTGGAAAAATTCGCGAGTTTCTACGAGACGCGGAGCGAGAATAAACGCGTGATTCATCGCGCTGCTCCGAGATTTACGGCATTTTACTCTCGTCGGTACGGCCCGTCCGTGCATTAGCCACTCCTTTCCTCGGAAGTGAAGAGAACCAGGAGTATAGAATGTTAGTAGCAATCGTTTCAGTTTAACTTTCATTTCCTAAGTGTACGAAATCTCGCGGGGAAATTATCCAACATAAACGAAGAAAGCAGTACGTGATCGTAGATGGGAGATAATTGCGGCTTAACATAGTTCGTTCCTAGAGAATATACGAGCGCGCGATGCGAAGCCGTGATTAAACTAAACTGCGGGTTATATTTAAAATATGAGGCTATTAAAGAAGCGTCTATGTTAACCCTTAACCTGGTGTAAGATTACGGAAGGTAGATTTACAATCGTATGACTACAAAAAGTACGACTGATTGTGAGTTATGTATCGTAAAATACCCATCTGCAGAAAACAAGGCAAAAATTCGAGTAATGAAAAATAAATAAAAATATTGCAAAGACGGTTTTATACTTCAAATTAATTGTGATAATTATGCAAATATAAAACAAATAATTACATAAATATTACAAAAAATATTTTACTGCGATATCGCGTTTTATTACTATATTATGTATTTAATCTCTAGAAACAACTAAAAGTAGCTAAAATGTGTCAACACATTTTCTGCATGCTTGTAGACATTGTAGACAAAAACGAACTCCAAGTTTGCGCCGTCTACGTGATGTTTTGACGCCTTGCAAATCGCTGCACTGCCTTTCTTTTTCTCTTTGACGCGAAACCTTGAATGTCACGAACATGTGTTTTGTCGACAAGAAAAGTTTCGCGCACGTACATTTGTATTTTCGAGACGGACGGTGCACGATTTTTCACCATAAATTTCCACAGTGCAGTGTCTTGCGTATGTACCTCTTTGAAAGTTGACAAGCAGTTTGCATAGGTATGTGCATGTTAATTCTCAAATGAATAAATGTGTAACGAAAAAAATATATAAAGTAAAAGAATAAGAATAAAAAAAATAAAAAGAAAAAGATAAGGAAAATAAGGAAGTAGGAAAAAAATAACAATACCCTTAAAGATTAATTCGCAAATAGTTGCATAAGCGCAACGTGTACATACATTAATGTCGTAAAAGATGAAAGAAGGGTCGAAAGAAGGGTCCATCTTTCAAATCCATATATGTTTTGACAAGAGAATGATATAGAAACGGCGGACTTAGTAAATCAGTGTACAAGATCACGTTCTTTTAAGGCGCCGTCGGCCAAAGTGGAATCCTGCTTTCGACGTCGACGTAACGAGAAACACACACAGGAATACATTTCCCACTTCATTTCCAGCAGCCTTCGGTCGTTCACGGGGGCGGTATATAAAACGACTTTTTATTCACGCCTCAGTAATCAACGGGACATCTCCACGCTTTCGAGTCGCCACGAACGAAAATAAAGGAACGGAGAGAACGGGGAATTTCATCTTGTGTCGTAGGCGTTTGATCCGATAGCCTCGATTGCCATGGACATCGCGCGGTAATTAAGGGAGAGAAAAGCGAACGAGAAAATCGGGATCAAAACGTAGCTGCAAGCTAGCTGCTGCTTCCAATACAACGTCCGGCTTTTATGTTGGCGAAAATAAAATTACGGACTCGCTTACAATCGCAGATTGCGTCGCTGCGAGGGGCACGGCAGCAGAAACTGGCGCGGGTGGTCCCGCGCAAAATGCAGCTGTAACCGGCAAAACGGTAATTATCGGTGGCGCCAGCCCGCGTGCCACGCCACGCGACACAGAACACATTGCTAGTATATGAATTTATGCACCATAAACCCTGGGGCAACGTGGCGCGATGGCGAAACACAGCAAAAGGGCGGGAGTGAGCGCGGCAGGAAAATCTAGATGTTTCGATGGTAATTCTTATAGTTGGGAAATCAGCCTTCGAGATTTCGTTAAAATCATCCCCTTAGTTTTACGCTGCCCTACAAAAAAAGTCTCGCGAGATCCTCAAGTTTTGCAGAATTTATAGAAATTAATTCTTGAGTTTAGTTGTTCAATAACCAAATATTATACAGCACCTAGATAAACATAATTCATCTTCATGTTAAAGAAAGTGAATTTATATGCATCATTTATATGCATTAATGCACAATTTTGAATTATCTCCCTTGCTAATCGATATTTTTCTTATATAATGCATTGTTCTCTTCCTACTATACAGTTGCTGTTTTAAAATATATTCTCCTTTACCTTGAAGTGTAAATTTCTCGCGATTGAGACACATTTTTCATGCACTGCCGATTGAAACTTATCTCTCTAACGAGCGGTCGTTCATTTCGCAAAATGTATGCATATTATCTTGTTATCAAAAAAAGATAATTTTCTACGTACATATTGAACGCATCCGCTCTCGTAAAATTTTTTATGCGCTTTTGCGCGAACAGATATGCGTTACGAAAGTACGTATACGATTGCGTAATCGCGACGCGGATCGCTTTCCGTAATCGAGACATTGCGGTCGATACCCAGAGGACTTCCACGGTCGGCTGAAGACTATTTCCCTCGCGAATCGACCCGTCCGTACGGACACACCGCAAACAATCGCCGCCGGTTCTCAGGAGCGGAACGAAAGCAAACCTTCCAGCACAGGTACAATGTACCCTCGACAAGCCTTATTCTGGGATAATTAGAAGAGAATTGCTTTGTCATTTTCGACGTGCAATAGAGCGCTTAACAAGCTCGTTCGAAATCTGCACGCGGTCTGTGCCCCTGTGTACTCGGAATTTAATTAGAATCGAATAACGTCTCTCCCCCACGAAAGAGGGAGAGACTTTCTCGTCATTCTGCGATGTAATTGCATTTCACACTGAGGAATAACGTGACTTTTTTTCTACTTCCTGTTCTCCGAGAAAAATTCTGTTTAAATCGTTACAAAATGTTTAGGCTGGGAAGGGTACAGGATAACAAAAAGAGGATATAAATAATGAATAAGGACTCTTCTGTTCAAAATCGCAGTGGCACATTAATAATATTAAAATAATGACGAATATGAATGGCTACCGCGTGACTACCATGCTGTTTCATGCTGATGTTCTTTTGTTGGTTACAACGCGAAGTGTATTTAGTTACTCAATGCATATTCTACCATAGGTATTCAACTATCGCCGTATCGCTATCCGGACAGTGCGCAAATAATACCGTTACAGGGACACACGACGTCCTGTACAAGCATATCGTGTACACCTGGTGTCGTTGCCTCCTGACGCCAATCGTGTGAGGTGTTTTAACGAGTGAACTTCTGCCTGCAAATTTCTTTCGCGTTAACCGTTCTTGCGTAAGACATTCCCGAGATCTGATATCGACCCGTTGATGTTCGCCGCACATTAGCAACCCGATACCGTTATAAATAACGTTCGTCGCTTTCGTGAACGTTAACAATGTGGTCAATTACAACGCCTAGCCGCACAACGATACCCACACAATGACCAAAAAGACCTATTGGCAAGAGAAAGAGAGGCCGTAGCGGAATATCGCGGCTATTATTCGCGCGACTGATCAGAATGAGTGGGAGAATTTATCGTAGTCCAAGACTTAAAAACTCACGCGGAGAACTCTCAACAATCGGATCGTTTGTTTTGAAAAGTGTATGAGTCAGTACAATTGAATTTCATAACAAAGAAATATAGCGGAGAATAAATGATACTCTATACCCGCGTATCTGCTTATTAGATCCGGATTGGATTAAGTTAATATTTTTTAAACTTTGCACTCTGTACGTTTTATTATGCTAGCGCTTCAACACGTGCTGTAATTCCCACATTTGCTGTACGGAAAGGGACATATGTTTTTGCACGACTGATCAATAAACATCGAATTAAATTGAATAATAATGTACATTAAAAGATGGCTTTTCGATTACAGTTTGTTAGTCAGCAACCGCAACAAATGCCGCTTTCGCAAACAGCAATAAATATCAGTATCAACCGATGCCGCCGTTATTAAGTGAAGATTTAAATCCCCCGGAACGCAGATTGTGCGGAAAGCAATCGCGAATTCACGGAAAGAGAAATATCTCATACATTACGCGCGCGTAAGTATTATCAGCGCGCATATGTGCCGTTGTTTTGTCGGCGATTGTTCTGTCTCTCTGCGAGAAGCGGAATGGTTTGCCGCAGGATCACAAATTATCATAACGACATTCCGAGGCTATCGCCAATGCCGTACGTTTGCCCGAACGGACTAAACACGATGATAGTTTTATTTTCCAATAAGGAAAAAAAAAGCGTGCGACCTTTGATTTCAGGCCGACATATATTTTCATGGGCGATACATACTACTGCTTTAATCAATATTACAGCACAAAAAGCACATAATTTATATATAAAATATAATACTCTATATTTTTGTTATTAATATTAAGTAAAGAAATAATTTGAAGAAAAATCACAATAATGTCATAATTACGTTATTTTAATCGACTCGAGAGGAAATCACGAGAAGCACTGTTTTTTTTTTAATTGTAGCCATATTCCGCATTCCGCGCGCGGCTCAAAACGTGACGGCGACCACGAGAAGCGCGGGAAACCGTAACAAAATCGTGATCCAGCTTAATACAGGCCTCACGATTATTGCGAGAGACTGTCGCATCGTCCGTGGCCGCCGGGCATCGGAGCCATCGCATCGTCGAGCGATCCGCGGGAAGTGTTTTACGTGCAAATGGAAATCACGGGTTTGCACGCCGAGTTATTTTTCCGCGTCTTCCTCTTCGCGATGCCGACACCCGAGCGTTATTAGGTGAAAAAAGGGAGGCGGGGAGAA